>CAWUFW010018898.1:0-205363 GCA_963921515.1 Calotriton arnoldi | reverse complement strand
CAGCCTCTGTCCTCCTCGGACGATGAACAACCTGGCACATCCGGTGCAAGTCAACATGCTGCACCAGCAGGACCACCAGCTGCAGCACCAGCAGGTCCACCAGCTGCACCCCCTGCACCCACCCCTCCAACGACTGTCACCACGAATACCATCCCTGCCGACATGGACGGAATAAGGAGCAACACCAGCGCAGTGACCCTGGACCAACCTGGGGCCATGGACACCACCACCACCACCAACCCCCAAGGTGGACCAGGGTTATCTGTGCGTGCAACTGCACACACTGCACATGTCAGCAGGGGTGGTGGGAGGGGTGGGAGACAGAGGTCGCTGCTTGCAGACGTTGCTGGTGTGCATGAAGACCCACAACTGGTACGCATAGCTGATGCGTACCAGTCCAGCACCGGAGAGCTCAGCCAGGTAGTGGGGCTCCTCAGAGACATCAAACAGCAGCAGGCTGCCCATCATGCCCGCTTGGACTCCCACATGTCCCACGTGGAGTCACACATGTCACGTGTGGACTCCCACATGTCCCGCGTGGAGTCCAAGTGGGATGTACTACATGAGATGACGGCGGTGCACAGGGACATTTTACAATGCCTCCGCCAGATGAACAGCAACCAGTCCACACCTCCCTGTGTGCCAACAACATCTGGTACCGAACAAACTGCAACTGCCACAGGGAGGGAGGAGGACTCTGGCGGAGAGTCCCCTGCACCGCAGCAGCCTGCACTTGAGGGCCCCCCCCCAAGAAGAGGGGTCGTCCGAGGAGGGGAAAGTGAGAGGCTGATGGCCAAGCGCAACTCCCAGGAAGCCTGAACCTGTTCTGGATTTTCGCCTTTGTGCACAGACTGTTCACCCTGTTGATGGCAACACTACTCCCACACATTGCATGGGGAGTACAAGTTGGAACAATGTGTCAGACAACTGTGGCCCCGATACTGGGGATCCTGTCTACCTGGACTTTCAATTCACCTAGGAACTTGGGATTGCAAGATTCATGTACAGCACAACCCATCCTATGCACTATTAACACAGATGTATCACAATAAACACACTAATACACCATACTTGCCTCTGTCGTGATTCCAACGTGGGTGCTGTTATGGGGATGATGAACTGCAAAATTACACTGTGTATGCGAACTGCAACAGCAAGGACAACACAGGCATGTGAGTACAGGCAACGTGACACATATGAGGGAGACACACCACCAGGGGTACACAACACATACACACCTAGGCCATCTGACTCATTGCCTACACTGATGTTGCCAGGGAAGACGGTGCAATGCACAGACACCACACCCATTCCCAGTTGTAGTCAAGTAGCCCACAGGTGCAGTAAGCAAATGGCAGTCAAATGTGTGACCACAGACAACGCACATCACTAAGTGAAGCACAGGTTTATTACACAGTAGCAACATGCCGTAACCACTACAGATGCAAGGTAACCCCACCTGGTAGCGGGCACACAGTCAACAACTGTAGACGGAAGGAAGTCCATGGGTGTGGCGCACATCACCTGTAGGGACACAACAGCTACCAGCCTGGATGTGCAATCACGTCGTCGGTGGACACAGTTGACCAAACGAATCTGAAAGTACCCTGTGAAGGACAGAAATGACACACAGTCAAAAGCAATGCAGTACAGGACAGATCAGCAAAACTCATGCACAATACATGTTACAAGATACCCACCCAGAACCAAGTTAGCATGTCAACACTGTTGGGGAGTACAGCCCACCTGTCACCACACATCGCAACACACATCCTGTCAAGTAGCCCATGGACACACTCCAACAGCACCAGAGCACCACCCACACATCATGCCAACTCACATCATTCACATGACACCTCAGGATACTCACATTCAGCTAAAGAAGTTGGTGATGAGCTGTGTGCGGACATCACCATCACCATCATCATCATCATCATCGTCACTGGCATCGTGGTCCAGGCCAGGATCCTCCACAGGTGGCGGATGTTGGTCATCGTCATCCTGGATGAGAGGCAACTCCTTCCGCACTGCCAGGTTGTGTAGCATGCAGCAGACGATGATAATCTTGCACACTTTCGCAGGGGCATATGGGAGGGACCCTCCGGTCTTGTCCAGGCAGCGGAAGCGGCTCTTCAGGAGACCAAAGGTCCGCTCAATCACTCTCCTGGTCCGACCATGTGCCTCATTGTAGCGCATCTGGGCAGGTGTCACAGGGTTCCTGAGGGGTGTCAGCAACCACGGCATGTTGGGGTATCCCGAGTCACCTACGGACAGACAAGTGCACATCAGCTGACTTGGAAAAGTGGGCGGAATACTACAGATCAGATCACACACAATGGCACAAAGTCAGTACACACCGACAAGCCAGGCACGCTGGTTCTGCATCTGTGCCATCATCCTGGGGATGCGACTACTCCTCATCACAAAGGCATCGTGTGCTGAACCAGGGAAACGGGCACACACGTGTGTGATGGTCATGTCTGCAAGACACACCACCAGTGCATTGACCGAGTGGTAGTGCTTGCGGTTCCTGTAGGCCTGCTCCTGGGCCTGTGGTGGTACCAAAGCCACATGTGTCCCATCAATGGAGCCAATGACATGCGGCATCCTCCCCAGGGCATAAAAGTCACTCTTCACGTCAGTGAGTCGTCGCAGTCTAGGGAAATAGATGTACCGGTTCAGGAAGAGCAACATTGCCGCCAAAACATCGCGGAGCACACGGCTGAACATGGTCTGTGACATCCCACCAGCAGACGCCACAGTATGTTGGAAGGTACCGGTGGCAAAGAAGTGTAGGGCTGCCATCACCTTCACCTTGGGGGTCAGCGCTGTAGGATACGGCCGGCCAGGCTGCAAATGTGGGGACAACTGCACTGCCAAATCCTCAATCAGCTGCCTGGTGAAGCGGTACCGTCGGATGCTGTCCCGCTCCACCATCGTTGCCAGGTCTGGGAATGGCCGATGGACAGCAGGAGCCCTGCAGTGCAGAGGAGAAGTAAGCAAGATCGTCAGTCACCCCACATATGCGGCATTGAACACACTCAAGATCCCAACATACATCATCATGAGGCACAACTACATGAAGTGTGCAGTACCGGAACGACATGTATGGTACATACATGGCCAACATCTGTCAACACGGTCCTACAGGTGGCATCAATTTGTCCCAGGTTGGCCCATTGGATATCATGATGCTGTGTCACAGTCACCCCCCACAGTGACATGTGAGGACAGATGTGCCCCAGGCACCACAGCTCAACGACAGGCACATTCCCAGGGACCCTGTAATGCCACATGGACACTGGCATCACCTGGAGTATCATGTGTACACCACAGCAAAACAAACATGACCCCCACAGGTAGTGGCCACACTTGCCATGGCAGGACAGCCATGGACGTCTGTGACACACACGCACAACATCAGAGTCCATGCACACACAACGTGGATGTGGAGACTGTCTCCCATTGTGCACATGAAATCAGAGACATTGTAAACACTACATGCACAAAGACTGTGGAGGGCCATCACTATTGTGCCACTGGGACACCCTGGCTCAAACATACCGTCCCACATGGGACTCACGGGGTATGTGACATGACATACACAAACACCACTGTGAAATGTGACCATGACACATGCACAGATATGAACAGTTGCACATCACAGTGGTCACGTACACGTAACACCCAGGATCCTGTCCCCATGAACACGTGCACAGCCTGGGGGTGGCTGCCCACAGGTGACACCCACAGGACAACATGTACACCAACATACACACAATAGGAAATGCAGCCTTACATGCCTTATGATAAGGTTTGGACAGGCTGTCGTGATGTAGGTGTGCCCCTCACTCCCTGGGAGCTATCTGTGGCTGGCATATGTCCATCTGAGACAGGCATGCTGACCTATGCCAGTCACATATACAGTGATGCGTTGAACCGCAATGGACCGATCGGTGCCTCCGGCCGGCCCATTGCTTTCAATGTGTGCGGGTACGCGTTGTACCCCTGTGCTGCGTGGAACTGCAATGGACCGATCGGTGCCTCCGGCCGGCCCATTGCTTTCAATGTGTGCGGGTACGCGTTGTACCCCTGTGCGCGTTGAACTGCAATGGACCGATCGGTGCCTCCGGCCGGCCCATTGCTTTCAATGTGTGCGGGTACGCGTTGTACCCCTGTGCGCTGTTGAACTGCAATGGACCGATCGGTGCCTCCGGCCGGCCCATTGCTTTCAATGTGTGCGGGTACGCGTTGTACCCCTGTGCGCGTTGAACTGCAATGGACCGATCGGTGCCTCCGGCCGGCCCATTGCTTTCAATGTGCGCGGTACGCGTTGTACCCCTGTGCGCGTTGAACTGCAATGGACCGATCGGTGCCTCCGGCCGGCCCATTGCTTTCAATGTGTGCGGGTACGCGTTGTACCCCTGTGCGCGTTGAACTGCAATGGACCGATCGGTGCCTCCGGCCGGCCCATTGCTTTCAATGTGTGCGGGTACGCGTTGTACCCCTGTGCGCGTTGAACTGCAATGGACCGATCGGTGCCTCCGGCCGGCCCATTGCTTTCAATGTGCGGGTACGCGTTGTACCCCTGTGCGCGTTGAACTGCAATGGACCGATCGGTGCCTCCGGCCGGCCCATTGCTTTCAATGTGTGCGGGTACGCGTTGTACCCCTGTGCGCGTTGAACTGCAATGGACCGATCGGTGCCTCCGGCCGGCCCATTGCTTTCAATGTGTGCGGGCACGCGTTGTACCCCTGTGCGCGTTGAACTGCAATGGACCGATCGGTGCCTCCGGCCGGCCCATTGCTTTCAATGTGTGCGGGTATGCGTTGTACCCCTGTGCGCGTTGTACCGCAATGGACCGATCGGTGCGCACCCATTGACAGATGGGCTTGCCTGGCAACGGACGCGTTTTCGAATTTCGAACGAGTCGGTTGCTGGAAAATCAGTTGGTCACCCACAACAATGTTGCAAAATCATGTATGTCATGAAGTTGAAGTTTTGAAGGATGCTATGGGCGTGTTTTGGTGCTGCTATTCCATGGATTGGCCAGATTCAGAAGATGCAAACGACTTGGACCTATCACTTTGGACACAAGGGACAGTATCTGCCTCTCCAGCACATATATATTGCTGCCTGTTCCCCTGAGAGCCCACTTGCCTGCACTACATGCTCCAGGACGACATCTGCCACTGCACTGCTGCTGTCTCTGCCCCTCTGGACCCTGCAATGGCACGTACTGTGGAGAGAGCCCCAGCCTTCAGCCTTGAGGAGAACCAGGCCCTGCTGGACAGCCTATTTCCACAGTACAGCAAGCTGTATGGGACACCAGGGGAGCAGGTGAGTGTTCTGTGCACTGCCTTTCTGAATGTGCATTTTGTCTGACTAGCAAGGCTGAGAGTCAGCACGCCACTGGCTAGCAGGCTCACTGAGTAGTTGTCACCCCCCATAGTGTGTGGTGACTTGCACTGGACAGGTATGGTGCAGTGACAGTGCTTCTGAACAGGGTTTTACTCCCCATGCAATGATACCATGTAGTGACTTCTGGAAAACTGTCCATGGGCAGCCGTGCACTGCCTGTGTACACCATGTGCCCCTGTGATTGCGACATGTATATGCAACTGTGTCATGCACGGATATGTTGCATGTGTAGTAATGGCCTTATCACTTTGTCATCCTGACAGGCTTCTGCCCATCGGAAGCATGAGATATGGAAGGACATCGTCCGGGCTGTCCGGTCCGTGGGGGTCTACAAGCGCCGGATCCGCAACTGCCAAAAGAGGTGGCAGGACCTTCGGGGCTGGACCCGGAGGATTGCACGGGTCCAGCTGAAGCTGTCGCCTCCTCGCAGGAGGGGCGGAACACGGACCCTGACCCCCACATGCTCAGGATCCTGGCGGTGGTCTTTCCAGACCTGGATGGGCAGCTGAAGGCCAGAGAGCAGCAAGGAGGGGTGAGTCAAAGACTGCACTGTGTACTCTGTCTAACATGCTATGTGCCCTCCTCGGGCCTGGTTAAACTGCCACAGTACAGCAGTCATGTTGTCCAGGAGCCATGTCCCTCTATTGTGCACTGCCCACTCCTCATCTGATACCCAGGTGTGGCCCTTACATGCAGGGAATTCTGTCACTTAGGACTGTGTCCTTGCAGTTTGCTTGACTCAAGGTGGGAGACAGCATCTGTTTCCCTGACTCTGTGGTGGGCATCATGGGTGGGTCCATTGCTTACACAATGCCTGTATTCTGACATGTATTCAGCGTGTTACTTTGATCTGTGGTCCAATTGCTGAGCTGATCCACCACATGTGGCTGGGGTATCTGGCACACACCCATGCTGCGGGTGGGAACAATGTTTGGGCCCCAGGAGTATGTATATGACGTGTGTCACACATACTTAGCCAGCTGCCTACAGTCCAGGGCTCATCCCTCATTCATGTGGGGCTGGACAGTCATGCCTACTCCAGGCCATACAATACACTCTGTACTCCCACTCCCGTGTATCAGCGGACACATTGTGCACAGTGATTTGACCCCTCAGGTGTCTGCCTCTGTGTCAGTGTGCTGTAGATTAGTCGCCAGGACTGCTGTGGAGTTTCTTGGTAGGGGCTCAGCATGCCACTGGAGATGTGACCATAGGAGACGATACTTGTGTGACACATAGGTGTCTGATCAGCTGCCCATGCAGACTGGGGCATGTAAATGTGAAGTTCAGGCAGCTGTTCCCCATGCACAGCAGAGTGTGAGGGGCTCAGGTTCAGAGGGTAGTGTCACAGGTCTCCCATATGTCCAATAGGTATGACCTGGACAGATGAGGGTTAAGAGGATGTGTTGTGGGGGGATGTACATGTGCACTTGTGCAGCTCCAGGACTTGCATTCCCCATGACCTACTATTGTGACACAGTGCAGAGTGTTGTTGTCTGGCTGCAAAGCCATACATCACTGAGACAGTGATGTATGACTTTGCAGTCATGCCTCCGCCATGGCATGTGTCTACTGATTGGTGAGCCTGCAGGGGAGTGACATGTGCTACATGCACACCATAGTGGCGCTGGCTATCAGGACATGGGTGCATCATGGTGTCTGTCGCTGGTATGCATCACATGCATTTCCTATTTGACTCTGGGCATCCCTTTCATCCGGAAACCTGTACTGACTCAGTGGCAAGAGCTGTGATGTGTCCACACCGTGTCCTCTGCACTGTCCAACTACTGTGTACTTGGTGCATGTGTCAACACTGGGGTGTTGCAATCCAACAGACACCAGACAGATGGGTGCAAGGCCATGTGGGATGTGAGTGCCATGCTTGGCATCAGACTGACAATTGACTTCTCCTGTTCAGTTAGGGCACTTTTAGCAATGTACAACTGATGATGCCAGGGCTTGCTCTGTGATGTGCTGTGCTCACAGTGGTGTGTGCGTTATGTGCAGGTGACTGATGTCTGTCTGTATCCCCATTGTTTGCAGATACATCCACGGCCACGGAAGGGGACAGCTCCACGGACCAGGAGGAGCCGGAGAGCCAGACTGGGTCAGCAGCCGAGGAGTGGTCGGAGGGACCCAGTGGCACGGAGGGCGAGGGGAGCCACACCGAGGAGTCCTCAGCAGCATCCACCTCAGCTGAGGACCAGAGCAACTCGGAGGATGACTCCCTTGTGGAGGCGGGTGTCAGCAGCCACCACACCCCAGCTAGTGTTGCTGTCCCCGCCACCACCAGCACCACCACCGCCCTCCCATCGGCTCCCATTCCCCAGGTCCGTGGAGGCTCCCATGTCCGGGAGCGTGTTTCCTTTGGGCCAGGCACCGCACCCCTGCCCCTGTGTCCCCTGCTGCCCTGAGTGAGGAGTCTGTGTACCTCCTTCGCCAGCTCCATGTAGGGCAGACAGCCATGCTGAGTGTCCTCCATGCGCACACCGCGCTGTTGACTCAGCTGGTGTCGTTCATGGAGGGCATCTCATCGGGCATGTCTGACCTACAGAGGGGCAATAGGTCCATGGACTCCTCCCTGACGGCAGCAGTGTCCCTCCTCAAACGGTCCCTCACCCCTCCTGCCTCTGCTCCATCCACACTCCCCAGCACCTTACCCGTCCCAAGCACACACACACCGGCACAGGCACACACCAGCACACACACATCCAGCACACTGACACACACGCCAATGACAAAACGCACACGCACGCACATTCAGGGGACTGAAGCCAGACTCACAGGGGATGGGGCCCTGGAACACACACACGCATCCACATGCACTGCGCAGTCCTCAGTTCCCTCTCCCTCCAAAGCACCCTCCCTTGCCTCACATGCAACCCCAAAGTCACAGCAGCTCTTCCTCTGTGACCTCGGCCTCTTCCCCACCGATGAAGCTGCTCCAGCATCCCGGGGGAAGAGGAAGCCCACCCACACGGAGCAGAGTGCCCCTCGCCCCTGGACACCCTCCCCCAGGCGCAGACGGACTGAGGCCCCCACCCGCAAGTCCCCCGGAGTGGTAAGAGCAAGACCCCGCCACCGCCCTGCAGCTCAGGCACAAGGTCTCCGTCCTCCATCCCTCAGGCCCCCACTGCACAGGTGCCCCCACCACACCCTGCCCCAGGTTCCCCCACCCACAGATATACCATCCCCAAGAGGATCCGGCCTTCTCCCCTGCCACTTGCTCTCCCAGCACCACACCCCCGCTGCGCTTGTCTGTGCCACTGATGTGGTGAGGGTGTCCTCCCCTCTGTCCAACCCACCTTGCCTGTTCCCCATTCTCCTCCCCTGGAGGTAGGCACTGCAGTGGAGTCCACTACCGCCCTGTCTGACTTGGGCACTGCAGTGGCGGACCTGTCCACCCCATCTGCAGGGTCCACTGCAGTTGTGCCGGCACCCACGACATCTGAGTCATGCCCCCAGTTGTGCCGGCACACACCATGTCAGACACCTCCACTGCAGTTGTCAGTGGCTCTCCAGCACCCACCACCCCTTCCCTGACTCCCCTGGTGAGCCCTGATCCTGTCCCTGCGGTGCCTGGCCTGCCCCCCGGTTGCCCCTCCTAGTGGATTGTCCCTGGTTTTGTGCAGGCATGCGTAGGGTGACATCTGCCAGTGTCACCCTGTTTGAACTTTGACAATGGACTGGCCATTGGCCTTTGCTCTAATTTCTTCTGGACGTCGTTATCAAACAACACATATGCTGAATAAAGCAACTTTCTTTTCTCTAGTGCTCATGTTTCAGATGTACATGTTGTTGGTGCAGCTAACCATGCCCTTGCTGCAGTGATGGTGATATCTGGTATCATGATTATGAAGTGTTACTGTGCAGGAACCCATGTGGTCCAGGGGGAATGTGTCCTATCATGTGGTGTATCCATGTCATCAATAGCAGCATCTGAGGGTGTCATGTGTTCAGTATTTGGCAATGGGTTTCCTACTTACATTGGCAATTTCATATCTGTGGCTTCCACCCCTGCACATCTGTTGTGCCTGCCATCGTTGCATTTGTCTACTTCCCTGACCGTGTTGCCATCTCCAGTGGACATGCAGGTTTGGGCATCAATGGGGAGGGACTCATCCGTGTAGTCAGTGCAACATTGCTATACAAGTGTGTTGGATCTGTGCTGATGATTCCGTTGGCACATCCATGACCAGGCTGATGTGATGGGAGCCCTCATTTGGTGCTAATTGTTGATTGTGTGACCAAGTGCTCAGCTGACATGATGGGGCCCTACTGAGGCAACATATGGCACAGCTTTCCTCACACAGGAGTGGAGTCCCCTCATGGCAGTGTGTACACGTGTGACATTGCCTGCGCCCAAGGTGTGTGTTGTATGTGCATGTCTGTGTGTTCACTTTCATTCATCTGTGCATGCTGTGATCCCTAGTGTTGTACCTGTTTGTGATGCTTGCTGACTTGAGCTATGTTCCCCCAAAGTCTTCTCCCTGTGTTCTCTGTGATGTGGGTGCATGGCACATTACTGGTCATCAGGGTGTCACCCATAGGTGTGTTTGCTGTCAGGGCTGAGTTTGTGTGCAGACGCAGATGGGTCACAGTCAGGTTTCCCCTTGGCACTTGTTGTTTGCCCCTGTCATGTGATTTCCAGTTTGTGTTATCTTTCAGTGATTGTGACACGTTGTGTGTGTGACTGATGGCACTCCTCAGGGTCCGGGCTGCAATGTTGGTTGTTGTCTATGTGTGTTCTTTGTGGGTGACCTTGGCTTCTTCATTGGTGTGTGACTGTGGCTGGGATCCCATTGGTCGGTGTGGTATTGCCGTCATGTCCATGTACAGCGTAGTGTGCAGTGTGTCAGACATTCAGGAGTCTTGTTGAGTGTCCATGTGTGATGTGTTTCTACACCTTGGTTCCCACCCACCACCCTGGAATAGTCATGGGTGCATGTGCAATGTCACCAGTGCATGTGTACTTCACTGCTGCACATTGTTGGAGGTCGAGGGGTGTGGTGTTGAGTGTGTGCAGATGAGAGTTGTTGCCCGGCTAGGCCCCTGCCTCCATGTTGGCCTTGGCTTACTGGCCATGCTGATTGATTTGTGCTTGTGTAGGTGTGATGGTAGTTTGTTGCTCAGGACACCTGACTGTGGTTCACAGTGTGAACGACATTTAGCTTTGTCATCACAGTGGTATTTTTATTCAGCCCAGGGTCACCACATTGTGGGGGCCCTGGGGGTGGTGCTGTGGTGTGTCTGTGACTTGCTGTGTCAGTTGTTGTTCCTACGTGCCTGTGTGACATGTGTGTTTTGTGCTCCCTCTCACCTGACAATGCCTGCTTGCCCACATAGGGGATTTGGATCCATGAGTTACCTTAGTGTGGCAGTGTATGCACATCTGTATGATTGGTATTCAGCTCTCCTCATGTGTTGTGTGGTTGCCTGGGGACACTGGCACCCCCACCCTCACCTGCTGTGTATGATGACAGTGTTGGTCTGCCTGTTTGTGTTTGTGCATCTGCACCACTGCATTGGCATATCTTGGGTGTGCCATTGGCTGTATGTTGTTTGGTGTGTTTCCCCTGCTGTCCCTGGGACTCCTAGGTCATCGGTCAGCACAGTGATCATGGTTTGTGTGTCCCATTGCTGCCATGGTATGGTATCTGTTCACCTCACATCTGCTGTCTCCACAGGGTATCTGCATTTGTGTGCCCATTGGTGCAAATATGTGGTTCTGCATTCTGATGGTCACTTCTGTCATTGTGTCATTGATGACTGTTGACGGTCTCAGCCCCCATGGGTGTTGTTTGTCTGAACATGGCCAAAGGAATGTTTCATTTGCACTGCAGTATTTGGCTCCCCCAATTTATGTTGCAATGGGACACATACACTACTTTGCCACAGATGAGTTTTTGGTTCTGTGACCAGGAATGATCCATGCAGTTTGGCAGTTGCAGCTCTTTCTTTGTCAACAATTACCTTTTGGTCACTGTGATGATGAGGGTGTAGACCCCATTGCCACAATGGTCAAAATGTGCTTCAGCTATGGACCCCACACTTGCCTTTTGGTCACTGTGATGATGGGGGTTTAGACCCCATTGCCACAATGGTCAAAATGTGCTTCAGCTATGGACCCCACACTTGCCTTTTGGTCACTGTGATGATGGGGGTTTAGACCCCATTGCCACAATGGTCAAAATGTGCTTCAGCTATGGACCCCACACTTACCTTTTGGTCACTGTGATGATGGGGGTTTAGGCCCCATTGCCACAATGGTCATGGGCTGCTTAGCATTGTGGGTGCCACACACATATATGTGTGGCACATGTGCTAGGGGGTCACATTGTATGTTGAAAGTCATGTTCGGTGTTGTAGGCATTTGACACAGCCTACACACGCTTGTCATGGTGGTGGGGGATGTCTTAATCTTGCATTCCCTAGGTTGTGGTGTGCTTGTTGTGTCATGCATTGTCCATCCTATGAGTGGGGGTGGTAGTAGTGGTAGGCATCCAGCCCCCCTGGGTGAGGGTGGTAGTAGTGGTAGGCATCCTGCCCCCTGGCTAAGGGTGGTAGTAGTGGTAGGCATCCTGCCCCCGTGGGTGAGGGTGGTAGTAGTGGTGGGCATCCTGCCCCCTGGCTAAGGGTGGTAGTAGTGGTGGGCATCCTGCCCCCTGGCTAAGGGTGGTAGTAGTGGTAGGCATCCTGCCCCCTGGCTAAGGGTGGTAGTAATGGTAGGCATCCTGCCCCCGTGGGTGAGGGTGGTAGTAGTGGTGGGCATCCAGCCCCCCTGGCTAAGGGTGGTAGTAGTGGTAGGCATCCTGCCCCCCTGGGTGAGGGTGGAAGTAGTGGTAGGCATCCTGCCCCCGTGGGTGAGGGTGGTAGTAGTGGTGGGCATCCTGCCCCCTGGCTAAGGGTGGTAGTAGTGGTAGGCATCCTGCCCCCTGGGTGAGGGTGGTAGTAGTGGTAGGCATCCTGCCCCCGTGGGTGAGGGTGGTAGTAGTGGTGGGCATCCTGCCCCCTCGCTAAGGGTGGTAGTAGTGGTGGGCATCCTGCCCCCTGGCTAAGGGTGGTAGTAGTGGTAGGCATCCTGCCCCCCGTGGGTGAGGGTGGTAGTAGTGGTGGGCATCCTGCCCCCTGGCTAAGGGTGGTAGTAGTGGTGGGCATCCTGCCCCCTGGCTAAGGGTGGTAGTAGTGGTAGGCATCCTGCCCCCTGGCTAAGGGTGGTAGTAGTGGTAGGCATCCTGCCCCCTGTGGGTGAGGGTGGTAGTAGTGGTGGGCATCCAGCCCCCTGGCTAAGGGTGGTAGTAGTGGTAGGCATCCTGCCCCCCTGGGTGAGGGTGGTAGTAGTGGTAGGCATCCTGCCCCCCGTGGGTGAGGGTGGTAGTAGTGGTGGGCATCCTGCCCCCTGGCTAAGGGTGGTAGTAGTGGTAGGGCATCCTGCCCCCCTGGGTGAGGGTGGTAGTAGTGGTAGGCATCCTGCCCCCCGTGGGTGAGGGTGGTAGTAGTGGTGGGCATCCTGCCCCCTGGCTAAGGGTGGTAGTAGTGGTGGGCATCCTGCCCCCTGGCTAAGGGTGGTAGTAGTGGTGGGCATCCTGCCCCCTGGCTAAGGGTGGTAGTAGTGGTAGGCATCCTGCCCCCTGTGGGTGAGGGTGGTAGTAGTGGTGGGCATCCTGCCCCCTGGCTAAGGGTGGTAGTAGTGGTAGGCATCCTGCCCCCTGGTAAGGGTGGTAGTAGTGGTAGGCATCCAGCCCCCCTGGGTTGGGGTGGTGGCGCGCATTCAGGCCCCTGTGTGCATATGTGGCATTGGTGATGGGCATCCCGCCCCTATGGTGCTGCTGTTGCTGGTGTAAGTATATTCAGATTCCCCGTGTATGTGTGTGATGTGTCGTGTACGTGTTGTATGTGTTTTGTGGTTGGTGTCTGACTTACCTTCTGCGCCGTACGCGTCCGTGCCTGTTCCGGTAGTAGATGTAGAATATTGGTATGATCGGGACGAAGGGATTCATGGTTGGTTCGTGTCGTTCGTCCTTCTCGCTGCTTCGCGTCGTCCTCGCCGCTTCGCTCGCCCTCGCCGCTTCGCGCCGTCCTCGTCGGTGCCGTGTTCGTCTCGTAGCCGTGGATCGTGTTGTGGCGCGATTCGGAGCTTATGTGCGCTCTCCCGGATGCTTTGACGTGCCGTGCGTAGCGACGGGTTCGGCGCGTACGGGAAGCGCATCGTACTTGTTCGGCCGGACGGGGCTGCATTTTCCCTTCCGTGCGACTCGATTCGGCGTTTCCGGATTCGCCTCGGTCGGAGAACAGGACCTGGTTTGGGTGAGTACGGCTCGGCCGGAATTTTTGCTGTTGTGCGCATCGTACTTGCTCGTTCGGTGTGCTGTACGGATCGGTCGGGAAACTGGCTTTCGCATGGCTTTTTTCCCGACCGAATGGTATTGGGTGCGCCTCCGACCGAGATCGGAATCGGCCCCTAGACATATATAATTTACTATTCCCACTCCAAACTGTATTAACTCAGGGAAGGCGCTGGACACTAAACATATATAATTTACTATTCCCACTCCAAACTTGAAAAAGTCAAGGAAGGCATTGGATAGTAAACATATATAATTTACTATTCCCACTCCAAAGTAGAAAAAGTCAGGGAAGGTGCTGGATACTAAACATATATAATTTACTATTCCCACTCCAAACTGTATTAACTCAGGGAAGGCACTGGACACTAAACATATATAATTTACTATTCCCACTCCAAACTGTATCAACTCAGGGTGGGTGCTGCACACTAACCATATATAATTTACTATTCCCACTCCAAACTACATTAAGTCAGGGAAGGTGCTGGACAATAAACATATATAATTTATTATTCCCACTCCAAACTGTATCAACTCAGGGTGGGTGCTGGACACTAAACATATATAATGTACTTTTCCCACTCCAAACTACATTAACTCAGGTAAGGTGCTGGACACTAAACATATATAATGTACTATTCCCACTCCAAACTACATTAACTCAGGGAAGGTGCTGGGCACTAAACATATATAGTTTACTATTCCCACTCCAAACTACATTAACTCAGGGAAGGTTCTGGACACTAAACATATATAAAGTACTATTCCCACTCCAAACTTGAAAAAGTCAGGGAAGGTGCTGGACGCTAAACATATATAATTTACTATTCCCACTCCAAACTGTATTAACTCAGGGAAGGTGCTGGACACTAAACATATATAATGTACTATTCACACTCCAAACTGTATTAACTCAGGGAAGGCGCTGGACACTAAACATATATAATTTACTATTCCTACTCCAAACTTGAAAAGTGAGCAAGGCGTTGAATAGTAAAGATATATAGTTTACAATATCCACTCCAAACTAGCTAAATTCAGGGAAGGTGCTGGACACTAAACATATATAATTAACTATTCCCACTCCAAACTGTATCAACTCAGGGTGGGTGCTGGACACTATACATATATAATTTACTATTGCCACTCCAAAATACATTAAGGGGGTCATTACGATGGAGGACGGAAGTGCATCCACTGTGGTGGTGGAAAACATCGATTTTTCCGCTCCTGATGCGGTCATTGCGACCGCCATATTACAATGGGCCAAAATCGGCCATATTCCAACTGTCGCTGTGTTTCAGGCTCCACACGTTTTTTCATTACGCAAGGGTGGCGGACTTAACCAATAGAGCAAGAACTGCATGCGGGATCACGTCCCGTCCACCAACCAGATTACGATGTATCAAACAGCCAATCCCACAGCGGGAGAAAAACCACCTCATCGCGGATGGTGAAGCACAACTACGGAGAGGAAAAGTCGAACCAGAACACCTGCATACGACCATAGCCGCCATGGATCCTGCTCTACAGGCCTTTACGCTGCTCTACCTGATGCATCACCAGCAGATAAGACGCCGCCGTGCTCTACAGCAGAGGTACGCCCAAAACATCTCCACGCATGCAACCCGGTACAACAACAACTCCCAGCAAGCGTGCAGGCAGGGCCGGCTCTACGATGTTTGGGGAAACATACAAAATGCAATGTGTGAGGCTCCCTCAATTTACATGAGTGACACCCTCAGGGCTCCCGAAGGCAGCCTTGTGCTGACTCCCCCTGGCATGCTGCTCCCCTCTCCCCACCTACAAGCACCACTCACACAGCTCCAATCGGGCACAAGGTGGCAGATTTGCCTGGGGGCTGGGAGTGTATACACTGCAGACTGCAAAGTGAGGAAGAAGCGTGCCCAGGATGGGTAGCAGTGTTGCAGCAACACGCTACACACTTTTGCTATCACCTACTGCTACACAACCCAGGCAAATATCCATGCTAGAACAAGACAAGAGGTCTGTGCTGGAAATCCATCTGTACGGTACATCAGCAACCATGACTGAAATCAAGTAGGCTCAAATAGCACATATCATTTACTGAAACAGTGCTGAGGGCCACAATGCTTCTGGATACAAATCATTTGCACACAGCACAGTGTCACACCATGGAGTGGTGGAGAGGGTCAAACATGTGCATGGAATGCAGTGGCACATGTTTTGACTGTAGTGGTGTATACACGAAAATTGTGCAGGTGAGAAATGTACAGAGCAAAAAGCCATAGTGGAGTATCTCACATTGTGTATGCCTCAATGGTATGACTGTGACTGTCATGAATCATCAGACCAACACATATTGGAGCCCATAAAGTGGAAAGTGACAGCAATGCATGTGAAAAATCACATATCATGTTTGTATCCCAGAGACATGCAGCACAGTGAGAACAAAGGTAAGCAAGAGCCAGGCCGGATCCTAAGACTCACAACACAGACATTGCAGTGACACACTCTGCATACTCACAAATGATGTGGATAAGAGGTAGGTGTACCCTAGGACTGCAAGGTTACAATGACAAACTGCACACTGCTCTGGCAACAACCCCAACATGTCCACAAACACTCCCCTGGGTGTCTGATCATGGAAACAAACATGCACTCATCAACTGGATCATACATGTGTGAAAGGGTAATGCTCAAGGGCACATACAGATGAACACCTCTGCTAATGACAGGACACTCACACTGTCTGATGACTCCAGTAAGCACATGGACATCCATCCATTTGACTATGAAGCCATACCTGGCCAAGATGACAACACACCTACACTGGTGTGTACACATCAAGATAGATCACATAGAAATCTTGTACCCTGTCCACGGATATATGATTAAACAACTACTGCCTAAACAACGAATTCCTTAACCACGAAGGCTAAACCACGAGCAATGCCAAACCACTACATTGTTAACAACGAGTTCCTAAACCACGAAAAACATTCAATTTGCTCATTACCCAATAACACCACTTTGTTCTTTAAAATACGCATGTTTGAAACATGAAAAAACATCGTTTTTACACTATCAATAAACAAAGATTAAAAGTGTGTGAAGCATTTGAAATTTACATTGGAGGCGCCTCTCCTTCCATTTTCCACTTTAAATTCCGCCCATCCATGTTTGCTCGCAGCTTCCCTACTCCCACGGTTAGAGGAACTTTATTGGCAGCAGCACGTATAATACACACAGAATGACGGATCTCTAATCAAAACCTCTCTGATCTGAAGCCGAAGACCATCTGTACCGTAGCCCGCAGTGCAGCGGAAACCAGGCGAAATCTATTTTTTAGTTTTAGTCACCACTGTAGTGGAATAAGCGGGTTATTTGGCAAAAGCGAGTGATCTGTGATCGTACCAGCCCAGCCTTCATCAATAAGCTTCCTGGGGAGGGGAGGTGCCTTCTTTGAAGACCTACCTTTCTTCTTAAGGGAGGGGCAGAGGGCAAACCCATCGGGGAGGCAGAACCTACTTTTTTCAAAAATCTTTGTCATTATAATTTCTAAGCCGGAAGTATTGTAATATTATATTTTCTATTCTGGAATTATGGTATCTTCCCAGCCCCTGACGTAAGTAAATTAATGCTGATCAATATCATTTCCCTAAACCAATGTGCAGTGCTTTCCCGTTATATTTTAGTAGCTATTTCAATCAAAAGTGCATATAATCTTAAAAACCGAGCTAGCCGCACGCTTCTATGACTTGTAAATTGTAGATCAAACAGCTTCCAATTTAGAACAGAAAGAACAGTTTACCTCTGCAAATCGCTAATCCAGAATCACACGGTTTAAATGTAGATAAGCAATGCTCTCTGGGCAATACTAAAGCATTAGAGCCCACCGCTTAGGGCAATACGGGTCATTAAAAGCCCTCTTTTACATCAGAGTTGCAGGTGAGTGCCTGTAACCAGGAGAAGGCCTTTAAGAACTGATGTAGTCAGTGTACGGGCCTTCAAAGGCACACTCTTATTCTTCTGACTGTTAAGGAAAATCCCTTCTCAAATGGGGCTACTCATATTTCTGCAAAAAAGGTTAGAGTTTGTAAGAAATTAACATGATGTTTTGGGAGATATAGATGTACGTTTTTTTCATTGTAATTACAATAGTGCCATCTATTGGCCAGTCACGAGGTCGTTTTTTTCCGTTGTTTATGAGAGTCGTTGTTCGTGTAAGTCGTAGTTAAGGATGTCGTGGTTAACAGATTGGTCGTTGTTTAGGATACGTTGTACAGGTCAGTCGTTTTTCAAACTTCGTTATTAAGGCTGTTTCCCCCTGTCCACTCCTCAAGTCATCATGTAAATTGGAATATATTCTCATGATGGAGATCAAACAAATCTGACATGTGTGAATAAGTAGAGCTCAGCCAACATAATGAACAGGACCAGAGTGGACCATCACAGACAAGCAGCTCGCCCCCATTCAAACTGGATATTAGTTGCCGGAACCCCTGGTAACAACTGCAATATCAACTTAAGAACATGCCAATGGGAAAGTGTGAATTCAGAGCATGGAACCGATGAACATATACACATACATTGCACAGCATCATTAGTAAGGCCAGCGACAACGCTCAGAACATTTTTTATTACATAAACTCAGTATCAGCATGTAAAGTGCAAAACATTAAGGGCAACGGCCAGTCCAAACTCAAGTCCGCACATGTGGAGGAAGTGACCCTTTTAGGGCCACCCGGGTAACTCTAGACCTCCACTAGCCTTCCATCCAATGAAGAGTCGATGACGCAGTAGAGAATACAAGCAAACTAGTTTTTTAACAAATTACACTGCAGTGGAGTCCAGTCTGACCAGCCTCCTATGATGGCTGACGAGCGACTGCCTGTTTCCAGCATGAAGGGAATAATTATACATTTGAGCATCAGCACAAGACACACCCACCCACTAACTTTCCACAGAGAGAACAGAAGAACAAAGGGACACACAGAGATGAGCTAAGAGTCTGAGACCGGGCACACACTATCTCTCTGGCAAGGTCATACTGTCCTTGCCTGTAGCTCGAATAGTGGGAGCACCCTCTATCTAAGGGATAGGTATGCAAGTTTCAACATTGGAGAAATGAAACTTATCAAGGACCATTTCTTGAAAATGAGCAAGTAACAGTTTCAATTATAATACAAGATGCCGTCCTTGAGAGCTAAAATGGTGGCACAATTGTTAACCTAACAAACATAATGTCTGCATTTACTAGTTGCGTATACATACAGTATGCATAATGATGTATTAGCTATATAAATGCTAACATACTATTGGGTAAAATACAAGTAATATGGCACTTTTACGTTTTAATTCTAACAGACCCTCCTTTTAGCATGATATAGCTAAAACATGCATCTTTATTCTAGCTATCAGGTAAGGGTCTTTACAATTCTAAAAATAGAAAAACTGTTCAATCACATGTTACTGTTGCTAACTTATGAACTATCCGTCAGAACTAAACACTCTATGAGGCTAAACATGCATGGCATCAGCATTGATACAGAGCAGACACAACTGGCTGGGAGACATACAGGGACATATTCTTCGTGTCAGCAACCCTTTTGGCTCAGGACAGAAACATACTTTCACGTTGTAGCTAATAGAATGTAATAGAATGTATGGTACATAGACAAGGTAACAAGCATATTGCCTCATCAGGCCAAACATGAATTTGTGATCCATATGTAGAGTAAACATTATGAAATAAGATCCGAAGCAGACTTTTTTTTGTCAAGCAGTCTATAAATGAAGTCACATGTGTTCTTACCCACCTTAGTCTCCCTCGCCCCCTGGATAAAAAAAAAATGAACTGGCATATTAACTACCATTACAGGCATCTGTCCAATGTACACATTCATTTGCAGTGTGGAAATCAATAAATGTCATATCTGGGACAAGAGAACAGAATTGAAGGTACATCAATCTGAACACTTGTATTATCAGTTTATGTCTTCCGGTGCTCCCCTGTGCGAGGAGCCAAAGTAACAAACATGTTCACAGGAGAAACAGGTGCTGTATGAACTAGGAAGTGCACAGGTTACTACTCATTCAGGGAGTAGGATATCCATAACACAATTAGTAGCGCAATAACAACTATGGATGCAACTTGTACTTTCTGCGTACCACCCCGCTCTGGACACGGAGGTGCAAAGGGCTATTTTCCTCATCAATTGGGTGACCAAACAGATACATCATGATCAGAGGGGCAATATGAAGTGCAATGTAAACACTGGTGTCCAGGAACAAAAGAATGATCAAAAAGGAAATGCCATCATCCGTTCCGAGCCTCGCGGCCAGGCTCCTATTGTCCTCCCATGGTGGTACTATTGAGCACTGTTCGGTGGAGCTGTGCGATCACAGCCCTTTCCTTCTGAAAAGATCCTACAGTGGTCGGGGTGCCTCCGTCCCCAACTTATGCCACTCAAAGTTCTGACACAATTTATGCTGTTCAAAGATCGGACAGTGCACCAATCTCCTCTTTCCCTAACTTATCGTTGGTACCACAAGATTCATCCCTCCAGTCCATCCCTACTAACCTAACTGTCCTTTTGGTGCACTTTGTACCTAGCCGCTCCAGGTACAGAGTTGTCAAGGAAAAAGGGGTCAGGCTCAAAGGGACCAAAGGGCAGAGGCTTGAACACAAACAAACCCTCAGGCTGGGGCTCCTGGATAACCCCTCTTTCTTTCCTTTCTTTTGGTGGTCCTGCCTCGTCCAGCATTTCTTTGCTCTGCAGCTCCACCCCAATCTTATTTAAATGGATGGTCCATAACGAGCAGTCAGGCTGTGCATCGCGTTTGGGCCCCGCTGACGTGACTGCAGGGCATCCCTGACCTATTAGTGAATAGAATGCAAACTTTCAGTTAACTGGCAAGGATAAAACTTTATATACTTTTTGCAATAAGAACATCCTCTGAATTACTATATCTGTCCATTCCTATATTATTCATCTGAAGAACCTCAAAAGGGAAAAATGTGTAATGCGAAATTACCAGGGGCATCTGGATACCCCTTCCAGAATTGTGCGTCATGCGCACCATACGGGTTAAGCAATAACTCATCATTCCCACAAGAAATACATATGCGTCTGGCAACATTCTTCTTCCTTCCCTGACCTATTAATTTACCATCCCTCGTCCCTTCAAATATGCCATACTTTCAACATAGACATCATGGGCCTGCTACAAACATTCTTTCATTTCATTTTAATCATTTTCTACAAACTCATTATCCCTTTCCGGTGGGCCCTACACTTGCTTACAATTCACAACCCAATTACTTGGGCTAACTAATAATGGACTCGTGGTGCCTCTGCAACGGTATGTAGTGTTGCGGTAACATGAGCAATAGTGGTGGTGCCGCCTGGGAATTTAAACAAGAGCCACCGACATATAGTTCCCCTTAAGGTTCAGATAAGGGAACATCAGTCTAGTCTACCTGTCCTTTCATCTCCTCTTCAATTCCATCATTTGGCAGAAAGGAGGGGCAGTAGCATGGCTGACTTCAAGGTGACACATCTTTTAACTTTTAATCATGACATTTTTTTTTTTTGCGAACAATGCTAATTTTGGCAAGCAGTGCTAATTTATAGCCGGTTAGACGTGCACTGGTAAGGTGCTGTGTCTCTGTTTATTCAAGGGCATGTTCACAGTATGGCGTACCATAACTGTAAGATCAGTGGCTAAAACGAGTCCAATCGATTGTCTTATGGAGACGGCCACCGTCATGACCACCCCCTAGACAGCTCGGGAGGGCTCTTGCGGTAGCATCAAAGACAGAAAGTGCACAACAAGCCGTTTTGTGTACTTACAACACAAAAAGCGGCACACAACAATATATGTAAAAACAACAGTTGATGGACAGAATGCAGAACAATGTCATACATTCACCCCAGTACAGAGATCTGGGCCTAAATCCATCGTTTTTTTTCTCACCATGCCATTCCAGTTTGAACCCAGCCATATACAAATAAGTCTTGACCCTGTGCCTCATGGGAACAGTCCAGCCCGAACTGCCAAGCCAGGTCCTCCCTGGACTGGAAACAAGCATCCTAGGACCGGTTTCGGGGTTTCACCCCTCTTCAGCCAGGATAGCTTGATTCCAGTGGCATGGAGAGCACAGGACCCATGTCTGGGCATACCCGTCCTACTCGGGGTGACAAATGCAAAAACAACAGTTGATGGACAGAATGCAGAACAATGTCATACATTCACCCCAGTACAGAGATCTGGGCCTAAATCCATTGTTTTTTTGCTCACCATGCCATTCCAGTTTGAACCCAGCCATATGCAAATCAGTCTTGACCCTGTGCCTCATGGGAACAGTCCAGCCGGAACTGCCAAGCCAGGTCCTCCCTGGACTGGAAACAAGCATCCTAGGACCGGCTTCGGGGTTTCACCCCTCTTCAGCCAGGATAGCTTGATTCCAGTGGCATGGAGAGCACGGGACCCACGTCTGGGCATACCCGTCCCACTCGGGGTGACAAATGCAAAAACAATAGTTGATGGACAGAATGCAGAACAATGTCATACATTCACCCCAGTACAGAGATCTGGGCCTAAATCCATCGTTTTTTTGCTCACCATGCCATTCCAGTTTGAACCCAGCCATATGCAAATCAGTCTTGACCCTGTGCCTCATGGGAACAGTCCAGCCCGAACTGCCAAGCCAGGTCCTTCCCTGGACTGGAAACAAGCATCCAAGGACCGGTTTCGGGGTTTCACCCTCTTCAGCCAAGATAGCTTGATTCCAGTGGTATGGAGAGCACGGGACCCACGTCTGGGCATATCCGTCCCACTCGGGGTGACAAATGCAAAAACAACAGTTGATGGACAGAATGCAGAACAATGTCATACATTCACCCCAGTACAGAGATCTGGGCCTAAATCCATCGTTTTTTTGCTCACCATGCCATTCCAGTTTAATATATGTACCAAGTACAGAAGCCAAAGAGAACGCAGTTTGTTAGATGTCCAAGTGTTAGTTGCTCAAAAAACTGTTTCAGGCATTCAGGGTAAAGGCTCATGCACCCCATGCACCTCATGCACTTCTTTAATGTGTTAGTTCACCAAGGAGCTAATCTCCTACCCCCCTTCGACAGTAGGTGACCTAAGCAGGTGACCTCCTGTCGTCAATACTTACCCCTTTTGGAAGGCACACTCCCTAGCCATTTAAAGCCAAATGCAATAACAAGAGGGTCTCTGGTTGGCAGAGGTAGATACCTTTCTCCATTCAGGGACCCTTCCGTTGAGTCAGGGTAAGGGGAATACATGCTTTAGATAACCCCCACTCACCCCCTTGGTAGCTTGGCACAAGCAGGCAGACTTATCCCAAAAGCAATGTGTAAAGTATTTGTACCAACACTCACAGTAACACAATGAATACACCGCAAAAGGACACCACACCAAATGCACATCCCCTTTCTCTGTCACACTGAAACCAGACATTCAATCCACAAACAGGCAGAGGCACACAGAAAAGTTGAACAAGAGAATAGCCACTTTCTAAAAGTGCTATTTCTAAACACAGACTTTAAAACCATCCTTTCTAAAAGATGTGTTATCAAATTCTGGGTTCAAGTTTACCAGACTCCAATTTTCTATTTTATCCCTATGGGAAGATATGCTTGTAAAATGTTACAAAGCATTCCCCATTCTGTCCTATGGGCAAGATAGCCTTTCAATAGTGAAAAACGAAACTGGTGTGTACTCACACCAGTACACGTCCTACTTTTCACATACACTGCACCCTGCCCAGGGGGGGTACCTTGGGCCTACCATAGGGGTGTCCTATGTACAAACTGTGCGCAGGCACTGCGATGGCAAGCCTGAGACATCTTTACCAGGCTACTCTTGTGGGTGGCACAATCAGCGCTGCAAACCCACTAGTAGCAATTTATTTACCAGCCCTGGCACACTCAGTGCACTTCACTAAGGATCTACTGGTAAAACAAATATCCCAATCAGAGAGAACCAAGCACAATATCAATTTACACAGAGAGCACTTGCACTGGGACACTGATCAGCAGTGGCAAAGTGCCCAAAGCATCTAAGCCAGCAAAAACGAAATCCAGCACAGCATCAAAAACATAGGAGGTAGAGGTAAAAGTCATAGAAAACCACGCCAAGGATGCCAGGTCTAACACTATTTAACTGCACTGTCCCTACAACTTTGCTGTGTGTCTGAAATGATGAGCAAGTAAATACCCTTTTTAAACATTTTTAAAGATGCTCGGTCTTTCTGCATAGTCCTAAGAAGCGCAGCGGAGCCTTTGACTCCTACCAGTCAATGTGAATCCGGACAAAGACCTATTATTGAAATAAATAGTACTGCCAAAGAATGTATTTTAGATCAGTGATAGAAAAATATTGAGCAGCAGAAAGAACCATTAGCAAAAGCATAGCAATGGCTAGAACAGCAGGATGTTGGAAAACCACATTTTCATGAGTTTCACACCAATCAGTCACAAAATTGTAGACACAATCAAAATAATGCGGCTATTACAATTTAACTGTTGTCTCCTCATCAACACTTTTCTCAACCAAATCCTGTATCATACACAAAAAGGCTCGCTGCCCCGCCCATTGTACCCGACAATAAGGGATACAAGGCAAGGTAGCATTGTCTATAGCTGAGATCAAAACCTGGGATATCTGTAACAATCCCACCTCTGCATCGCCTATTGCCCATAAAGTGAATGGCGCATCTGCAAAACTCAAGGGGGGGCCAAACACTATGTACTACTTACATTAAGACCCAGCATCAGACAGTCACCTGCCGAAAAGCAATAATAGTAAGATACCAAACCCATCATAATCTCACCACAATTAAACATGAGCACAAACGGAAAACCCACAGTAAAAAGGACGAATAATCAGAGCAAGAGGGCGCAAAACATGTACCACAACTAATGCATCTAACACCCACCAAAACACTCATAACACTGTGCTATGTTAAATACGTAACAGAAAGAGGCAATGTAGACCAAATACTTCCAAATGCCTACAACCATGTTGCTATAGCAAAAAATAACAGACATTATCATCACTGCTGGCCATGCCACAAGTATATGCGTTAGCGAAAGGACACTGAGGCTATATGGTACTAACTGTTATAATGGCCACAAAGGGCGGGTACAGAGGAAAGCAAAATGTACCATAGCCTACACAGCCTGGGTAACAGGGCAGGAGCAGAAACAGCAGAACTAGAAACAACAGCTCAACTATTCTTTCACAAAGCATATTGTATACAAAGTATCCCATAAATGAAGGAAAAAACTATTTTTCATGGGAAAAATGAGACATAGAAATATAATGCAAGGGTGTGTTCAGCATATAGCTAAATCAATAATTAATAATTGCAAAATTTCCCATAAAGAGAAATAAATGCATAGGACAAATTAAAACTTTACAAAGCCTGTTAGTCAAAACATAAAACTTAGACTGCTAGCATCTAATTCTGTCCTCATTGCGCACTTCACATCACAGCATCCTCTCTGTGTTTGTGCTCAGAAGCTGCCCCCACCTCTGTCCGTGTCTGCAAGGTGGGAGGAGCAGGGAGAAAAGTCCATTCCTTATCTCAAGGCCAAAGGCCGCAGTAAACCTGCCAAAACAGACAGAATCACGAACTGTATATTTCAACTTTGAAAATCCCTTTTATTCAGCATAAATATACGCTGCCTGAAATGCTTGAAACACCTTTTCCAAATTAAATACACGTTATATTGCGAGGTCAAATCCAAATTAAACACACTCACTCAAATCAATTATGAATTAATTACTTGAGCATTCCTTACACTACTCATCAGGCTAAAAGCATCAGCATCTTAGCAGGGCTCATTCATTCATTTTTACTTGCATGCCACTTTTAGAAATGCAACTTCATGTCTGTAGCTCAAAACAGCTTTTATAATTTTGCAATGTCCAAAGCTAAATGTGAAATCTGGGCGCCATCAGCACACCCCTGCTTTTCTCTTTTTTTTGTATTATTACATCATGCTCTTTAACTGTCTTATTTTACATTCTCCCCCATTACACATTCCTTCATCCTATCTCAAACCATTCATCCTATGCAAAAACAAACATATATATATATAATATTACTACATTCCCTTTTAATTTTTTTATATGATTACTCAAAAAGCCCACGTAACAGTGCCTCCTGGAGGTGCCAGCTGATTTTCTTCCAATGGGCATCTACAAAGCAACAACGACAACAAGAGAGCAAATTAAGCTCATTCCAAGCATTTTCAAGAAAGTGGCAAAATGCATTATTTTGCCTGGAAAGGAAATTACAAGTACTTGTTCCCAAAAGACAGTCCTCAGACCGTACCAAATACAAACTGATGGTGCACCATATTCACACACAAATACAAGGGAAATCACAAATCAGCCCTTAGACTGCAGCAAGACAAGACAGTTCTCAGACTGTACCAAGACAAGATAGACTCTAGCCCCAGGCCTTTTCAAGAGTAAACCAAATTTCCAGGTGGCCTGGCAGAGCATTCGCAAACACTCTGTATCACAAGGGTCCACAGACCCACCAAGTAAATCAAGATGGCGCCACACTTACCAAGAACTCACCCGGTGCACCAGGTCAAACAAGATTATTCTCCACTGCCGACTTTTCAGACCAAAATGGTTGACTTCAGGGTTTCGCCTTTTCAGGATCCCAGCCGAGGTGACCACTAGATGGGGAGCTGCCCGATCAGACAGGCGGGGCAGCTGCGAGAACGAGGCTCACATTGTGCGGGGTACCCCGATCCGCCCATCCGACCAGACGCAACCCCGACCTCTATAACCCGACTATGGGTGAGATGGGTCACCTGGTGGAGTCCCTGTTTGGGCGCCAACTGAAGGAAGTGACCCTTTTAGGGCCACTCGGGTCACTCTAGACCTCCACTAGCCTTCCATCCAAAGAAGAGTCGATGACGCAGTAGAGAATACAAGCAAACTAGTTTATTAACAAATTACACTGCAGTGGAGTCCAGTCTGACCAGCCTCCTATGATGGCTGATGAGGGATGCTTGTTTCCAGCATTAAGGGAATAATTATACATTTGAGCATCAGCACAAGACACACCCACCCAGTAACTTTCCACAGAGAGCACAGAAGAACAAAGGGACACACAGGGATGAGCTAAGAGTCTGAGACCCTGCACACACTATCTCTCTGGCAAGGTCATACAGTCCTTGCCTGTAGCTAGAATAGTGGGAGCACCCTCTATCTAAGGGAAAGGTATGCAAGTTTCAACATTGGAGAAACAAGACTTATCAAGGATTATTTCTTGAAAATGAGCAAGAAACAGTTTCGATTATAATACAAAATGGCGTGCTTGAGAGCTAAAATGGTGGCACAATTGTTAACCTAACAAACATAATGTCTGCATTTACTAGTTGCGTATACATACAGTATGCATAATGATGTATTAGCTATATAAATGCTAACATACTATTGGGTAAAATATGAGTAATATGGCACTTTTACGTTTTAATTCTAACAGATGTGTGCTTTGAAATTCCACACAGATGATTGAAACACAGTCCACAGCCTTGAATATATCACCAGGATAGGGCCAGCAAATGGGCAGCTCAGACACCGCTCAGGGAGGAATGGGGTGGGAAGGGGGACTCTGCCTCAAATGCGTGGAGAACTGGAACTGGGTGGGAGGCAACAAGCCCACGACAGCCAGGGCAACTTCCTGTGCTGATTCAGGATCAGCTTTAGATCTTGGAGGGCTCTTGGAGTGCGAGGAATGTGAGGTCTGCAATGTGGATGCATGTTTAATGTGTTTGGGCTTCTCTGTGTTCTGTGATGTGCTTGTGATGGGGCTGGCATGTGTGCTCCTTGAGTGCCTTAGGGATGATGTCTCGTGTCTTTGTCGCTTGGACTGCTGTTGTCGTGTGCTGCATGGGGATGACTTGGTGCCTGAGTGCTCTGGTGTGTGTGTTCTCTAGTCAGGTGGTGTCACTGGCAGTGTGGTTGCGGAAGGGACAGAAGCCGGACTGTGAGCCTGTGACTGCAGAATGGCTGCCGTCAGTATGGAGGCCAAAGACTGGACAGTCCTGTGCAGGCCACTGACGTCTGAATGAATGCCCTCCATGAATGCAACAACCTGTGACAACTTGTTGCCATGATCCTGGAGGGCATTCAGGAGCGACGTCTGCCCCACAGACACCTGCCACAAGATGTCTATGGCCTCCACACTGAGGGCAGCAAGGGACACAGGGGCAGGGGTGCCTGGGGGAAAGATACCCTACACTTCTTAGGGCAGCGGGCCCGCATACCAGTTGGGGAGCATCAGGAAAGGTGGACACAGGACGGGGTGTGGTGGACGATGAAGCAGAGGCTGATCTTCCTTTGCCCGACAACACTGAGGAGTCACCGCTGAAGTATGAGGAAGTGGAGGTAGGCGTTTCTGGAGCGGACTCCTCTAGGGCACTCCTGTCCCCCTCCGATGCGCTGGTCCCCTCAGTGTCGCTGTACTCCCGGGGAGCAGTGATGCCAGTAGCTTCACCAACAGTTTCAGGCCCCTCTCCTTCTCTGACCTCGGTAGATTCTGTAGGAGACAGAGACACTGTTCAGTGAAGTGGCCGGATCACAAACATGTTAGGCAATAATAACCGAAATGCTTGAACTCAAGGCACACATTTGACTCTCCATGTACTGTCTGCAAAAGTCAAAATATTTCTATGATCATCTGAAGCATGTTAACATGCTTATTGGACAGTCATGCTCCATGTTGTGTTCATACGGCCAAATTGCTAGGCATGTCTTGGCATCTCAACATCACATCTTATTGTCTGTAGGCACATCTACATGCCTTCAGCTAAGAGAGCTACACATCTGAATTCACTGTGTGTGTCACCCTGGACGTTTGAGGTGATAGAACCCCACACATAGTAAGTTAAAGGAAACTATTGTTAAGTGACATGACATCTTTACATCCACTCAATTATGTCCTGCAACACAACTACTGTTGAACATTGGTAAGCAATCTGTAGATGTATCAATTACATGGAAATGCACAACATCAATCTCTAAAATCACCCAGACATGATGCTCACTGATGTTCACTTCCAGTTGATGCCACAGAGACTTACACTTATGCTGATGTTACCTGGACACATAACAATCCAGATGTTGTACAGGCCAAGAATATCTGCACTCACCACTGAGTCAACTGAGAGGCAATTACACCACACTAGAGACAACTCATAGGTTACTGCCTTGCTCTGGGCTGGGATTTGTGCAGTCTTTCATGAGCAACATCACACTTTGTACTATACTCACCCCAACTTGCTGCTGCTGAGCCCTCAGACGTCCATTCAGCTCTGGCTGTGTCACTGCCAGGATGCGGGTCAATAGTGGGGTCATGCTCCGGCGCGCCAACCGACCAGTCCGAGGAACCAGGCCCAGCGTAATTTCGGCAACGTTTTTGCTAAGGCGGCAGATGTCATCCCCCCTCTGTGGCAGTGGTTGTGTTGACGGTTAGAGGCCCCTAGGGCCCGCACCTTCCGGGCGATGGTCCTCCATATTGCCTTCCGCTGATGGACCTTGAGCTGTAGGTATGGGAGACAAAAGGAGACATTTGTAACACTTTGTAGTGGTGCAATGTGTCTCAGTACACAGTGCATACACATGAGCGAGTCTGCACATAATGACATCAAAAGAAGGATGGCATGTCCACTGTACATTTATCAGAAGCGAGAGGTAATGTCACACTAATCTAGACAGTAACAGGCCCTGTACTCTTGTGCATACTGGGCTCATCTCCATAGTATCCCTGTAGAATGAGCGCACCAACAAATCACTAACCTCTGCCCAATTGACACTTACCATCTCACTAATGTACATATGTACACGTAATGAACTCATAGAGGACATGGCACAGGGAATGTGTATCCAAAAAGAGATTTCATGAAGTCATCATTGTAACTGTAGTACTCATAAACCAAGTTCTGGCAAAATCGTCATTGCATTCACTCAGGGCTCAGGGGGAACAAAGCTCAACACCATGCACGTGAACTCGTTTGGCTACACAGACTCCAACACGTATACATCAAAGTTTTTGAGATTCACATGTGTGATGTTTTGCACCTATGGAGCTGCAAAATTGACGAGTGTGCCATTCTCCCCACATACTCAAGTGCATCAAGTAGTACGTCATGATTGGGAAATGCAGACGACAAAATCAGAAAGCACCAATATTGGCTTGCAGTCTGAGGCACAGAGCACTGTACAGTAACATGTTGTGAGCCTTCGGAGCATCCTCAGTAAGTTTAGCATTCTCTTACCTGTACCACTGGAGCATCATAGAGCCGGCAGTACTGTCCAAGGACCTCGTCCACTAGGACCTCCAGCTCCTCTGTGGTGAAGAGATGGGCCCGCAAGTTCTCAGTACGAGCCATGACTGGTTCCAGAGATGAGGTACAGCAGCAGTTCGTGGTGAGGAATGGCAGGCAGCAGTGTCTCTAGGCAAGTGACAGGTGTGGACATTTCACAGGCATATATATAGGGCCCTAGGCTCGTTCCAGTGTTGCTCTGCTGATACCATTGGCCAGCCTGGTTCGCATCATACAATTGGGACCAATGCTGGGCCCCGCAGTGGCGGAGCATGCCTACCGCGAGTTTAAAAATTGTAAGCCGCTGGCGGTTCCCATTGGCTGATGGCTATTTCTCATAGGCGGTGGTGCACCGCGGAGCTCAGGAAGCTGCAACCGCAATCCTGCATCATACAATTGGGGCCAATGCTGGGCCCCGCAGTGGCGAAGCACGCCTACCGCAAGTTTAAAAAATGTAAGCCGCTGGTGGTTCCCAATGGCTGAAGGCTATTTCTCATAGGCGGTGACGCACCGCGGAGGTCAGAAAGCATCCACCGCTATCCTGCATCATTCAATTGGGGCCAATGCCGGGCTTCGCAGTGGCGGTGCACGCCTGCCGTGACTTTAAAAAATGTAAGCCGCTGGCGGTCCCCATTGGCTGATTGCTATTTTTCATAGGCGGTGACGCACCGTGGAGGTCAGGAAGCGTCCACCGCTATCCTGCATCATTCAATTGGGGCCAATGCCGAGCCCCGCAGTGGCGGAGCACACCTACCGCGAGGTTAAAAAATGTAATCCGCTACCACAATTGATGGCAAATCTTCACCCAGAGCGTGCCTGGCTTGTTGGTGAGTGGGCTGTGTCAATGAGTGTGATGTATGTGTGACATACTGCTCTCCTCACATATTACCATTACATTGTTTGTCTGTGTTTCTCACAACTAGCTGATCAGGGTATCCCAATCCTCCGTGGTTGCTGACCCCACTGAGGAATCCAACTACGCCCGGGGACGTCCACTTCAATGATGCCCATGGGAGGACACGTCGTGTGGTGGAGCACACTTTTGGACTTCTAAAGTCTTTATTCAGGTGTCTGGACAAGAGTGGTGGTGCACTTCTCTACTCACCCCAGAAGGTGTGTCAGATCATAGTCGCCTGCTGCATGCTACACAACCTGGCCTTGCGCAAAGAGATACCCCTGATTCAGGACGATGATGAGCAGCAGGAGCCCCCCACTGAACACCCACACATGCCCAGTGACAATGATAGTGGTGAGGAAGAAGGTCTTGACCTGCATGAACAGCTCATCACCAACTACTTCCATTGAGTGTAAGTTAGCATTGAGCAACTATGACTGTGTCTGTGCGCTTTGCTCTTGTCTTCCAAACTTGGAGGATTGTTGCAGGGATTCTGCCCACAGACAGAGCTATGCGCGGGATTATAGGACTTGGGTTGGCAAGGGACTGAGTCATCCTACCACCTGAGTACCCATAAGCACAGGACCGAATAGCTATAGTGCCTCACTAGCTCTCCTACTCATTGACAGTGAAACAAGTGCTTATACACCCCAGGACACAACACTCTCAGAACACTCAGGAATCGCGGTAACGAGACATACCCTGTCGCCCTCACTCTTATACTTGTCCACAAAAAGATCAGTTGAAGACAAGAAACGTTTTCAAATGTTTATTTCAACTAACGTGTCCTAACATGCAGTATTCGTACCACAACAAGCAGAATAATGCATAATACAAAAACAGTCAGCATAGAAACATGTCCATATCTCATGAAGGGAGATGTCATATTAATAACCCCTCAGGAGGAAGACCTACAAGCCTATCCCCCCTCCCCTTGCTAGAAGAAGTCTTATTATGTATCCCAAGATCTCTGGGCTTTGTCAGCAGACCCCATACTCCAGCCTATAGATGGTGAAATGTACATCACATGTGCTGTGTCGCTCTTCTCTGTGGAAGAATCCCTCTCCAGGTGTGGGGCACCTAGCCCGCCTCCCCATATTATCAAAAAGGTACCCGTGGGCTCTAGCAGCTGCGAGAGTTTGTTGAGTCTGGGTGCTAGGGCCCGACCAGAACAGAATAACAAGGGACATTGTTTTACGACCTTGGACATGATGTACAGACTGTACTCCAGGACCGCACAGAGAACAAGCTCTGCGGACAGTTCTCATGTGAAAGACATAAACGAAGCTACTTGCAAAACAACAAAGCCATGGATTAAGGTGCGCTAAAGCTGCATAATGTAAGCCGGGCTCATACTAGGCGACAATGTCCACAACGGCCATTTAACAGCCTCTCCTTGCTCAGGTCTGTGGTACTAAGCGAAACAGCCTGAAAAGGTAAGCAGAGTCAAAGCGAATGCAGACAGGGCCAAGGTTTGAGATAAATCAAATGAAATTTGTGAAGGAGGCGAGATAAGGTAAAACAATATTGAATTAGTTCCAAACAATTGCGGATGCTGGTAAGTAGTTACGAATCCAAGAAAGCACTTGCTGCTTCAAAGGCAAGCAGTTACAAAAGACGATCAGAATCAGCTTCAGCAAAAAGGACTACCATCCAATCCAGTAGTATGAAGGAACAGATGTGCTCCTCGCACCCCGTGGATGAAAGGAGCATTTCAGGGCAACCTGGAAGAGGTTCGATGTAGGCATGGCACAGGAGACGTTGCGCAAACGCAGAGGTGCAGCTGGCAGCCCATCTGCCACGTTGTAAGGCATCCCATAAACGGCTATCACCGGAACAGTCCAGGCCAACAAAGGACTCACCCACAGGTCATAATCCAGATCAGCAAGAGATGTGTTGGAAAGGCAGACATCCATGGCCCATTGAAAGGAGCATCAGTGACAGTAGAACACAGGTGAAATAGGCATAGCGGAAGGTTAGCCTATGACTGATGCGAAGCACAGCGAATGACAGACATCCAAAAGTAAGCTGCATTTGTTCAAGGTACAGTTGCAACTGACCGGGGTTGGCCAGGACCACAGGATGGGCAGCCATTACGTATGAGCAGTAGGAGAGCCAGCACTCTGCAGAACAGCCAAAGGAGTGATGGTAAACCGCCAAATGCACTTGAAAAATTTAATGAATGACACCCGGTAGTACTCCAAAAATAGTCTGATACGAAGTAACAAGGCCATAGCCCACAAGTTAATAACATATGTGCAAGGCCTTCAGTATCAGACGCTTTTGATATTTGGTGTATCAGTTCCCCAAAATGGAGTGGGAGAGTCAGGTTTAGCAGTGACTGAATCTCACTGGACGTTCGAGCCACCTGCAATTTGAAGGTCTCACGGGCTGATATGAGAGCGACTTCTTGTTGAAACAAAAGCGCTTTGAGCCTGCTCAACTCATTGAAGTCTGCTTTCATAGTGGGAATGTGAGGCCACAACTAACTATCTACAATCCCATATGGGGGAGTAAAAAGAACATTACTACAGCAAGTTACACGTTGTGAAACTGTTACTATATACGGGACGCCTGCCCATAAACCGCAGCGGTTGTGGTTATTCAGGATAAGATAACTTCCGTTAAAAAGGAGCTTTGGCGTGGGAATGTTGGCAGGGACTGGTGTTCCTTTTTTAAAACATGCATAACTCTTGCATGATACATTACAAGCACCATGTAATTGTACTTGAGTTAGTGAAGGCAACAATGTCCCCAACAGCCATTTAACAGGATGTGTTTGGATGCTGGCTCTTGTTGGCACACTGCTAAGGGTTACATTGTGCAGCGCTGTGTGAGTTTTACAACTTACATCATGTCCATGCTGATGGTAGTAGGGGGATGGGAGGACACTGCTTCACCTCCCAGCACAGTTCACCCCTTAGCATCCTGGTAAATGCAGTTCAGTTCAAATGCTTACTTGAAATGTAGCTGAAGTGTTTCACCAAAGTTGGTCAGGGAGAGGTACAGAGACCTGAGAGGATTGTGGCAGCTTTCTCAGCAAACACAGAATTTCATTTTTTATCTCTCCTGATGAAGGATAATATCCAGGTACACATGTGACTAGAGATTCACAGCACTAACCTTTAACAACCTTGGTGAAACACTTCAACGGAAATTCAAGTAAGCATTTAAACTGAAGTGTTTTTTCAGGATGCTAAGGGGTGAGCTGTGCTGGGAGGTGACGTAGTGTCCTCCCATCCCCCTTCTGTCCATGTTGATGGTGTTGGCCAGTGTTATCTGTAATGCATCTTGTACAGTGTTGCCTAGTGGTGTGCTTTAGCTGTCATGCCATCATATGGCAATTCACTGTTATTTTCTTGTGTCGTTCTAGGTTCCTCCGATTCTCTCAATGGATTGACGCATTCAAATCTTGTGATACATTGCAATGTGAGTTAACATGCTACTTACTATGATAAACATGTTACTGACACAAAGGCATAGGGGTGTGAATTGTGTTTATTTTGACATGAATGACAGGTGAGTGGTGAAGTCGAAAGTGCTGGTACATGGATACTTAGGGTAGTACACACAATGGTGGAATTCCACTGTCCAACAGAACACTCCCATCATTGTGGCAATGTGGGATCGGATGTACAACAAAGTCAATGCTCTGTGCAACACTGGTGACATCAACGGTGGCTCATAGAACTGGTTTTGCAACGTGCTTTGCCATGTGCTCCTCCCCTGGTCTTTCTCGGATGTCCCCTCAGCCGTTTGGCAGGGGGGAACCTGCTGCATGCTCAGAGGTGTCTGAGGAGTCTGTGTCTTCTGCCTCACCCCTCACTGTGGCCGCTGCTGTGGTGTTTTGAGTATCATCAGGCTGGCCACTGGGTTCGGGGTGCCGCTATTTGAGCTGCATGGATGTCCCTCAGAACACTCACAAGCTGGCCCATGTACTCCACAAGTTGTCCCAAACATGTGTACATGGATCTTTGCAGCAAGTGGAATTCACGCAGTTCTTCCACAACCTGGCCCATCTGTCCCTGGTTTTGTTGGTATGCACCAAGGACTGTGTTCATGGTGGCCAGGGCCTCACTCTCAGTGTCCTCCTGTTACTGTCAAACACAATGGATGGTAGCTGTTCCTAAAGTGGGAGAACTCTTGAACGAATTATAGTTGAGAGGTAGTGTTGTCGTAGTCTCCAAGAGTGAGACCGGTGGGATCTAGGTGAAGGTGGGGGAATTCCTCCTTTTGGAATTAGTGCCCTCACACACCCTTGCGAGTGTCGTGCTTCATCATCGGGCTGGCTCCTCGTGGGGGTGGCGCTGCTGTCCCCCACGGGCCCCGCGAGAGGGCTCTTTATTGGAGATCTTTTGCAGGAGGTGCCGCAGTTGTGCATGTGGGTGTGTGTGCCTAGTGAAAAGGTGTGTGTGTGAGGATAAAATTACCTGACGGATACCCGAGCACAATTTTATTCAAGGGTCCGGAAGGTAAGGTTAAAAAAGCTAGGGACTGGAGCCTATCCTTAAAACAAATATGTAGGAGGGATAAGTATACTCCCGCTGCTCTCAGTCCGTGAAAGTGGTGTGAAAGTGCAGTGTGGTCAACATGTTTCGCGCATCCGGCGGGTCCCTAAAGGATTCCAGTGAGCTTCTTCAGGACTGTGAAAGACAATATAGAAAGTGGTAGTCAGGGAAAGACACCCTGTAGTCCCACCGTACCTATAGTAAGGTCAAGTGCGTCTTGGCACTAGGAGACACGTATTGTCCGTGTTCTAGTTATCCCAACCCCTCTATAAGTAAGGATGGGCCTCGCTGGCGAGTGCTTCGGTTGCAAAGAGGCAAAAGAGTGTGCCTCTTGCCTGACAGCCTGATTACCTGCCCTACCGGTCAGGATCGCCGGTGACTGTCCCCAGTTGACCTCCCACCTGCCCTGCAGACACAGAATTGTGGTGTTGCCTGTCGCCTCCAACGCACACTGTCCCCAGCGTCCCGAGGCTGCCTGGTGGTATTGGCAACAACTGCCACAGGGACAGTGTTGGAGGCAGTGGTGGTGATGGTGGAGGTGGCTGCCACACAGGTCATTGTTTCAGGGGTCAGAGTTGTTGTGGCAGTTGTTGTGGGAGTTGTGGTGGTAGTGGTGGTGGTGGGGACAGTGAGGTCCTGGGACTGAGCTTGCCTGGCCACGCCGTCTGGACCAGGTTGGTCCTCCTCATTCGAAAAAACCTGGAAATCTGCATTCGCGAGTTCACCTTCCTGGGGGGAGACTGGCTTAGCTCATTCATGTCACGGTCGCCTGCTGTTGCTAGCGAGTCACCTGTTGGACAGAGGTTATATTGTCAGCATGTTCAGTACACAGCATAACTTTGATGATCATGTTTTGCACATTTCATTTGAGATGACCTGACTTTTGACATTGGCATTACTTGGCATTCGTAACAGTTTGTCAGCAGTCAAACATGATGTAGAGGTACATACATTGCTCGTTAGCAATGTGACATGGCTGAAGCAACAATTTCATATGTACAGATATTGTATTTCCAAGGACATGTCCTCTGGTACCAACTTGTTGCTCATCCACTTCAGTTGATGCTAGGATATTTGTGACTTTTCTATGAGTATCTGTCTACTATACTTCATGATTTCTGTTGTGCTTTTTGTACTGACCTCCTGTGGTTTGTGATGTTTGACTGAGTCTCCATGCATGTGTTGTGTGTATGTGAGCCTTTATGCTTTGAGACAATGGACTTGCACTTTGGATTTTGGCCATTGCGTTCTTGGGTTTTGCTTTGCAGTTACATGTGACTTCATCAATGACATTGTGATTAATGTGACATCTCAATGGGATTAGCTGTGTGTGCACTGGCTACAACTTATGGAGCTTTACAGAGTTGGCTAACAGGTGCGGGATGTGGTGGTCATATAGCTCCATGCTGTTTGGGAGGGAGTACAGAGGGCCTAGTGGGAGTGGCGGTCTTGCTGTCAGGTCTCAACAACCCCCTCCCCAGTAAGATGGCTACCTACCTGTTAGGTAGCACTGTTGACGGTGATGGCTGCCACATGGCTCTGGGGTGGGGAGGGTGCTTCATGCTGTTTGGGAGGGAGGCCAGAGGGCCTTGTGGGAGTGGTGGTCTTGCTGTCAGGTCTCAACAACCCCCTCCCCAGTAAGATGGCTACCTACCTGTTAGGTAGCACTGTCGACGGTGATGGCTGCCAAATGGTTCTGGGGTGGGGAGGGTGCTCCATGCTGTTTGGGAGGGAGGCCAGAGGGCCTTGTGGGAGTGGTAGTCTTGCTGTCAGGTCTCAACAACCCCCTCCCCAGTAAGATGGCTACATACCTGTTAGGTAGCACTGTCGATGGTGATGGCTGCCACATGACTCTGGGGTGGGGAGGGTGCTCCATGCTGTTTGGGAGGGAGGCCAGAGGACCTTGTGGGAGTGGTGGTCTTGCTGTCAGGTCTCAACAACCCCCTTCCCAGTAAGATGGCTACCTACCTGTTAGGAAGCACTGTCGACTGTGATGGCTGCCACATGTCTCTGGGGTGGGGAGGGTGCTCCATGCTGTTTGGGAGGGAGACCAGGGTGCATGAGCTGACTACCTACTTGTGAGGTGAAGCAGAGGAAGGAAATGCTAGCCTTGTGAGACATTCATATTGAAAGCGTGCATTCTACATGAGTTTGATTTGGTCTGGCAATTGAGGCTCACTTGTTTTACACAACAGTACATTACAGTGGGATGTGATCAATTTGTTTGTACTTACCAGCCTCCACTCCCCCCTCAATTCCTGTGAGACTCTCTGGATGCAGTATGGCAAGCACCTTCTCCTCCCATTCATTGAAGGTTAGTGGTGGAGTGCAGGGCCGGACTGGGAACCGAAACCGGCCCTGGCAAACTGCTCGGCCGCCCCCCCCTGGGGGTAGGAGGGGTGCAGCCGAGCTGTTTGCGACTGCTGTTTTCGGCTGATTTTGTTACAGGGGGCCGATATTGCCGACCCCCGGTAACAAAAACGGCCCCCAGGGGCCCAAAACCGGCCCCCACCCTAGCGGCCCACCGGGGAAACGCCCGGTGCCCGCTACGGCCAGTCCAGCCCTGGTGGAGTGGGAGGGCCGCCACCAATTCTTTGGGCCGCCTCGTGGTTCCTCTGGGCCCAAGCCTTGACCCAGGCCTTGAGGTCAGTCCACCGCCTTTTGATGTTGATGGAGCAGGATTTCGCAAAAAGAAACCTGCTCGAATTGACACCCCCATAATACTTATTAACAGTGTGCGGTGTAAAATTAACAATGCAAATCACATGGGAAACTGCTTTGCGCATGCGTGCACTAATGTGAACTAATGCATGAAAGAACTAGGCCGCATTGTACATTGCGTTTCAAAAGAAACGAGATTAATGCACGTTTAGGCTGCATCTCGCATTCGCCTTTTGCATTTTGCTTTAAAACGATAATAAATAATGCCGCTTTGCATGAAGCTTAAGCTAGGAAGAATATTAACAGGGGATAGTGCAAAAGTGGGTGGTACACAGTGAAAAATGCTTTACCATGTAATTAATGAATGTTTATGTTCTATTTGCCGTAGTCAGTCGAATGGGCCTGTATTTTCCTAAATTGTCCGGATAGATGAGGGGCTGGAAAATGAGCAAGAATGACCTGACAAAACCGACAGAAGTGCTGAGCGCTGCGGATGATGAACATTAGTTCAAGGTTAATCAGCTCGGAGAACATTGTTTGCCTGACAAAAGATGAGACTGGCCATGGGATCCACGACTTCTTCCGCAGACGTGGCTGAGAATTTAATTAAATGTAGCAAGAATAAAATTGTATGGACTCGTCAGTAAATACGCAATGGGAAAGGAAGTAGAACAATGAGTATGAAGAATTTTGAATGAAATCATGGTGGTGTGATACACCACCTCCCCGAGCATCCAATGAGCAGTCGAATTCTGTGCAATGTTTCAATAATGTGGGTTGGACATGTAGGTTTTAGGGTAAAACTGGGGTGCCTTTGGGGGTGTGGTTTAGGTTGGGGAGAAGCTGCAGTGGTAGGAGATTGAGAGGGGAGATGCGTTGCTGTTCGTCGGTTTGCAAAGAGGCCTAGCTGTTCCTGTCCTTGTCCTGTCGTGTTCCTGAAATCTTTGTTTCCTGACGCTATTTCAGGAGACCCCTACTACTCCCTTGGCCAGGGGGGTGGTATTTCATTGATCTTCGGGTTTGTATTATCTTCCGACTCAAAATTTGCATCATCATTTGCAAACGTAATTTTGTCTCTGAAACTTATGTCTCTTCCTCTATCCACTCCGACATAAGTATATTGTTTTGCATTATTTTTGCTGAAACTTATGTCTCTTCATCTATCCACTCCCTCATATACATATTGTTAATTGTTGATGAGTTTGATACTGTTTACATTGCTGATTGATTTTCTCTCCCTTGTGTGAGATTCTTTGTTTGCATTGCGACCTGTATACAATGACCATTAATCATTTATTTGAGATTAACCTTTTAAAACTTACAGAGAGTCTGTGATTATTTAGCTGGTTAGATAGTCAGTTAGTTCTATTATTACCATCAACTACTTAACTAATTGGTCCGTCGACCAAGAGGAAAGAGAGTTGATATATATGTCTAGTTATGTATTTAGAATAATTGAACATGAATCTGTGAAGGAAACGATTTCCACGTCTTTAAAACTTGACCCCCAGTGCATCAGGGATTTGGGTGAATGTGTATGGGCCATTGTATGTAATATTGATGAGTATCGATCCCTGATTAAGTGTTGCACTGGATCAGTTTTCTGGTAGCAGAGGACGGTTTAATTATTGATTAGTTTGGTAATAATTATTGATTATTGATTATATGTTTTTAACAAGAAAAGTTAGTGTCCTGTTCTATGTTGTCTAGAAGTACAGGTACGGAGGTACCTGAGGAATCCCGGGATGAAAATGTAGCCTGAAGTAGGCAGAAGAAGAGTGTGGATAAAGAAATCACACTGCAGAAGTACTTTGTCTGTTGTTATAATACTGTACGGCGGAAGGCTGTAGGTGTTATATTTAGGGACAATTTCGTATGTGAGTACAGTGTCTGAAATAGCGAAGGGTCCACTTTCGAAACTCTGGCCTTATTCCCAGAGGAGTACCAAGACCTCTTTTACACCAAAAAGTCCTCTTGCAAAACTTTGGCCTTATCCCTAGAGGAGTACCAAGTCCACCTGTAGCTTGTTTGGGTGTAAAGTAACGCTGGTCGTTATTTTACTTGAAGTAAAATAATTTCTCATTTGAAGTGAAGAACTATCTCTTTATTTAGTGGAACAGTCAAGGTAGCTTTGTTTTATGTTGTTACTAACAAGAATTTTGATTAAGAAGATTTAGAAATATATTGCTGTATTATTGTGTAAAGGGAGAGTCAGTAAAAGGAGTAATACTGACGTCACAAAAAGGCCGCGCTGGCATTGGTCAAACGGTGAGCGAAAGGTAAGCTCTGATTGGCCGGTTAGTGTGAGCTGCGCTGGTACTGGTTGAAATAGCAGATACGTAGAGAGCCGTTATTGGACGATTGATTTGAGTAGTGCTGATATTGGACGAGAACTGACAAATAGAATAGGTAGAATACGGAAAGGTTTTCCTTGGGTGTTTTGCTGAGGAACATTAGTGTAAAGAGTTAGAAAAATGAAGTTGCTAAAGAAAATAAAGAATTTCTTTAAAAGGATAAACCAATAGTGACTAGAGAGGGAATTCTTATTCCCCCTCCAGGAACGCATGCTTCCTTTATGATGTTGGAGCGAGGATACCATACATGTACTTGGTTAGAGAATTGGGTGGAATACATAAAGGATGATGGTGTTATAGCTTTTCCACAGCATGGTTTGTTTAGTATAAGGATTTTGCAGAATTTGAGAAATCAATTTAATTCGTTAGAGCCAAATCCCAGACCTACACAGTATGAAGCGTTAGAGGAATGGGAAGTAGAAGCATTCGAAAGAGAGAAATATTGAGGTGGTAGGAGATATACAGAAATTTAATGATTAGATACCCTTTTGAGAGAAGAGAGGATACAATGAAACGATGGAGGAGAGCTGTGGTAACGGAGGGTTTGTACCCAGTTTTAGTTGCTGACGACCAGGCAGGAGGCAAGTGTAAGGAGAAACAGAAAAATATAGAAACTTCAAGTTTAAGACAGGACTCGAACGACTCTGATGATGAGTTGTTAGAGGATATTATGACCCAAAGACCTCCGCCATACCAAGAAAATTCAGTAGAGGTGACTCCGAATGCACCCTTTATGGGAACTCCATTAACCCCACAGATTGCGGACATGGCTAGAATAGTGCGAGAAAAAGAATTGGACATACTGAATAAGGCAAGAGTAGAGCAGATCCAGAAAATAAATCAGTTGAGTCTAAATGCAGAAACATTGATGGTACCGGTAACAATTGGTCCTGTAGTTCCATTGTATGGAGAAAAACAGAATATAACAAAAGTACATACATTGGAAGTTCCCAGGAGTAGCGACAGGAGTGGAATGGTGAAGGTAGTAAATGAGAATGGACAGGCTGACACACATACTACATTGTTAGATTTTCTGGTCTGTGAGATGATAACAGAAACCCCATAGAAGAAGTGTACAAATAGATCCAAGGAGAATAGGGCCGAATGTTATTTCAGCAACAGGGAGTTCAGCAGGTCCTTTACCAGAGGAATTAGATGATTGGATAGAGGAAATGGAAAAGCGAAAAACTCAACCACAGAGTATAAATGTGAGCCAATTGAAAGTAGATCTGGAAGAGATGATTATTGGAACAATAAGTCCAGATAGACTAGGGACTTACCGAGATGAAGAGTTGTTGTTTATTTGTAAAAGTATTACTTGGAGAGCGAGGAATCGTCATGAGAAAATAGCAGAGGCTGATAGTGAATATGGAATAGATATAGAGAAGTCAAAGGTGTTGCAGAAATCGTACAGATTGGCCTTTACTGAAAAGGATTTGGAGAGTTTGAATGTGTCAGGAAAAAGATTGCAGATAAAAGAGTTGATGAATATTCTGAAAAAATGGGGAGATGTTGAACGGAGGAAAGGTAGATGGATGAAAAAGAAAGAAGAGGCAGCTGGAAAAGGAGCATCGATGTTTCCGTTAAGAGAGACAGAACAAGTTGAAAGGGCGTGTCCAATGTGAGACGTTCCAGGTGGTGGATATGTGCACGTTTCCTGGACAAGACAGGATATATTGTCCTTTACGAATGATTTTCCCAGGTTAAGGGAGAAACCGGTTGAGTGGTATAAACAGGTAGAGAGGTTTGTGAAAGTTTCAAAGGTTTTGTTAAAAGATTTAGATGGTTTGTTTGAGATTGTCATTCCAGCTGATTTGTGGACAGAATGTAAAATTACTGTCGATTGGCCAAAAGAATATCCTAGGGATTCGAAAACAGGTGCACCATCTGATGAGGTGATGAAAAAGTATAATCAGGTAATCACCTTTTTGAAAGGAAAAATTTCCCCTATGGAAACAGATTGGGTAATGATTTACAGAACGACCCAAGAACCAAAGGAGTCAGGGCATGCTTATTATGAAAGGTTTTTGTACATTACAGTGGGTTTGAGAACATTGGAGTCAAAGATATGGGACATTTGGTGTATTGTTTTGTGTTTGGATTGAAACCGGAGATTAGTAATATGATTCAGCAGCATTTGATTTGTTGGCAGAGCAAAACAATTGATGACATTTTGAGGTATGCAAAGTATTGCAGTGATGACATTGAATCAAGACATAAAAAATTAAAGGAGAAAATGATGTGGGCACAAGTGAAGGTAGCAGAGCAACAAGAAGTAAATAATAATTCTCAGACAGGTTACCAGATGAATGGTCAGAATCAAAATAGTCAGGTACCCAATGGAGGTAGAGGTAGAGGAAAAATGAGTAAAGAAGAGGTTAGGAAGAAATTTCCTTGTCATGCGTGCGGAAAGTATGGACATTGGAAGAACGAGTGTAGATCTGCTCAAAAGCATAATGGGGCAAATCAAAATTTAAATCCACAGATGCAGAATGAGGTGGGTGTGAATCAACAGCAGCAGCAGGTAGTTGCTCCAGAGTTACAGGTCCCACAAGCTCCCATGCCCAATAATGTGAATGCTCAAGTACAGAGGTACGGTGCAAACACTGGATTTCACAGAGGTGATCAAGTTGGTAAGAATCAAACTGTGCAAATGGTTCCGCAATATTGGTTGCAGTGCAATGAGAATGATTTAGACTCATCTCAATGACGGTGCCTGAGGGGGGAGGAAGAGTGCGTACTTGGCGCATCTTTAGCGGTAGATCAGTCAGGTCCATTTGTTGACGGAAAGGTGGAAGGTAATGATATTACATTCCTGGTGGACACTGGTGCTACCCGTTCTACTGTGAGAGCAGCAGAAATTCCAAACCTACCCCTCTCGGGAGAAACTATCCAAGTTTTAGGAGTTTCAAATAAGCATATTAGAACACCAGTCCCAAATCCAATAGAAGTTCATGTTGGGAGAATCAGAGACATGCATCGTTTCGTAGTATGTGACTCAAGTCCAGTAAATCTCCTGGGAAGAGATTTATTGTGCAAAATGAATTGTACCATCTATTGTACACCAGATGGTATTGCGTTTCAGACACCTGATGAGGATGTTGAATTCAAGATGATGTTAGCGAAGCAAGGGACGGAAGTGGATGAGTTGTTTTCACTTCTCACAGAAGAAAGTTTGCCCGAAGAATTAAAAAGTACAGTGAGGTCGGATGTATGGGACTTTATGGGAAAAGAGATTGGCCTAATGACAAATGTAGATCCGATGCAGGTTACAGTGAAAGAGGGTGCTGTGTATCCAAACACACCTCAGTACAAAATGAGTCCAGAATTAACTGCAGAAGTCACTCCTGTGATTGACCAAATGATTGAACAAGGAATTTTGAAAGAAATAATGAGTAGTCCCTGTAATTCGCCTATTATAGGAATTAAAAACCCAAGTGGAAAATGTAGAATAGTACAGGATTTAAGAAAGATTAATAAAATTGTAGTACCCTGTTGTCCAGTAGTACCAAATCCAGCAGTAATCCTTTACCAAATTCCATGCGATTCTGAATGGTACACAGTGATTGATTTGTGCCAAGCATTTTTCTCGATTCCTTTACATCCGGAAAGCCAATATATGTTTGCATTCCGGTTGGGAGACTGTGTTTTGGCATGGTGCCGAGGTCCTCAAGGGTACATAGAGAGAGTCCTTCAATCTTTAATCAGATTCTGAAAAGGTGTCTGGAGACCTTGGTCATGCCAGGAAATTCAGTTTTGGTTCAGTACATTGATGACCTACTTGTGGCATCAAAGACCCGAGAGGCATGTGTGACAGATACCATTGCCTTACTGAACCATTTGGCAGAAGGAGGACACAAAGTGTCACCAGCAAAATTACAATTTTGTAAACAGGAAGTCCAATACCTAGGACATAAAATAGAAAAGGGAGTCAGGAAAGTGACACCAGAAAGAATTAGTGTGATTAAACAATTAAGCCCCCTTACCACTCATAAAGAAGTCCGAATGTTTTTGGGAATGGTTGGATACTGTAAGCAGTGGATCAGTGGTTTCTCGCTGATTGCACAACCTCTACAGAGTTGACACGAAAAGATGCGAAAGATCCGATTGTGTTGGATGATGAAAGTATGGAAGCTTTTACTAAACTGCGAAACAGTCTTTGTCGAGCACCTGCAATGGGAATGCAAGATTATGCAAAGGATTTTGCATTGTACTGTTGTAAAAGAGATGGGTGTGCACTTTCAGTTTTAACTCAAAAACATGGAATGGCACGACGTCAGTAGCATATTTTTCTGCTACTTTGGATTCAGTGGCTGCAGCGTTACCAGGCTGTTTAAAAGCAGTAGCTGCTACTTGTGTGAGTCTGGAACAGAGTGAAGCAATTGTGATAGGACATCCAGTCAAGGTGTATGTGCCACATTCAGTTGAGAACCTTTTGACACGTACAAGGACACAGTACATGACCTCTAGTCGGCTGACTAAGTACGAAAGAGTGATCCTGGGTGCTGAAAATGTGACTGTGGTAAGATGCACAACAGTAAATCCGGCAACCCTGTTGCCGAATTCATATTGTGAGGAAGTAAGAGAGGAGGCAGATCATGATTGTTTGGATGTGAAATGAAATGAATGAAATGAAATGAAAAAGACACTTATATAGCGCATGGCTACCCGGGCCCCTCCCGGCGCTGGGCTAGACTAGTGACCAGTGGCAGGGAAACTTAGGGAAACAGTAGTGTTTTTAGTTGCTTTCGGAAGGCAAGATGGCTAGATTCCCTGCGGAGGTATAGTGGCAGTGCGTTACAAAGTTTGGCCGCATTATGAGAAAAGAGTTGGCCACCGCTTCTGGCCCTCTTAATCCTTGGGACTTCAACCAAGTGAAGTTCATCCGAGCGCAGTTTCCTGTTGGCCTTGTAGGGGCGGATCATGGTTGAGTTTATCGGTGGCCCGTTCCCTTGCAGGGACTTATGGACGACACAGAGGGCCTTAAAGCTAATTCTTTCTTTCACTGGAAGCCAATGAAGAGAGCGAAGGGCAGGTTTAGCCGAGAGGCGATTGGACATTCCCGACAACAGTCTGGCAGCGCAGTTTTGGACCATTTGAAGTTTCGTAATTACTGTGCTTGGGGCCCCTAAGTAAAGTGCATTTCTATAATCTATCCTCGAAAGTATCAGTGACTGCACTAATATTTTTTGGGCCTGGGAAGGAAGAAGAGGAAGCACTTTTCGGGCCATTCTGAGCAGGCCGTAACAAGTGGCCACCGTCTTCCTTGCACCCTAAATGTCAAGTTCTGGCCTAACCAGATGCCCAGACTCTTTATCTCGGTCTTGGGGACCGGGACTGGGCCCATACATGCCGGCCACATAGTGCTCAATGTAAAGCTTGAGGGGTTGCCCAGGATCATAATCTCAGTCTTTTCACCATCGAGCTTAAGGTGGGACGCCCCCATCCACTTAGAAACTTCCTCTAGACATGAGTAAAGGCCGTTAGACCACTGCTTTGCTTGATTAAGCGCAACGACCAATTGGGTATCGTCGGCATAGGTCACCATATGGATTTCGAAAGGGGCCAGGATAGCCGCCAGAGGGGCCATATACACATTAAAAAGAGTCGGGCTCAGCGATGAGCCTTGAGGGACACCACACAGCAAAGGCAAGGGTTTAGAAACTGTCTCCCCTTCAACTATCTGGAAGAATCTTCCCTCCAGAAAAGAGCGCAACCAATGCAATGCAGTGTCAGTTACTCCTATATTTCTGAGACGGTGAATCAAGATACAGTGATTCACCGTATCAAATGCTGCACTCAAATCGAGGAGTATAATGGATGATGACCCTCCTGAGTCCAGGATCTTTATGCTTTCTTCTACCACCGCTAACAGAGCGGTTTCCGTATTTTGTCGTGGGCGAAATCCTGTTTGGGAGGGGTGAAGCAAATTATGGGATTCTAGAAAATTTGAGAGGGTATGGTTAACATATTTCTCAGCGATCTTGGCAATCCCAGGAAGAAGAGAGATGGGGCTGTAATTGCCCAGGTCCGCTGGGTCCAGATTAGGTTTTTTCAGAAGTGTCTTTACTGTGGCCCCTTTCCAATTGGGGGGGACTATTCCTGTGGCAAGTGAGGCATTAATCACGTCCGTGATGATAGGGGCAATTATGGGTGCTACCCTTTTCAGGGCGTTCATAGGTGTGGGATCCCTAGGCGAACCACTTTTCACCGAGGATAGCAGAGTCAAAAGTGTTTCCTGGGGGAGAGGAGGAATAACCTCCAACAAGTGTCTGGTTATAAGTGGACCCCGGCCTACGTGCTCATTTAAGGTGTCACATTCATCATCAATTTGGGGCAGAAGTTTAAGAATATTCTGTATTTTAGTGGTAAAGAACTCTGCCTGTTTATTGCATCGTTGACCCGAGGTGTCGGGGGCAACAGGCGGGACAGGGTTTTTGAGAAGTTTTTTTATGATAAGGAAGGTTTCTCTGGGGGAGTTGGCGGCTGACAGGATTTTGTCCTCATAATAGGAGGCCTGCACCTTTTTAATTTCGGCTCTATAAGTGCCGATGGCTCTCCTATATTCCAGCTTCTTGCTAGGTGAAAAATCTTTCCTCCAGCTTCTTTCCAGTACCTTGCAACGCTGTTTTAAAATGTGTAATTCAGAGGAGTACCAGGGAGATTTATGGGGACCATCAGTCTTTTTTATCAATGTTTTTGGAAGGACCACATTCAGCGAGTCCTCTATCCAGCTGCAGAAGTCATCATTGGCTACCACTGGACTGGGATCAGGCTTAGGTCTGGTCTTTTCCAGTTCGTGGGCCCACTTGTCCAGAGAGAGCTTGGGCCAGGGCCGGTTCAGGGTCAGTGAGGATTGAGCATAAGAAGTGGTGACCCGGGGGCACCAGGAAAGGGGAATGAGGAAGTGGTCGGACCAGGGAATGGGGATGGGGTCATTTCCTTTAAGGTTCTCCAAGTTAGAAAACACAGGATCAAGGCAATGTCCTTTGACATGGGTAGCTCGCAGAACCTTTTGTGGCAGCTGAAAGGCCGCGAGATCTCGCGCTAATTCAAGTGCTGTTGCTGCTCCCAAATCGTCAAAGTGCAAGTTAAAATCTCTAAGGAGAGTAAAATTCGCTGCAGTACTGGCTATGTTGATAACTGCTTCTAACAGAGCTTTACAGAAAGTACCTGTCGCTCCTGGGGGACGATAAATCAGGATGCCTGTGAGGGAGAGGAGTGGAGTGAATTCTATCGAAAACATTCTGACAGAGTTGTGCACGAAACCCAGGCCCGATATTGAGGACGTTCCATTAGAAGAATCAGACTGTGAGATGTTCGTTGATGGATCATGTTTAGGAAATGAAAAAGGAGAATTGTGTTCTGCCTATGCTGTTTGAACCATAGCAGGAGTTTTAGAAGCATCCTGTCTAAAGGGGGTAAACTCTGCTCAAATTGCTGAATTGATAGCTCTGATTAGAGCGTGCAAAATTGCCAAAAGCCTGAGGGTAACCATATTTACTGATAGTAAATATGGTTTTGGGGTTGTCCACGACTTTGGTCAGCTATGGATGCAAACGGGATTTCTGACTTCTTCAGGTTCCCCTATAAGAAACAGCAAAACTATAAAAGATTTATTGGATGCTTTACAAATGCCCAAAAGAATTGCAGTGGTCAAATGTTCCGCACATAAGTCAGGAGATGACTATGTGACGAGGGGCAACAGATATGCAGATCAAGTAGCGCGTTTCTGTGCACGAAATGTAATTGCCCTAAACAGAGGGATTGAAACGGAAAATACCAATTGCCATCTTATGTTTTCTTCTTCTTTTGAAACTTGGGATGAGATTAGGCTGTTACAGGAAGAGGCGAGTGATGAGGAAAAAGACATTTGGATAAATTCAGGCTGCAGAAAGAGAGCAGAGGACGAAGTGTGGGTCTATATAGACGAAAGACCAGTCATGCCAGACAGTTTACTATCCCAAATGGCAAGGGTATACCATGGAATTGCACATGTTGGAAGAGATGCAATGATCAGGCTCTTCAAGCAATCATGGTATAGCCCAAGGTTCAGGGTCATTGCAGAGAGTCTCTGCCAGAGGTGTGTCACCTGCCAGCAGCAGAATCCAGGCAGGAAGTCAGTTGTTAGTTGGGGACGAATTGGGAAAGCAGCAGGACCATTCACCCGACTTCAGTTGGATTTTATTGAGCTCCCCCGTGCAATGGGCTGAAATATGTGTTGGCTTTTGTCTGCTTCTTTTCCCGCTGGGTGGAAGCCTATCCAACGAGAAGGTATGACAGCCTAACTGTCGCAAAGCTGCTTCTAAGAGAACTGATTCCTAGATTTGGATTTCCAGTCACTTTGGAAACAGAGAGAGGAACCCATTTTAATAATGAGATAATTTGGATGATTTGTGCAGCATTACAGATTGAGCAGACGCTGCATTGTGCCTATCAACTCAAAGCTTCTGGAGTGGTTGAACAGATTAATGGCACTATAAAATCTAGATTAGGAAAGGTGTGTGCATCCACAACACTGAAATGGCCTGATGCTTTACCCCTTGTATTAATGAGTCTTAGAAGCATTCCTGACAAAAAGACGGGTTTGAGTCCACATGAAGTCCTGATGGGAAGAGCAATGAGACAAGCATTTATACCAGCAAACAAACTGATGAATATATCTGATGATCTAGTGCTTGATTATTGCAGAGGATTAGCTCATCTGGTGTGTTCTGTGTCTCGCCAGGTTGGAGAAGATGCTACTATGACATAGCCGAATCAAGCTCATGATCTGAGTCCTGGTGAGTGGGTTCTTATCAAGAAACACGTGAGTAAATCGTGTTTAGAACCCAGGTGGAACGGACCTTACCAGGTGATTCTGGTGACGACAACAGCAGTGAAGTGTGGTGGTTTGTCAAATTGGATCCATGCCAGCCATACCAGACGAGTCCCAAGTCCACTTGAAAGACAAGAAGAGCAGCAACTGGTAAACGAAAGCCAAAGACCAGAGGCTGCAGTGTGTGAAGCTGAAGAATCTAGAATATCAGATTCTGAAGAACAAATAGATGATGAACAGCCAAGCACAAGTCAAGTAGAGTGGGCACCAGTTACTGGGTCTCATGAGACTGCTGTTGAACCAGAAGAAAAAGAAGTTACTGAAAGTCAAGAAGTAGAACAGATAGAAGAAAGGTCAAACAAGAGAACCTGTGAACCAGATGGAGAAGGTGAAAAAGTAGTTCAAGTTAAAAGGCCAAGAAAAGGTGACAATTGGCCAAGTGGAGTGAAAAGACTGAAATACACTGTTGTGAGGAGAAAGTCAAAGAGAAGACCAGAGCAAATAAATGAGGTAACAAGTCAAACAGAACAAGAAGAGTCAGAAGAAGAGTCAGTATGAAAAACAAAGAGAGTAAGAATTCCAAGCAGAAAGTACACAGCACCGGAATGGACGTATGTGATCTTGGAAGAAATTGAAAGCTCAGATCCAAGTGAAGAAAAAGACGGTACTGACACTGAGCAAGTAGATGAAAGCAAATTAAGACCACCTTAAAAGAACTGTGAAAAAATTAAGGTGAAACTTTGCCAGACGAATTGAATGGAAAAACTCAGAAGATTTAAAGAAAAAGTAATAAAAGAAAGGGGTAAAAGAAGAAAGCCTAGAAGTGTAGGATTACACTATTTTTCAGAAAATTATTTTTAGAATATTTAGAATTTTTATAGATTGAGATTTTTTTAAATTTATTTTGTAGTGTCTTTTTACTGACATTTATGTGGATATTATTGACTGTCATTGTACCTATTCTAATGGTAACCAATAATGGAAACAATACTAATGATGTAATAAGTGAAAGAATGAGTGATGTTACTAAAGAAACCCCTAATACTAACCTAGTACAGATGGATGGAAGTATTCTCCATCATGATAATTCAATTAGTGATTTCTCATTAAATGTTTTTACTAAATTGTTGTATGAGTATGTTAATACAATGAATGTGAGTGATTGTTATGTGTGCATGCAATTACCTTCGTCTGTCTCAGAATGGGTGACTTATCACCACCTTCCTTTAACATATGGTGTGTCTTGCAGTGTCTTAACCAGACTATTCTACGTGACGGGAAAGCTGGAGTATCATTATTCTAATATAGATTTAGTATTTTCAGAGATACCTATTATAAAGGAACTAAACAAGGTTTTAAGTAATAAAAATGCACGTCATATGGGAGAATTCTTCCATACTACTAAGACACTAGATATAGGATATGCTTACAAAAACAATCTAACATGTAGTTTAAGGGTTGAAGAAAAAGTGTTCATAGTTATGGTAGAATATAGAAGAGAAAGTTTCCAAAGGAAAGCTGCTGAACAGAAGTCACAGGTACCACCATGGGCGTTTAGGAGAAGGAAATTATGAGAAAGGCGACACATATGCTGCAATGTCCCTGGACTGGTATAAAAAGGGGAAAATCTGTTTGCTTAGAATGAAAACTAACTATAATAATTATTTCATTGGTTCCAGTGAATGTGAACATACTTACCAAATTACTGGAGGTTGGGGATTGAAGGGTGAAACTGATCCTGTTTTCCCAGGAGTCTATTATGTGTGTGGTAAGAAAGCCTATTAAAGGTTACCTGCACATTGGTATGGTAGTTGTTATTTTGCAATCGTTTTTCCACAGGTCTACCATGTAGGCAAAGGCAACAACCGAATCAATGAAATAAAACAAGGACTAACACGTAAGAAGAGAGCTAGTTTCTCAGAAATAGTAGGTGATATTTTGGTGCATTGATACCATCAGTTGGAGTCATTCTGAATTCGCACAAAATTCGAAAATTATCCACAGTGGTTGATCGTTTATCGACAGATACTGCTGGTGGGTTCTTGATGATTGACACCGAAATGGTTGCAATCAGATTAATGGTTTTGCAAAATCGACTTGCCCTTGATATCTTATTGGCAAAAGAGGGTGGAGTCTGTGGCATGTTGAAAATTCAACACTGCTGTACTTATATCCCTGACAAAAGTAAAGGTATTGAGGGATATATTAGCAATATAACGAAATTACATGAAGACACTACCCAACTGGAGGTTGACGGTGTCTGGGAGAGACTTGGTAAGAGTTTCTCTTCTGTAGGTAAATGGTTTTCTACCTTTGGAAGTAGTTTATTAGGAAAAATAATAATGCCAATGATTTCAGTAGCTGGAGTAGCATTAGTAATGATAACAATATATAAATGTTACAAGTGTAAGTGTGGAAGGAAAGAAATGACAGGAACAAATAACAAGCAAAAAGCAAGGAAGAGAAAAGGAGATGAAATAGAACTAGAAGATATGAAAGGAGATTACTATGACAAGATGAAGGAGTTAGAGGAGAAGATGATGAAAAGAGAAAAGAGAAAGGAATACTGATCTTTAGATAGATAAAGATGGCACTTGGTATGGTGGATACTTTATGATGGCTCCAGAAAGCCATCATAGGGGCATTGATGGAGCAGGATTTCGCAAAAGGAAACCTGCTCGGATTGACACCCCCGTAATACTTATTAACCCCTTGCGTGCGCGGCGAATTTTCGCGCTGTGCGGGCGTTTTTATTAGTGGGCGGGATTTGGACGGCCGTCATGAGCATGCAAGGGGTTAACCGTGTGCGGTGTAAAATTAACAATGCAAATCACATGAACACGTGGGAAACCGCTTTGCGCATGTGTGCACTAATGTGAACTAATGCATGAAAGAACTAGGCCGCATTTTACATTCAAAAGAAACAAGATTAATGCACGTTTAGGCTGCATCTCGCATTCGCCTTTTGCATTTTGCTTTAAAACGATAATAAATAATGCCACTTTGCATGAAGCTTATGCTAGGAAGAATATTAACAGGGGATAGTGCAAAAGTGGGTGGTACACAGTGAAAAATGCTTTACCATGTAATTAATGAATGTTTATGTTCTATTTGCCATAGTGAGTCGAATGGGCCTGTATTTTCCTAAATTGTCCGGATAGATGAGGGGCTGGAAAATGAGCAAGAATGACCTGATAAAACCGACAGAAGTGCTGAGCGCTGCGGATGATGAACATTAGTTCAAGGTTAATCAGCTCGGAGAACATTGTTTGCCTGCCAAAAGATGAGACTGGCAGTGGGATCCACGACTTCTTCCGCAGACGTGGCTGAGAATTTAATGAAATGTAGCAAGAATAAAATTGTATGGACTAGTCAGTAAATACACAATGGGAAAGGAAGTAGAACACTGAGTATGAAGAATTTTGAATGAAATCATGGTGGTGTGATACACCACCTCCCAGAGCATCCAATGAGCAGTCGAATTCTGTGCAATGCTTCAATAATGAGGGATGGACATGTAGGTTTTTGGGTATAACTTGGGTGCCTTTGGGGGTGTGGTTTAGGTTGGGGAGAAGCTGCAGCGGTAGGAGACTGAGAGGGGAGATGCGTCGCAGTTCGTCGGTTTGCAGAGAGGCCTAGCTGTTCCAGTCCTTGTCCTGTCCTGTTCCTGAAATCTTTGTTTCCTGACTCTATTTCAGGAGACCCCCACTACTCCCTTGGCCAGGGGGGTGGTATTTCATTGATCTTTGGGTTTGTGTTATCTTCTGACTCGAAATTTGCATAATCATTTGCAAACATAATTTTGTCTCTGAAACTTATGTCTCGTCATCTATCCACTCCGTCATAAGTAGATTGTTTTGCATTATTTTTGCTGAAACTTATGTCTCTTCATCTATCCACTCCCTCATATACATATTGTTAATTGTTGATGATTTTGATACTGTTTGCATTGCTGATTGATTTTCTCTCCCTTGTGTGAGATTCTTTGTTTGCATTGCGACCTGTATACGATGAGCATTAATCATTTATTTGAGATAAACCTTTTAAAACTTACTGAGAGTCTGTGATTATTTAGCTGGTTAGATAGTCAGTTAGTTCTATTATTACCATCAACTACTTAACTAATTGGTCCGTCAACCGAGAGGAAAGAGAGTTGATATATAGGTCTATTTATGTATTTAGAATAATTGAACATGAATCTGTGAAGGAAACGGTTTCCACGTCTTTAAAACCTGACCCCCAGCACATCAGGGATTTGGGTGAATGTGCATGGGCCATTGTATTTAATATTGATGAGTATCGATACCTGATTAAGTGTTGCGCTGGATCAATGTCATGCAGTGTGCGTAGGTTGGTCCCTACTGCATTGACTTTGTTGTAGATCCTGGCCCACATCTGATTTTTGCGCATAATTGGGGTCTGTTGGACCAGGTTCCCATACAAATGTGATTCTACCATAATTATCTTGTCTACCAGCACTTTCAACTCTGTGTCTGAGAAATTGGCGATTTTTTGATTGGGCATGGTGCAAATGAATGAAAGGTGCAGGGTGCAAGGTGGTGATGAAGATGTGTGAGGTGTGTCAGGTGTGTGGATGAGAAGTGGTGGTGTGTGGAGTTGGGTGGGTGTGATGTGCTGTGTGCCAAAAAGGTGTCCTGTCTATCTCTGTCTCTCTGTCTCAGCGCCTGCTTTGCAAAGGATGCTGCTCCAGGAAGGGGTTTGTTTTATACTGTGGTATGTGGGTGTGTCCACATGAGTGATGACCACCAGGTGTCTCTTCCATGCTGACCATGTCTTTCATTTAAGGAATACATTTGTGGTGTATCATTGGTGCGTGTCTGATGTGATTGAGGGTTGTGGAGAGTACAGGCACACTTTGAGCATTGTAGTGAAGTTTGTTCTGACCGCCATTCATTTGGCCTGAGCGCGACCGCGGCGGTCGGGACAGCAATGATCGTTACGCCAGCTCTGCTGTCTCATCGTAATTGGCCGTGCGGTCATTCCGCGGCAGTAGCGGCATTTTAAGTCCATTGAACAGCTTTTCCCGTCCGCCACGGTCGGATTTACAGCTTTTCCAACCGTTACAGACCGGCTTTTTGGAATTCTGTCCGCCGCGGTAGGATTTTACGTGCGTTGCATTGTAATGTGACTGGCGTAAATGCCACGGTACATGCATGCGTTTTTTTACCGTGAGCACGGCAGACGGAAGGGTTTCCCGTCCGCCATCGTAATCGACCCCTAAGTCAGGGAAGGCACTATACACTAAACATATGTAATTTACTGTTCCCACTCCAAACTGTATTGACTCAGGGAAGGTGCTGGACACTAAACATATATAATTTACTATTCCCACTCTAAACTACAATAAGTCAGGAAAGGTGCTGGACACTAAACATATATAATTTACTAATCCCCCTCCAAACTACATTAACTCAGGGAAGGTGCTGGACATTAAACATATATAATTTACTATTCCCACTCCAAAATACATTAACTCAGGGAAGGTGCTGGACACTAAACATATATAATGTACTATTCCCACTCCAAACTTGAAAAAGTCAGGGAAGGTGCTGGATAATAAACATATATAATTTACTATTCCCACCCCAAACTATATTAACTCAGGGAAGGTGCTGGATACTAAACCTATTTAATTTACTATTCCCACTCCAAACTAGAAAAAGTCAGGGAAGGTGCTGGACAATAAACAAATATAATTTACTATTCCCACTCTAAACTGTATTAACTCAGGGAAGGTGCTGGACATTAACCCCTTTGGTGCTTGCGTCGCAAGCACTACCTCCCTGGTGCGGCGCACGTCCATTGGCCGTCACCAGGGAGGGCCCCTTAAACCTCCGGTGCATCGCACCGGAGATTGTTTTTTTAAATTCCCCTGGGGGAGACGTGGAAGGCTTTCCGCGTCTCCCCCACCCCCTCCCACCCATCTGTGACGTCAGCGCGCCGCGAGCGCTCTGAGCGTCACTGATTTCCCCACCGGAGCCGAGGACAGCAGCAGGTAAGGCCGCGCTCGACTCCGATGGGGAAATCCGGCCGAATATCGCCTCAATACCTTTTGGGCCCTAGCCTGTCGCGGGTACTTGGGCCTCCCACACGAGTGAGGTACCATTTTTATCGGGAGACCTTGGGGAACGCTGGGTGGTAGGAAATGCGTGTCTGCCCGGCGATGCCACAACTTTCCCACACAAAAATGTGTGGAAAAAGTGATTTTTTCAGCTAAATTCGAGGTTTGCAGGGGATTCTGGGTAGGAAAACGTTGGGGGATCCACGCAAGCCATACCTCCCTGGAACCCCCGGGTGTCTAGTTTTCATAAATGTGTGGGTTTGATAGGTTTCCTAGCTGGCTGCCGAGCACGGGGCCAAAAACCGAGGTGAACCCCTTGCAAAACCAGGTTGTTTTGTGATAGGCAATTTTAATGTCACCTCAATACGTTTTGGGCCCTAGCCTGTCGCGGGTACTTGGGCCTCCCACACGAGTGAGGTACCATTTTTATCGGGAGACCTTGGGGAACACTGGGTGGTAGGAAATGCATGTCTGCCCGGCGATGCCACAACTTTCCCACACAAAAATGTGTGGAAAAAGTGATTTTCTCAGCAAAATTTGAGGTTTGCAGGTGATTCTGGGTAAGAAAACGTTGGGGGATCCACGCAAGCCATACCTCCCTGGAGCCACCTGGGTGTCTAGTTTTCAGAAATGTGTGGGTTTGATAGGTTTCCCTAGCTGGCCGCCGAGCACAGGGCCAAAAACCGAGGTGACCCCCCTCGCAAAACCAGGTTGTTTTGTGATAGGCAATTTTAATGTCACCTCAATATGTTTTGTGCCATTTCCTGTCGTGGGCACTAGGCCTACCCACACAAGTGAGGTACCATTTTTATCGGAAGACTTTGGGGAACGCGGGGTGGGTGGAATTTTGTGGATCCACGCAGATTCCAGAACTTTCCACCACAGAAATGTGAGGAAAATGTGTTTTGTTTAACAATATTTTAAGTTTGCAAGGGATTCTGGGTAACAGAACCTGGTGAGAGCCAGTCAAGTCACCCCATCCTGGATTCCCCTGGGTGTCTACTTTTCAAAAATGTATAGGTTTGAAAGGGTTCCCCAGGTGCCGGCAGAGCTAGGGTTCAAAATCTACAGCTAGCCACTTTGTTGAAAAAGGGACCGTTTTCACTGCGAAAATGTGGTGTGTCCACGTTGCGTTTTGGGCCGTTTCCTGTCGCGGGTACTTGGGCCTCTCACACAAGTGAGGTACCATTTTTATCGGAAGACTTTGGGGAACGCGGGGTGGGTGGAATTTTGTGGATCCACGCAGATTCCAGAACTTTCCACCACAGAAATGTGAGGAAAATTTGTTTTTTTGGACAATTGTTTAGGTTTGCAAGGGATTCTGGGTAACAGAACCTGGTGAGAGGCAGTCAAGTCACCCCATCCTGGATTCCCATGGGTGTCTAGTTTCCAAAAATGTATAGGTTTGCTAGGTTTCCCTAGGTGCTGGCAGAGCTAGGGTTCAAAAACTACAGCTAGGCACTTTGCCAAATAAGGGTCATTTTTCACAGTGAAATTGAGGTGTGTCCACGTTGCGTTTTGCGCCGTTTCCTGACGCGGACACTAGGCCTACCCACACAAGTGAGGTACCATTTTTCTCGTAACACTTTGGGGAACGCGGGGTGGGTAGACATTTGTGGATCCACGCAGATTCCAGGACTTTCCACCACAGAAATGTGAGGAAAATGTGTTTTTTTTGACAATTGTTTAGGTTTGCAAGGGATTCTGGGTAACAGAACCTGGTGAGAGGCAGTAAAGTCACCCCATCCTGGATTCCCCTGGGTGTCTAGTTTTCAAAAATATATAGGTTTGCTAGGTTTCCCTAGATGCAGGCAGAGCTAGGATTCAAATACTACAGCTAGGCACTTTGCCAAAAAAGGGTCATTTTTCACTGTGAAATTGGGGTGTGTCCACGTTGCGTTATACGCAATTTCCTGTCGCGGGCTCTAGGCCTACCCACACAAGTGAGGTACCATTTTTCTCGGAAGACTTTGGGGAACGCGGGGTGGGTAGAAATTTGTGGATCCACGCAGATTTCAGGACTTTCCACCACAGAAATGTGAGGAAAATGTGTTTTTTTTTACAATTGTTTAGGTTTGCAAGGGATTCTGGGTAACAGAACCTGGTGAGAGGCAGTAAAGTCACCCCATCCTGGATTCCCCTGGCTGTCTAGTTTTCAAAAATATATAGGTTTGCTAGGTTTCCCTAGATGCAGGCAGAGCTAGGATTCAAAAACTACAGCTAGGCACTTTGCCAAAAAAGGGTCATTTTTCACTGTGAAATTGGGGTGTGTCCACGTTGTGTTTTGCGCGATTTCCTGTCGCGGGCTCTAGGCCTACCCACACAAGTGAGGTACCATTTTTTCAAAAGACTTTGGGGAACGTGGGGTGGGTAGAAATTTGTGGATCCGCGCAGATTACAGACCTTTCCACCACAGAAATGTGAGGAAAATGTGTTTTTTTTTGACAATTATTAGGTTTGCAAGGGATTCTGGGTAACAGAACCTGGTGAGAGGCAGTAAAGTCACCCCATCCTGGATTCCCCTGGGTGTCTAGTTTTCAAAAATGTATAGGTTTGCTAGGTTCCCTAGATGCAGGCAGAGCTAGGATTCAAAAACTACAGCTAGGCACTTTGCCAAAAAAGGGTCATTTTTCACTGTGAAATTGGGGTGTGTCCACGTTGCGCCATTTCCTGTCGCAGGCTCTAGGCCTACCCACACAAGTGAGGTACCATTTTTCTCGGAAGACTTTGGGGAACGCAGGGTGGGTTAAAATTTGTGTATCCACGCAGATTCCAGAACTTTCCACCACAGAAATGTAGGGAAAATGTGTTTTTTTTAACCATTTTTTAGGTTTGCAAGGGATTCTGGGTAACAGAACCTGGTGAGAAGCAGTCAAGTCACCCCATCCTGGATTCCCCTGGGTGTCTAGTTTTCAAAAATGTATAGGTTTGCTAGGTTTCCCTAGGTGCCGGCAGAGCTAGGGTTCAAAAACTACAGCTAGGCACTTTGCCAAAAAAGGGTCATTTTTCACTGTGGAATTGGGGTGTGTCCGCGTTGCGTTTTGTGCCATTTCCTGTCGTGGGCACTAGGCCTACCCACACAAGTGAGGTACCATTTTACTCGGAAGACTTTGGGGAACGCGGGGTGGGTGGAAATTTGTGGAAACATGCAGATTCCAGAACTTTCCATCACAGAAATGTGAGGAAAATGTGTTTTTTTTGACAATTGTTTAGGTTTGCAAGGGATTCTGGGTAACAGAACCTGGTGAAAGCCAGTCAAGTCACCCCATCCTGGATTCCCCTGGGTGTCTAGTTTTCAAAAATGTATAGGTTTTCTAGGTTTCCCTGGGTGCCGGCAGAACAAGGGTTCAAAAACTACAGCTAGGCACTTTGCAAAAAAAGGGTAATTTTTCATTGTGAAAATGTGGTGTGTTCACGTTGCGTTTTGAGCCGTTTCCTGTCGTGGGCACTATGCCTACCCACACAAGTGAGGTACCATTTTTATCGGGACACTTACGGTAATTCAGATTTGTAAAGCAACTGTTATTACCTATTGACTTTCGATGCATTTCTGCCTTCCAAATGAAAGACAATGTGTAAAAAGAAGTTATTTTGAAAAATGACCTATAATTCTCAAGCTAGTATGAGTATTACCAATTTCAGAAATGTGCAAATATCTACTGTTTCTAAACTCTATATTGTGTTCCCATTTCAGAAATACATAGGAGTCTTTCATACCGAATATTCCATGTATACATTTTCCCAGAATAATTGCTATATACCCGGTACATAATAAAAAACCATTGCAAGACGCTGCTCAGTTTTTGGCTATGGGTTCGTCGGGTTCTTGGTGAACCTACAAGTCCTATATATCCCCACAACCAGTAAGGTCCAGTGGATGTAACGGTATATTGCTTTCAAAGAGCAGTCATAATTAGAAGAAGTTACAGGTGAAAACGTTGACACAAAAGGCTGTTTTTTCAACTAATTTTCCATTTTTCCTATATTTAACTGTTAGTTTCTATAAAGAAACCTTGATGGATTTACACAAATGACCCCTTGCTGAATTGAGCATTTTGTCTACTTTTCTAAAATGTATAGATTTCCAGGATCCATTATTGCTTTCATACCCATTTCTACCATTAACTGGAAGGAGGTTGAAAGCACAAAAAATAGCAAAAATAGGCTATCTCCCAGAAAAATGCCAAAACTGTGTAACATTTTTTGGTTTTCTGACAAAATTCTGTCATTCCCTAAAAGCTGGGAAAATGGAGATTTCAGCCCCACAAACCCTTTTTGATACCATTTGCAGGGAAAAACCCAGACGCTTTCATATGCGGGACTTTTTTCCCATTTTTCCCCCAAAACCAATATTTAGCTGTATTTTGGCTAAAATCTGGGACCCCTCCAGGGGAATCCACAAACCCTGGGTACCTTTAGAATCCCCATGATGTTGGAAGAAAAGGACGCAAATTTGGCGTGGATACCTTATGTGGTCAAAAAGTTACAGAGGCCTAATCGCGAACTACTACAAATAGCCAAAAAAGGGCTCAGCACTGGGGGGGAAAAGGGCCAGCAGTTAAGGGGTTAAACATATATAACTTGCTATTCTCACTCCAAACTACATTAAGTCATGGAAGGTGCTGGACACTAAACATATATAATTTACTATTCCCACTCCAAACTACATTAACTCAGGGAAGGTGATGGACAGTAAACATATATAATTTTCTATTCCCACCCAAACTATATTACCTCAAGAAAAGTATACAAAAATATAATTTTAAATGTAATATTGTCGAAAATATTACATAAAAACATTTAAAATAATACACATTACACATATATTTACATATTCCCATTTACGTATGTGATTTTTGTAATTAATTTTATATCATAATCAAAAATATTATTTTATTTTTTTTAAATTTGTTTTCAAAATTTCAAAATTTTCTTATTTTTTTAATTTAAACATAATTCAACAAAATTATTTACAAATTTCACAAAATATCAAAATTTTCAATTTTTTTCAAAATTTTCAATTTTTTCAAATATATTAAAAATGAATTTTAAAACTTTAAAATTATTTTAAAAATACCCCATCATCACCTATAACCCCAACATCACACTCCTAAAATCGAAAATTTATATTTTTTTTCAAAAATTTATTTTTTCTAATTTCAAATTATTTTTATATTAAAACACTTCCACCCTTATCCCCCATAACCACAACATCACACTCCTAAAAAGAATTATATTTTTAAATATATTTTTATGAAATTTTAATTTTTATTTTTTTTAAATGCTTCCCATCCTTATCCCCTATAAACCCAACATCCTGCTCCTAAAACACAATTTTAAATTTCATTACTATTAATAAAAAGTTACATTTCCAAACACTCCCCACCCTTATCCCCTATAAACCCACCATCCTGCTCCTAAAACACAATTTTAAAAATAATGAATACTTTTTAAAAAATGTAAATGTAGAATTTTTTTAAACACTCCCCACCCTTATTCCCTATAAACACAACATCCCGCTCCTAAAACCCAAGTTAAATTTCATTCACATTAATAAAAAAATGTAACATTTTATAAAAAAAAATTAAAACACTCCCCACCCTTATCCCTTATAAACCCAACATCCCTCTCCTAAAACACAATTTTAGATTTCATTTGTATTAATAAAAAAATGTAAAAATGTTTTTTAAATTTGTTAATACACTCCCCACCCTTATCCCCTATAAACCCAACATCCCGCTCCTAAAACACATTTATAAATTTCATTTATATTAATATATTTTTTTTTTTTTTTAAAACACTTCCCACCCTCATCCCCTAATTTTTTTTTTATATAAAACATATACAATTAATTAAAAATTATTAATACATTTAAAAGTATATACTATATTAAAAAATTCACATTTACAAAATCGATATTTTTTAATAACAATATTTTTAAAATCAATATTTTTAACAACGATATTTTATACAACACAACAAATCGATATTCTTGACAAAGATATTATATACAACGATATTTTTGACTTCCGACATTTTAAACTCGATATTATTGCAAAACGATATTTCAAACTTGATAGTATGTCTACTTACCGACCCGAAGGAATCAGAGTGCTTTACACGAGCACCAGTTGCTAACAGACGGACACATGCATTTTTTTTGTTAGGCATGGGGAGATTAGGTGATTTGCCCAGAATCACAGGATGTTGAGTGCCCCTGCCGAGAATTGAACTCTGTTCCCCAGCTTTGAGGTCGGCCACCCTACCCATTAGACCACATCCTCTCAGCAATGGTGAAGAAGTCCCCATGTAAGAACTTTTGAATGTATTTATAGTATGGCCTGCTGCTAGGGACTATTAATCCTTGTTGTCTCCCATCCCGCAAGGTTGAGTACGAGTTTGATACACCCCCAAATGTTCCCTTGGCTAAGTATTAGCATATATTTGAACGGTTTGTGCAAATTTGCACATTGCGTAGGCATTCGCCAGTTCCACTCATCAAATGTAAGCACTCCTGCACTTTCTGCTTAAACCTGCTCATTGTGTAGGCCCCAGCAATTTCTGCATTAGTGGCCATTGTACAAGCAAGTAAGAAGATTCATGTGATTGCACTTTATGCTCTTCCTTGCACATGCTGGTAACATTAGAACCGACCAAACTGTTTTCCTTGCGTAATTGTGCACACCTTATAGGCCTTAGACTGCTTTTGCTTTAGTGCAGGTTGTTTCGGGCGCCAGACAGGACTAGAGCTATCTAGCCTGCCCTTTGCACTTTCTGGTTATTCTGCTCATTGTGTAGGCCCCAGAAAATTATGCACTAGTGGCCACTGTTCAAACAAGAAAGATTCATACATTTGCACTTTATGCCCCCCCCTTGGACATGCTAATATCATCAGAACCAGTCAAACTGTTTTCCTTGCATAATTTTGCACATTGTATAGACCTTAGCTGCTTTTGCTTTAATGCAGGTTATTACGGGGTGCCAGACAGGACTAAAACTATCTGGCCTGCTCTCTGACCACTGACCAAATAAGAATAAAGATCTTTATGGTTGCACTTTACGTATCATCTTGCACATGCGGGTAACACTAGGATTAGCTAAATTGCACTTGTGCATACTGATGGTATATGATTTATGTTTCACTCTTGATTTTTAGCTATTTATATGCCCTCATCGGCGTTCCCATCGTAGGCGTTCAAACATGGAGAAACGGCAGTTACAGAACTAGAAAAGGAAGAGTTCTTGCTTCATAATCGTGGGTACGACACGTACCGCCTAAAACAGATACTTCAGAACCTACAATTGAATAAATGAAGGATCACTAATAAAAGTTTTTTCCTATTTAATCGGACCGAGTTGAGTCCTACTACAGAGTAAGGAATGGAAAGGATCATTCCTTTAAATAGTTCTTTAAAGCTCACAGGAGGATCAGCCATATAGGTTCCATATGAAAGATTTGCAACTCAAAGGAAGATAACGAGAACTATAAAAGCATAAATAAAAGAGCTGCCACAGATAACCTAAAAAATTGGGACGAGCAAGGCACATCCACACTGCGCCTGAGCCAAAGAACCTGTGACGGAGTCCTGACGAAGGCCTAAGCCGAAACGCGCGTAGTTAGATCACAAACCGCCAGTCTCCTCATGCCATTATAATGATGGATGTTTGTTGAATAGATTGTATGCATAACTTTTTGTAGAACAAAAGAACTCATTTGTCTCCAGTGTTATAATTCCAGTAAGGTTTTAGTCATCTATTACAGGATTAGACAAATATGATAATTCTGTTTCCTGCTAATATATAAAGAAGGCAGAAATAGGATAACCAAGAAATGTGGATGTAATTATTAGTTTTGCATGTATGTACATCAGAATAATGTGTTTTTAATAATGGATAATAATTGAAATGGAAAAAAAAAAATTATGTAAAAAATAAGTAGATATTTATATCATTAAAACTAAAAAATAAAACAAATATAAAGAATATTGGTGTGTCTATTGCTCAACATATGTCATGTAACTTCTAATATTATTTGTTGTTGATATGTCTGTTAAGTGTTGAATGCACCTTGCCTAGGTGCTTCCTTTTTCCCAAGATTATTACGGGGTGCCAGACAGGACTAAAACTATCTGGCCTGCTCTCTGACCACTGACCAAATAAGAATAAAGATCTTTATGGTTGCACTTTACGTATCATCTTGCACATGCGGGTAACACTAGGATTAGCTAAATTGCACTTGTGCATACTGATGGTATATGATTGATGTTTCACTCTTGATTTTTAGCTATTTATATGCCCACATTTGTAATTTTAAATGATAGTTATGGTTTTTATTGGCTAATAAATGAATATTTACTGCTAACACTACTTAGAAGACTCTTGACCGAGCTTCTGAGATGCTTACGGTTCCCTTCTTGATTGCTTTCTGTCCTGATCTGACTTGCTTTATGGTGTTTCCCTGATTCGCTAGAGTCCCTTTTTCCAAACCATCCTCTGGACTTTGAAAATCTAGATTATTAATGAATGGGAGGGAGAGTCTTAGAGTGTTCTCTGAGCACTAGAGTCTGATGCTGTTTTGTATTGACATCACTGAATTGCTTGTTAGTTTGATACTAATTTGCCTCAATTTCTTTAGGTGCCTGGGAATCCCAGTTGTAATTTTGCATCTCTATTGCATGGTGCTGAGAGTAGTGTATTCGATTATTAATTTGTAATAAATCTTCTTAACCCAAGCTACCGATTCCTGGCATTCATTGTGTAGCCAAATAGGTTGCACTGTTAATTGAATTTTGATTGATGTTAATACTAACTCCCATCACCTCTCAGACTTATAAAAAGGTCAATCGAAGGACCAATGGTAAGCAAGTGGGCCCAGAAAATGCTGGATCAGGTTCCTCTCCCTGTTACTGTGCAGTACCTCTTTTGAGCTGTGCCTTCTTCTTGGGCTGTGACCGCGGGTAAGTTTCTTATTAAAATGTACCATGCCAATACCAGGGATTCTCCTGAGTCGTTTGTTGGCAATTCATTATTTTAGGTCCCTGTTTCACAGCTGTTATATTACCACGTGTGAGGCTCTATTGCTGTATGATTCCTTATAGTTTCATGTGTTGAGCTTCTATTCTGTTGTCTGTGTTTGAACCAGTGATTACTGCTTGGTATATCCCTGTAGATTAGGGCTGGTACATGGAAGAGTTATGGAAGCTGTTTTTATAATTATTTACCTACCTAAAGGAGCTGCCTACTTTTTTGCACCAAATATCTACCTAAAAGGCCTGTAGAACATGCACAGAAAAGAATTGAATAAATGTTTCGGCAGTTGCTAAAAGTAAGCTGCCATCTGAATGCAAGGCTTGCTCAAGAACCACATACAGACAGCACAATATTCTAGCTTAGCAACAAGTGCTTGGCCACAACATATTTAGAAGTGGCACAGTCTATGGGGGATATTCTCAAGAACGGGCGATAATTATCGCCAACCTAGGTTAACGCAATTTTACATAACGCCGTCTATCGCGGGAAACTAACGCCGTGTTAACGGCGTATTCTCAACACGCTGGCAACAGGCGATAGTATCCCGATAACGCGTCAAATGTCCGTGTTAAAATTACCGGGACGCCAATAAAAAAGGAAACCCGAACGTGAAAAAAGTGGCGATGGGCCCAACAGCGATAAAAATATCAGTGATAAGCAGCGCCAGGCTTGCTATTCCCACGTCAGGCGGGAAAAATCACAATAAAAGCTGCAAAAAAAAAAAAACAACTGAGAAGCACCATGGAGGAAGCTGGAGCAACTACAGAGGCCAACCAGAACCCCACAAACCCCCCGGAGGACCAGCCAGGGACCTCGGGGAAAGAGAAGGGCAAGGAGAAGAAGAAGAGGAATCCGCGATTCAGTCCGCAGGAAAACAAGATCCTATTTAAGGAGGTGATAGAACACCACCAACAACTGTTCATCACCTCCACTGTGTCATTGGCAACTAAAAATGCAATATGGCAGTCCATCTTGGCCAAGGTGAATGCAGTCGGAGTGAAGAGAAGGGAAGTGGACGACTGCAAGAAGCGCTGGAATGATGTGAAGCGCAAAACCAAACTGTAACAACCGGAAAGCAGCAATGCAGACTGGAGGTGGTAGTCCGGGGGGGGTGGTCCTGGGGGTGGTGGCGGTGGGTGTTGTGGCCCTCTTGGGTCTCCAAGCTGCATGATTAGTAGCTCCATGGCATCTGTTGGTCTTCAGATGTGGCTCTGGGCTGGGCTCCCTTTATACTGCAGGTTTTCGTCCTACTTAAGACCAGAAAAAAGTAGGTCTTAAGTCCCGTGCCTTATCGCCTGGCTTTGGACCGCATCGCCTATCTGGCTGGTCGTTGAGAATATCGCAAAGTGGTGTTATCGTGAGTTTTGGCACGGGAACGCCTACTCTGCATATGATTATCGTTAGCTGTCGCTGTCAGCCTTGGTGATGTTTCTAGCGGCAGCAATCGCAGGTAAACCTACGATGTTGGCTGTTAGCGCAGGCTTGTGAATAGTGCGATAAATCTATCACCACTTTCGTGGCGGAAAAGTGCTGCTAATTCGGCGATGATTCCTTGAGAATATGCCCCTATGTGTCCTTGATTGGACTGATGTTGCACATCATTCTTTAGAATTTACTGTTAATAGTACATGGCATTAGCTTGGAAAGTCCCGAAATGCCACAAGCGAAGGACACACAGGTTGCAACAACCCTTAGAGAATGCAGGTATCATGCAGTGTTGGCCTCTTCTGATGGGCCTAGTGTTCTGTACTTGTGCAACATGCCAGGCTACTGATGGGCAGGAGTCACCACTTTGCTTAATTTCCTTTGTGGTCTGGACCAATAAAAGGCTGTTTAAGGCCTCTCCTTGTTTGACATTCAGCGTTTTTGCTATCTATTCCCGGGCTGAACCTACTCTTGTTATGTATTGTGTCTTATAATAAGTCTTCTCTTTTATCATGGGTGCTGACAGACTGATATTTCTTGAGTAGGCTTCTTCATTTGGTGAGAGAATGTCGCTCCAGAATCCCTGACTTCTGCTGAGACTGGGCTGCTGCCTTCACCCTCATGCAGAGGTCTGAGGTCTAACCACGATGATTTCCTGCCTTTAATGTCTCTCTCTCTCCCTCCATTCTGGGGTTGAATGCTTCCACCGTCGTGAGTAGTTGTCATATCTCTGGATGCTCTTGCTCCACTTTTCCCAGGTTTCTCTCAGCACATACTGATGGAGTTTGTCACTATTATTGTGTTTCTTTTTTGCCTTGGTCTTGTCTCCCTCTATGCGGTTCTTTAATGCCTAACCTGCTAAATGGCTGTTTTTAGTGCTGTCTTGATCTCTTTTCTTTGCCTGATCTTTGTGGCTTTGGTGATATATTTTTCGGTATGTCACCACACTGTTGAGGACTGCACTGTTTGAGGTTAGGCCTTTGCTCGACAATAGGTCTTGCTCTCTTTCTCTCCTTTTTCTGTCTGCTGTGGTAGATGCTGGGTGACTAGCACCAAGTCTTGGGTCACAGGACCCATTGGTTCTACACTGCCTGTGCTGTTCTCTCCAGCTATGCTGCCTGACCATTCTTTTCTCTGTTCACTAATGTGCATTTGAATTTGGGTTTTAGCTGCTGAGCTGTCACCTTCGCCCCTGTATACCAGAGAGGGCATCCTTCCGCCTCTTCCCTTGCCTGCGGTAACTCTCTGGCAGTGGGGCAGGGAGGGCGAATTTCTGCAGTTCCCTTTCTTGCCAGTGGAGACTCCCTGGCCAGGGGCCGAATGCTTCTTCCTGTGAGTAGCACAGAGGTCGGGGAACATTCCCAGATAGGTTACCACTAGGTGAGTACTGATGGAGGCACCTCCTCCTCTGGCTAGGGTTGTAGCAGGTTTTCCTCCCCAGGTAAGGGTTTTAGCAGGTATTGCTCCTTGTTTTTGAGTTGTAGCAGGTATTTGTCCCCAGGGTAGGGTTATAGTGGGAATCACTCCACTTGGTTGGCACAGGTATTGAGTGCTCGACGATATCAGTGGGGTGGTAGCAGGTAGTGCTCCCTCTTTTTGTTGCAACAGGTAAAAAGGCGCTAGATGATAAGTTATAATAACCCTGGTGTTGGCACTGGCAGCCCCACTTCAGTGTAGACTGGGAGCGGTGTGCTCCGGTCCACTGTCTCTTGCTGGTCACCGGGGGGAGGTCTCCAGATGTGACTATGTGTCCACCTACTCACAACAGCGTGAGGGTTGGTATTGTATTCGATGCATTTATTTTGTACTATTGTTATTTTGTTGTGCTGTTGTCTGAGTGCAGGTTGAAGTACTGTTACATTGATGCGCAGTTTTCCAATTGGGTGTTTTAGATCCACTGAGACTAATACTGTATTTTGGGTATGACTAATGCTCTGTGACTGTAATTTTTACAGGCTGCTATATCTCAAATTATTGACTACCCCCTGTCATAACAATTCTTATTTGAAAACAATGTCACTAAATTATGTGACATGATAATGACGGTCTGGCTGGCAGACCCACTGACATTTACCTTGTACTGCATGTTACCCCCTGCCTGTTTAGTATGCTTTATCACACTTGAAGTCCCCATCATCCTCCTCTTGTTCCCACTATTATTATTTTGGGACTAAAACACTTAGCTATAGTGTACCATTCCCCACTGCGCTGCTGCACAGGGATGGAATTCCTGCTTTTGTATTTCATGTGTAGGCCTGAACTGTATCCAGAGTTCACCATTTCTGCACTGAAACTCTGAATGCCTGCCCCCGCGGCAAAGCTCCGAGGAGACAAGGCGCAGGGCTTTGGAGCGCCTGTGACGGTGTAGCCAACCCCTGATCTTGAGGGCGCCATCAGCAGAAGTGGCAGAGATCGGCTGAGGGCCTCGCCGGACTCTGTTAACCCGCCCGTGGACGTGGGTACCTCCGAAGAGGCCCAGAACGGAAACACCCTGGGTCAGCAAGCTGCCCGCATCCGCGAGTAATCAGGCCAATCCCGGCCTTAAGGATTGGCAACGGACGAAGCTGGCAACTGCCCTCGCCCAAGTTCAACATCTGGCACCAGCGAGAAGAGCCCAGTAACTCCCGGAGGTGAGACGCCACTCAAGTGCTGGAGGCGATCTCCGTGCCACAGTGTAATCAGCGTGGGCCACCCCAGGTGGTGCGACTCTACCTTCGGGATCTCGGTATTCCGGCGAAGCCCAAATACCGAAAAGGTGCCAGAGAGTGTCGGAGGGCACTTAAATGTGCAGCAGCATGCCGATTCCGGCCCCGAAAATGTAAAGAAGTTAACTTCCCTGCAGATCGGAGGTATCATCGCTGGGTCGATGCCTACATACTGAGGTGAGACAGCGCTTGAGGGTTGGAGGTGATCCCTCCACAGTAAAGGTCTCGGCGATCGGCGCGCTCTCTCCCCCGAGGCCTGAATCCCCCGGGAAGGCCCTGAATTAAAACAGTAGTAGAAGTGGTAAATACCTTTTGGGACACAATGAGGCATCCAGGGCCCTAAGGATCCAAGTATTTAATTGAATTTGGCCCTTCCCTTAATCAGGGCAGGGAACTTTAGAAAGACTATACAAAGATAAAGGGGGTGAACACTGACCAGCCTTAAAAGTGGTGAGCGGCTAGATTGACATTGGGCTGGGGTGGAGTGGGTGAAGGCATTGGGACTCCCTCCCCTCCCACTCAGATAAGATCTTGCCAGTCATAGTGCGGATCCCCCTCAGTGAAGACCGGCCTCAGGCCTCACCCATGGTTCAAGGGCAACGTTGCAAACCAGTATGGAAAAGTATGCCCACCCCAGAACGGAAGCACCAGCCCCTCAGGCGTTACAACAGCAATCCCAAGATGACGCCCAGGCCCCGGCAACTCAGGAGCCACCGACTCTGCAAGATGTATGGCAGCGATTAAAGATATCAAAACCTTGTTGGAGGTCAAAATTGATTCAGTAACCACAGAAATGACACTGATACGGGCAGATATCCGTAACATAGGTACCTGAGTCAAAGAGGCAGAAGAAACCATCACCACTCTCAAGACCGACACCAAAACATTAATATCTCAAGTAGGTGAAGTGCGCACTTCAGTTAAAGTGCTAGGGGCTAGAATGGAGGACGCGGAGGCCGGTCGCGCCGGAACAATGTAAGAATTGTAGGAGTGCCGGAGAGGGCCGAGGGCCCAGCAGCAGACTTGTTTGTGGAAGATCTTATACCAAAATATCTAAAGCCCAATGACATCTCAAAATGTTTCTCGATGAAACGAGCACACCAGGTCCCAGGGAGCCCGCCAAAGCCAGGGGTCCCACCGAGACCTATTATTTGCCTGCTTTTTTAATTTCAGGGACCGAGATGTGATATTACAGACCTCACGAGTCGCTCCTCCTGTAAAATGGGATAATATCATAGTTTCTTTCTTTCCGGATTTTACAATAAAGGTGTAGAAACAAAGGCGGTCCTTCTTAGAGGTCAAAAAATCCCTACGGGAAAGAGATTTGAAGTATGCCATGCTGTTCCCGGCGAAACTACGAGTGCTTGCAGAAGGAAAAACATGGTTTTTTGCCACCCCGGAGAAAACATGGGATTGGCTGGATCGTTGGAGAACTACCAGGCACAGGAGGACTAAGGAGAAAAAGACAAAGAACAAAGGCGAGCTGGAATCCTCTGACACCCAGAATAAAGACTTGACTGACCCGGCAGAAGACTCGCAATGATACGTAGTAAAAAGTGCTAGACACAGTTGAGAGCTCCACACCTCATTCATAAGCGCCTGAGAAGCATAATGAAGCCTGAACTGTCCACGAATAGAGATCTCCCAAATAAGATACAGACTCACTGATAAGTCATGCTTTAATTCTCTATAGACTATATGTGTTCTTAGTCTGTCATGCAGGGAGGCGGGAGGTGGGAAGGGATTACGTTTTGCCAGAAATGTTTTGGTTTATTGTTTCCTTTACTGATCAGCAATGAAATGCATGTTGGAGGTGATACCGGGTGTTGAGGGGCTACGACGCTCCCGCCCCCCCCATTTGAGATCCATACAGGGAATGGTCAGATCGAACCCCGGAACAGTGGCTAAATAGGCCATATGACACTATACAAAGGATTTAAAATTCTCTCCTGGACTGTTAATGGCCTTTGGGATTGAATTAAACGAGGGGTAGTCCAACAACACCGGAAAAGATACACCACAGAGGTGGTCCAGTTGCAGGAGACCCATATCCAAGGAACACAATATGGAGCACTAAATAGATGGGGGTACAAACTGATAGCGCATGCGGGATACACCAGAGGTTCTAGGGGGGTCGGCATCCTTGTACGTTCATCCTTCCCCTTCATAGTCCAGAAGATTATTCATGACGACAGTGGCAGATTTGTGGCCGCCACTGGAATGTGGGAAGGGCAATTATTCAACCTGATCTCACTCTATATCCTGCCATGACTGCAGACACAATTACTTCCAAAACTGGGGGCGCTACTCCTTGAACTCCCAGTAGGCAATTTGATAATGGGAGGAGACTGCAATGCAGCTCTCTCCTCTGAGATAGACTGCTGGCCGGCATGACCGCAGGAACAAATGGGAACTAATCTAAGAGACTTCCTGTCAGCCGTAGGCCTTATAGATATTTGGAGAACACTTAAGCCGGCCACACATCAATACACCTACCACTCAGGTGCCCATGGTACCCTCTCTCGTATTGACTATATCTTTACATTGGCACATTTACTCCCATATGCCCGTGACCCACATCATCTGGCACAAGGTATCTCCGATCATTCCCCAGTATGTGTACATTATAACCTAGGCTCCACTAATCACACTTACCTAGGGAAACTAAACTCATGGTATCTTAAAATATCCCAAATCCATGCGAGACTCCACAAAGCCACTGATAATTAAATAGTGGAAAATGAGGGCACAGTTGACTCGGCCAATATCCCGTGGGAAGCTTATAAAACTGTAATTAGAGGACAAGGGATCTTCCTAATAGCAGGTCGCAAGAAGAAAAAGAGGGCCAAATTAGAAACTTTGGAACATGAGTTACAAGACTTAGAAAAAAAACGATTACAGGACAATACCAATTCACGGCAATATTGCCTTCAGCTTAAGCAGAAGGAGTTCAGAGATACAGCTGAAGAAGCAGCTAAGACTAGACACTGTGCAATGCAACATAATTTATATGATGTGGGCGATAAGGCTGGAAAATTACTGGCCTGGTTAGATAGAAGAGAGAGAGCAGTGAGATGGGTTTACGAGATTAAACGGGGAGATGACGCAATGGCAAGGCAGGGAGAGGAAATCGCAGAGGAATTTGCGTCGTAGTATAGTCAGGTCTATAAGGCCTCACACTTGGTCACAACGGAGGAAGCTCGGGAGCTATTAGCTCATATACCCATACAAAGGCTTTGTTGGACTTGGCCCTTATTGTCCTAAAATCTTTCGCTTTTCCCCCCTAGCCTTTTTACCATGTGTGAAATAATACCTACTGCACAATGGCGTGCGCAGATTTATTTGTACTGTTGTAAAGCAATGTTACTTTTAAAATGGACGCCATTTCTGTCTGCTTGTGCCGCCTGCCTGAGGTGGGTTGCCGGTCTAGTTGTCTGTCACCCAGCCCCAGCTTTTGGAGGGAAGTCTGGCAGACAGGGTGCTCTACACCTCCCCTAAACCAGTTGGGACCGGTTTCCCAGGGAACCTTCCAGAAGCTTCCAGCCCTTTCTGGTAGGTGGGGTGAGGGGGCTGTGCCTCCATGTGCTCAGACTGAGCGAGGACCTGAAGGAGAGGGGACACTCTGCCAGGAGGTACCGCCACATTGGGCCTGTGTGCTGGCCCCTGTGCCCATCTGCACCCCTCCGCTGTCTACAGGGCCAGTGAGAGCCCTTTACTGGAGTGAAGACTGCTGTGTCAGGAGGAGTGCCACTTTATGGGAGATGACTGCTTCTAGGAGCTGCTGTCCTGTTCTGATGAGTACCCACTGCCTGCTGATCTTGCCCAGTATTGCCTGCCTGCTCTCCTGCCGTCCTAAGCCCAGCACCTGGTGAGCGCTATATCTTACTGCCCAGGAGGTAAGGAGCTGACACCTGCAGCGCTGAGCTGAGAGAGCGCTATATTTCTAGAGTTGAAGTGCCTGTGCTGCTCTGCCTGCACTCTAGCGCCTAGTGGGACTATTTGCGTGATTACCAGAAGAGGTGCGCTATCTGCTGTCCCTGAAGCTGGTGGGACCGAACCCATCGCAAGCGCTACATCTAAAGTGCCAGGAGTGAGGAGCTGATGCCTGCAGCGCTGTGCTGTCTAAGCGCTATATTCAAGGTGCACGGGGAAGAGGAGCTGACGCCTGCAGCGCTGGGCTGTCTAAGTGCTATATTCAAGGTGCCAGGGGAAGAGGAGCTGGCGCCTGCAGCGCTGTGCTGTGCTGTCTAAGCGCTATATTTCAATTACCCCGCGGTGGTGAGTGGGGCTCAGCCATCCCGTGGTTGGGGGGTGTGTCGGGGCACATTGCCGGTGCCCGCCCCCGGTGCCAGTATTCTTTTGGGGGCATTGGATTACCCAGGAGAACAGAGAGAGGAGTGAGAGACCCTCCTGCCCTAGCGCTTTGCGCACCTTTGTTTTCGCTGCCCTGACTTTGCGGGACATAGGGCTTCTGAGCCCCTGAGAGAGGCCAGTTGGCCTGGGCCCAGTTTCAGAGTGTTGTGCCCCCGATTGGGGCGACCGGGGTTTATGCTGGCGAGGCCTATTGCCCCAAGTGATTTATTGCAGAATAGGGTTGTACGATGCATTTGTACCTAGGATGATACCTAATGCTTTTCCCTCAAGTTTGCAGTGCTGATTTTAGGCCTATTGTGTTCTAAGGGGCGCCCTGCTAAGGTTATGGGAAGGCCTCATGTGCCATACCTCATGCGGCTAATGTGGCTTATGCCCCCCTGGTAGTATGGTTATGCATAAGGTGCTATTGAGATGCCCCCTGGGTTTATGCTAATGGGAGTGATGCCTAATGATAACGCCTAATGCTCCTACACTGAGGATGATGCCCACTGCTGATGTATGCCTTCATGCGCCTAGTGTGTTTATATGCCTGACCGGATATTTTCATTCTAGGCTTCATGTGTATGCCCGATGCTGTTGGCGTTCCGCCTAATGTTCATGCCCACAAGGATGCCTAATGCATGTGATTATGCCTATTGTGCATGTTTAATGCTTTCATGCCAACGTGGTTCAGGCTCATGCTTGCAGGCTACGGCAATGGTGCTTTATTCGTATGTCTAATGCTCACATGATTTGTGCTAATGTGCCCAATGCTTTTTCCTAGGGTGTACATTGCTGATGGTTATGCACCAATGATACTTTAGGCGTAGGTTACGCCTGATGCTAAACTTGAGTGGGGGCCTGATGTGATGCATAAAGCGTTGTTTAGATGCCCCAGGTTTATGCCTTCATGTTAAGGAGGATTGTGCGCCTAATATTGTTGCTTATGGACTTTCATTTATTCCTGTGCTTATGTTGGTTCTGGCAGCGGCCCGATTGGCGCTGCACTGTAAATAGTCCCCACTGTTTATATCTACCGGGTGCCAGTTGGCGCCGTGTTGACTACTGTGGTTACCACCTGCTATGCTGTTGCATAATACAAATGTTATTTTTCTTACTCAAACTGGTGTGGTCTCCTTTTTGTAGTGTGCCTGGTGTGTCGCCTGTGTGTGCTGCGCGGATGCTTTACACAATGCTCCTGGTTTAGCCTTCCCGCTCCGCACCACGCTACCCCGTTTCCAACATTGGTGCTCAGCGGTGGGATAGGACTTGTGTTTGCGCAGTACCACAGCGACAACTGGTTGCACTACAAAGGGTGCACTTGAGAGTAACCACAGATTTGGGGACTGTTTTGCTGACTGTATTTCCTCCTGGAAGTGTTGTGTTGGGGATTGTGTCTCCCTGTTGCACTGTGGGTGGTGTATCCCGAGGGTATCTCGCCAGGATGGGGTTAACCTATGACGAGGATTGCCTGGGGGAGTACACTGAGCAGTAGGTGATAGACCTCTGCCGAGAGAGAGGGATACCCACAGTAGGCAACACCTGCAGGAAGTTGTTCCTCTATGAGGCCCTGAGAAGGGGGGAACCCTTAGAGCCCCACAGGGACCTTTCCGATTACCCCTCCGCATATTTAAGGGATGGATTTGGTAGAGACCGTGAGGAGGACTCTGAGAGTGAGGGGTCCCGGTCCATAACCCTGGAGGGTGGTGACTTTGAGGAGGAAGAGGATGTTAGGGCAGAGACACCGGTAGCGAATGAGGACACCATAGACAGGGAGTCCCGTGCTGGGTCCAGCCCCAGGGGCACTGCCCCACCCCTTTCCCTGTCCCCAGAAGAGTGGGTAGATAGGAGGGAAGAAAGGGAGTATCAGCTGGCACTGGAAAGGCTCAGAGTGGAGCTAGCGCAGCTGAGAGTGGAAGAGAAGAGGCTAGAGACCGAGAGGGTCCTAGCACAGGAGAGAATGGCTGAGGCTGAAAGGGCCTTCGCCAGGGAGAGACTAGCTCAGGGGGTAGGTTGTCCCCTGAGAGTGGTGTCTGTGGTCTGGATTCACCAGTGAGGGTGGGATCCAGTGGTGGCAGCGAGAGTGAAGCCAGTGCGGGAAGTCCCACTCCCAGAGCCCGGAAGATGGTGCCTGATCCCCAGGAGGAGGGGGGCAGGTTGGAATTTAGGGGCGGCAAGAAACTGTCCCAGCAGTCTTGGGGGGAGTATGTGGACGTGTGTTGGACTGCACTGGAGGAGTGGATGGTGGGTGGCGCGGTGACAGATGGGGAAGAGCTGTTCCGCCTGATTATCAGGGAGCATGTGCTCAAGAGTTGTTTTCCCGGGTTGCGCCACCACCTGTTGCAGTGTGGGCTCTCCGACCCCAGGGAGCTTGCACGGGAGGCAGACCTTTGGGTGAGTGCCAGAGAGTCTGAGAGGGCAGTGGGGAGTGATCCTGAAGGGAGTGGTGCAGGGATCTTCCAACCCAGCAAGGTGGGAGAGGTGGAGAATAGCCCAGCTAGGTCCCAGGAAGGTGAGAGGGTTGTAGGGCCTCACATCCTATCTATAGGAAGGAGTGAGACGGGGAGGTGTCCCGAGGTGCCCCAACCGCAGTCTCAGGGCCTGGAGAGTTCCATAAGGGAACCCCAGGTTGGGATCCTAGGCTGGCCCGATGGGCCATCCATGGAAGGGGATCCCCCAGCGTCAGGAGAACCCGGGGCGTCTGTATTCAGAGCTCCAGGGGTTCTGGGGTCTGCCCAGCCACAGGGTTTAGATCCTGGGCTGGGGTGCCAGGTTCAGGGGCTGCCTGACCTGGAGGGAGGGGCACTTGTAATCAAGGTCCCTACCGGTTTCACTTCCAGGGGTACTTCTCCAGGTGGGAGGGTGCGGAACTCTGGAAGGGGGTGCCGAGGGAGGAAGGACTCGCCTCTGGCACCGGCTCAACCACAGGGCTTCGATCCTGGGTTGGGAGGCCCGGTTCAGGTATTGCCTGACCTGGCGGGAGGGACGTCTGAAACCAGTGTCCCTCCGGAATTGACTTCCAGGGGTACTTCTCAAGGTGGGAGGGTGCGGAACTCTGGAAGGGGGTGCAGGGGGAGGAAGGACTCGCCTCTGGCACCGACTCAGCCACAGGGCTTAGATCCTGGGTTGGGAGGCCAGGGACAGGTACTGCCTGACCTGGCGGGAGGGACGTCTGCAAGCAGTGTCCCCCGGAGTTGTCTCCCAGGGGTGCTTCTCCAGGTGGGAGGGTGCGGAACTCTGGGAGGGGGTGCAGAGGGAGGGAGGACTCGCCTCTGGCACCGGGGCAACCTAAGGGTTTAGACCCTGGGTTGGTGGATCGGATGCAGGGTCACGGCCCTGGAAGAGTGAGAGAGTGGTGTTCTGAGGGTGCCCCGCATAGGAGGAGAGGGCGGAACCCCAGAAGGAGAGGTAGGGGAGGAGAGCCTCGCCCCTACCTGGTGGACAGTGTGAGAGTGTGGTCCCTAGGTGGGAAGACCATTGGCAGTTTGGGACTGCACGGAGGAAAGGGAGAGTGGTCAAAGGGTACTACGGGCCTGGGGCTACTGCCCCCCACTCTGTGAGACAGCCAGGGCCAGAGACATCTGGATGGCCTAGGGCCCGGTCCTGGCTGCAGCCAACTACGGAGCACCAGTGGGGTGGCCTAGTTGGGTCAGGAGGAGTTGAGAGAGGGAACCATCGGGTTCCAGAGTGGAGAAGAACCTGCGGGTGTTCCTGCAGTTGTGGGCCCGCGTCCAAGTTCTCTCGCCCTAAGCAGGGAAGCCCATCAAGGCATTGATCGGTCTACCCTGGCTTTTGGCTGGGAGGGGGTTGTGTTGGACTTGGCCCTTATTGTCCTAAAATCTTTCGCTTTTCCCCCCTAGCCTTTTTACCATGTGTGAAATAATACCTACTGCACAATGGCGTGCGCAGATTTATTTGTACTGTTGTAAAGCAATGTTACTTTTAAAATGGACGCCATTTCTGTCTGCTTGTGCCGCCTGCCTGAGGTGGGTTGCCGGTCTAGTTGTCTGTCACCCAGCCCCAGCTTTTGGAGGGAAGTCTGGCAGACAGGGTGCTCTACACCTCCCCTAAACCAGTTGGGACCGGTTTCCCAGGGAACCTTCCAGAAGCTTCCAGCCCTTTCTGGTAGGTGGGGTGAGGGGGCTGTGCCTCCATGTGCTCAGACTGAGCGTGGACCTGAAGGAGAGGGGACACTCTGCCAGGAGGTACAGCCACATTGGGCCTGTGTGCTGGCCCCTGTGCCCATCTGCACCCCTCCGCTGTCCACAGGGCCAGTGAGAGCCCTTTACTGGAGTGAAGACTGCTGTGTCAGGAGGAGTGCCACTTTATGGGAGAAGACTGCTTCTAGGAGCTGCTGTCCTGTTCTGATGAGTACCCACTGCCTGCTGATCTTGCCCAGTATTGCCTGCCTGCTCTCCTGCCGTCCTAAGCCCAGCACCTGGTGAGCGCTATATCTTACTGCCCAGGAGGTAAGGAGCTGACACCTGCAGCGCTGAGCTGAGAGAGCGCTATATTTCTAGAGTTGAAGTGCCTGTGCTGCTCTGCCTGCACTCTAGCGCCTAGTGGGACTATTTGCGTGATTACCAGAAGAGGTGCGCTATCTGCTGTCCCTGAAGCTGGTAGGACCGAACCGATCGCAAGCGCTACATCTAAAGTGCCAGGAGTGAGGAGCTGATGCCTGCAGCGCTGTGCTGTCTAAGCGCTATATTCAAGGTGCCAGGGGAAGAGGAGCTGACGCCTGCAGCGCTGTGCTGTCTAAGCGCTATATTCAAGGTGCCAGGGGAAGAGGAGCTGGCGCCTGCAGCGCTGTGCTGTGCTGTCTAAGCGCTATATTTCAATTACCCCGCGGTGGTGAGTGGGGCTCAGCCATCCCGTGGTTGGGGGGTGTGTCGGGGCACATTGCCGGTGCCCGCCCTCGGTGCCAGTATTCTTTTGGGGGCATTGGATTACCCAGGAGAACAGAGAGAGGAGTGAGAGACCCTCCTGCCCTAGCGCTTTGTGCACCTTTGTTTTCGCTGCCCTGACTTTGCGGGACATAGGGCTTCTGAGCCCCTGAGAGAGGCCAGTTGGCCTGGGCCCAGTTTCAGAGTGTTGTGCCCCCGATTGGGGCGACCGGGGTTTATGCTGGCGAGGCCTATTGCCCCAAGTGATTTATTGCAGAATAGGGTTGTACGATGCATTTGTACCTAGGATGATACCTAATGCTTTTCCCTCAAGTTTGCAGTGCTGATTTTAGGCCTATTGTGTTCTAAGGGGGCGCCCTGCTAAGGTTATGGGAAGGCCTCATGTGCCATACCTCATGCGGCTAATGTGGCTTATGCCCCCTGGTAGTATGGTTATGCATAAGGTGCTATTGAGATGCCCCCTGGGTTTATGCTAATGGGAGTGATGCCTAATGATAACGCCTAATGCTCCTACACTGAGGATGATGCCCACTGCTGATGTATGCCTTCATGCGCATAGTGTGTTTATATGCCTGACCGGATATTTTCATTCTAGGCTTCATGTGTATGCCCGATGCTGTTGGCGTTCCGCCTAATGTTCATGCCCACAAGGATGCCTAATGCATGTGATTATGCCTATTGTGCATGTTTAATGCTTTCATGCCAACGTGGTTCAGGCTCATGCTTGCAGGCTACGGCAATGGTGCTTTATTCGTATGTCTAATGCTCACATGATTTGTGCTAATGTGCCCAATGCTTTTTCCTAGGGTGTACATTGCTGATGGTTATGCACCAATGATACTTTAGGCGTAGGTTACGCCTGATGCTAAACTTGAGTGGGGGCCTGATGTGATGCATAAAGCGTTGTTTAGATGCCCCAGGTTTATGCCTTCATGTTAAGGAGGATTGTGCGCCTAATATTGTTGCTTATGGACTTTCATTTATTCCTGTGCTTATGTTGGTTCTGGCAGCGGCCCGATTGGCGCTGCACTGTAAATAGTCCCCACTGTTTATATCTACCGGGTGCCAGTTGGCGCCGTGTTGACTACTGTGGTTACCACCTGCTATGCTGTTGCATAATACAAATGTTATTTTTCTTACTCAAACTGGTGTGGTCTCCTTTTTGTAGTGTGCCTGGTGTGTCGCCTGTGTGTGCTGCGCGGATGCTTTACACAATGCTCCTGGTTTAGCCTTCCCGCTCCGCACCACGCTACCCCGTTTCCAACAGGCTTGTAGAGGAAGACAGAGAAAACCTACAGGTAGTAATAACGGAATGTGAAATCACTCAAGCAATTGGGGTGCTGAAGTCAGGGAAGGTGGGAGGCCCTAATGGTATACAGATTGAACTATATAAACAGATAGCGTCAAAGATAGGCCCATTGCTCCTCTGAATGTTTCAGGAAAGTTGGGGTCTGGGCACACTACCCAGGGATCAGAGAATAGCCAATTTAGTGGTTATATACAAAGCAGGTAAACCCAAGGAAGAGTGCTCCTCCTATAGACCGATATCACTTTTGAATGCAGAAGTGAAAATACTGGCCAAGTTATTAGCGACCCGCTTGAATAAGTTTCTGCACACCCTCATTCATCCGGACCAGTCCGGTTTTATGCCTGGGAGGAACACTGCATTAAATCTGAGAAGACTCCATGGAGTCCTGGGTAGAGTGGCCACCAGAGAAAAAGACGCCATAGTGCTCTCATTAGACACCCGAATGGCCTTTGATACCATTGGATGGCCCTTCATGTATGCGGTGCTGGAGAAACAAGGCTTTGGACAGCAATTCCTATCCTGGTTGCAACTACTAAACTCCCACCCGCTTGCCCATCAATAACAATACCTCAAGGCTCTTTGAGTTACATCAAGGAACTAGACATGGTTCCCCGATGTCTCCATTGATATTTGCTCTGGTATTGGAAACTTTGGCGGTCTGGATTACAGGAGACCCTTTAATAGGAGGGCTAAAATGGGCACCAGACTGGGAAGACAGAATATCGTTATATGCAGATGATATCCTGCTATATATAGCAAAGCCAAAGACAACCCTTCATAGAATTTTACATATATTTGAACTCTATCGAAAGCATTTTGGATATACTATTAATTGGAAAAAATCAGTACTATATGTCCTCTCGGGAACCCAACCGTCCCTACCCAGAGGATGTGCGATACGGATAGCAATCGAGGGATTTAAATACTTGGGTATTTACATTACTAGAGATCCAAAAGTCTTCTATGAGCACAACCTACACCCCCCGCTCTGTAATCTACATGGTGATGTACAGCACTGGAGGTCACTCCCACTATCGCTTTTGGGTGGGGCCACACTGTTTAAGATGATGGCCATGTCACGATTCCTCTACATGCTGCATAACACACACATCTGATTTCCCATGCACATTTTCAGACAATTGAAACATCTGTGCGGCTTTTATGGGACGGCGGCTCCCCAAGAATTTCTCTACAAAAGTTGACAAGAGAGTGGTATGATGGGGGAGCGTCAGTCCCAGCTTTGCCTAAGTACTACTGGGCGGCCCAACTCATGGTGGTCAATCACTGGGTACACTACCCCCAGGAAGACCCGGCATATAAAATGGACTGCCATAATATGCAACCATGGGGGTACCTGAGGGCAATTTACGAGGGCGATGTGGCAGAATCCTTTTCTGAACCAACCACCACTACATTGAGGAATTGGAAAGAGGCGCTTACAGTTCTTGGGTGGAAGGGCACACTCACCCGGATGACACCATTGTGGGATTTGGCATGTTTGGGACATTTGGGAAAACACAGAGGATTTAGGAAATGGCACTTGATTGGCATCTCAAGGCTAGGTGACCTATGGGCAAAGGGGGATATTACATTGTTTGCAGCACTGCAGCAGGAATACCAGTTAGCACCATCAGAAACCTTTAGATACCTACAAGTGAGACATGCATTAAGGGCTAAACTCCAAAAGGGAGTGGACCTTCCAGATGCCTCCCCACTGGAAGATAGGGTGCTTGATGAGCGTCTTGAGAAGAAGGCGACGTCTGGGATATATCGCAAAATTAGGAACAACTCAGCTGATCCCATGCTGACCCTTCGGGCCCACTGGGAACACGACCTAGGGCAAATAGAAGATGAGGATTGGATGGAAGCTCTAGCCTCACCCAAGGAAGTAGCCATTAGGTCACAATTTAGGGTAGTACAATTAAAAGTACTCCACAGATCATACGTTACCTGCATAACCTTGGTAAAAATGGGAAAACTTGATCTCCCAAATTGTATTAGGGGGTGTGGTCAGGAAAGCTCCTTCTTTCACATAATATGGGATTGTCCAGCTATATGGGTATACTGGGAGAAGGTAATATCCTGCATGCGAGAGGAACACATTGCAGTGATGCAGAAATCTGCGCAGTGGTGTCTCCTAAATATTTGGTGCGAAACAAACCTTACCAGTAAGGAGCGCAGTTTGGTAACCTTGGGGTGTATGGTGGCTAAGTGGAATACCACAAGATTATGGGGTGCCCAAGCGACCCCAGAGTTTATTGAATGGAAAAAGGATATGGATTGGTGTATGATAGCCGAAAAAACTGTATATGAAAGCAGGGGCTGCCCAGATAAATGGACTAAAGTTTGGGGAAAGTGGAACGAATACCGTGGCATGATATGTACACCAATACCACCACGAAGGCAAAGAAACCAGATGATAATGGACTGAGGAGTGGGGGGGAGGGATTGTGATTAATGATACCCTGGAAATGTATATTTCTGCTGATTAGACTTCCTCGGCTGGTGTTGTCTTCAGGACATGTAACATAATACTGAAAGTATATTGACTCGCTGATGGTTTGTTGTGCGTTTTCTTGTTTCAATAAAAATAATAATAAAAAAAAAAAGAAGATTCACATGGTGTAGGCTTCCTCAAGGGTATACAGAGCCACCTTCCATCTTCATAAGTGCACGGAAGACTGACTCCCTAGTACTGAAGGAAGGTTCCACCCTTATCCAGCACATAGATGACCTGTTAATAGCTTCACCTTCAAGGGATGCCTGCTTGGCAGACACTGTTGCTCTCCTGCGCCACCTAGTGCTGAAGGGCTACAAGGTCTCCCCCAAGAAATGACAGTTCTGCCTCACCACGGTGAAATACCTTGGCTATGAACTGTCCAAAGGGACAAGGAAATTACTACATGACTGACCCCACACACAAAAGGAGGTCCAGACTTTCCTGGGGGTGGCGAGATACTACAGACACTGGATACCTAACTTCTCGCTGATCTCCCACCCACTATAAACCCTCACTCACAAGGATGTGTCAGATACTGTGCCATGGTCTCAGGATTGTGACAAAGCCTTTCACAGCATGAAGCATGAGCTCAGCGGGCCCCAGCTTTAGGCCTTCCAGATTACAGCAAAGACTTCCACCTGTTCTGTCATGAAAAAGGGGGTTGCTCACTGGGGGTGCTGACACAAAAAGCATGGAACCTTCTACCGCCCAGTGGCATAACCTAGACGCAGTCACGGCAGGCCTCCCGCCGTGCCAGCGAGCAGTGGTAGCAGCGGCCCTGGCAGTAGAACAGTCCAAAAATGTAGTACTAGCACACACTTTGGTTTTTTCCATGTACCAAACACAGTGGACACACTTCTAATGTCCACTAAGACACAGCACTTGACAAATGCATGCGTTACTAGGTATGAGCTGACATTGCAGCACCACACATTGTCATAAAAAAATGAACCACCTTGAACCCAGCTTGACTTTTACCCATGGAACATGAGCTAAATGATTTGACCACAGACGATGCCTTCCATGATTGTGTACTGGCTATAGACAGGCATACTAAAGTACGACCATACTTAAGGGACACAACACTGCCAGATGTTGAGGGGGATTTGTTTATGGATGGGTCGTGTCTCTGAGACAACAGAGGTACACTGCAGGTATCCTATGCAGTGGGCACAGCTAATACATTGTCAGTGGGGGGAAGATTGACAGCTGCCAAAAGTGCACGTGCTGTTGAACTAGTGGCACTCACTAGGGCATGCATCCTGCCTGAAGGGAAAAGAGTGAACATATACATATACACAAACAGCCATTATGCCTTCAGGGTGGTCTACGACTTTGGGCACCTGTGGGCAATGAGGGGATTCCTCACCTTTGCAGGTCACCAAATAGAGCATGCAGAGTTGATCATTAACCAGTGGCAGCTCGCAGAGGGAGTGCTGCGGGGCGGTGAGGCGGGGAGGGGAGGGGCTGGGTGGGGAGGTAGTGGAGTCGGACATATGACGGGCAGGAGTAAGGTAAGTAAATATATAAATAAAACTATTTACTTGCGCTCGCTGCACCGCCAACTCGGCGATGCAGCGAGCGCTAGTTAAATAGTTTTATTTATTTATTTACTTACCTTACTCCTGCCCGTCGTATGTCTGACTCCACTACCCCCCCACCCAGCCCCTCCCCCGCTCCGCCCCACCGCCTCGCAGCACTCCCTCTGCGAGCCGCCACTGTAATTAACCTTCTACAGGCCTTGCTATTACCTCAAAAAGGAACCATAATTAAATGCGCAGCACACATGTCATCCAAAGACTATGGGGCTCGATCCTATTCCTCCAACAGGTCAACAGTGGCTTGAAAGATTTCTTTCAGTATACAGATTCGAAAAAGCCGTTTACTCTAGAAAAGGCCACAAATCGAAAGCTAAAGGCCTGGCTATCTGGGCTCCTCTAACAAACTGCTCCTATCTGAACTGTGAATAATGAACTTTAAATATCTTGCTCTGTATTTCCATTTTATGCAATTCTTTTTTTTTCTGTAAATATCTGACAATGAAATTGAACCTATTAACCACTGGTCAGCCATGGGTGGGGGGGGACTTCAGGGGGATGTGGGGGGGGGGCTTTGGATAAAATTTGTAATCTATTTTTGTTTAGTCTGATTTGGTTATAGCTGTGATAATGTTAATAAAGAATTAAAAAAAAAAAAAAAAAAGAATAGTGGGCATTTTACGAGGAAGTGGCGGAGTGTGGCGTTAGCCTCCTTGGCTTAATGCCGTGCTCTGCCACTTCTGAAACGCAGGGCTGCACCATATTTACAAGTATAAGGTGCAGCCCTGTGTTTCCCCCTGCGCTGGCTCTAATTTATCCACCTAGCACCAACGCAGACACCCTTTCACCATAGTGCAAGGCTGCCTGTGTTGCAGGGGAAGATTGTTTATGTGCTGGAAGGTGTCCCTTCCTACACATAAACAATCTGAAATGGCGTTTTTTAACTTCTATTTGTGCTGCTTAATGCAGCACACATAGAAGTAGCAAAACGTCATTTTTTTAAATTATTGTTGATGTGCAGAAAGTGACATCTTCCTGCACATAAACAATCAAGGGCCTTTTCCTGTTTCTATGTGTGCTGCACAATGCAGCAAACATGGAAACAGCAAAAACAAGCAGAAATTAAATATTTCTCCTCATTGCGCCAGGGTAAGACCAGGTCCTTGGTCTTAATTTTTGGGCCTGCCTCAAATTTACGCCACCCTTGTAAATATGGGACCAAGGCAAAATCAATGGGTGTTGCGGTGGACTACCTGCACCTTCAACTGCTCCAGGGGCACCCTGCATATACAACTTTCATCCCAACAAAGCAGCAACAGCAAGCAGGAGCCAAAAGAGGCTGTCCCTGCTGCACACCATTGCAGGATCAGAAGAGTGCAAGCAGGCCTGGCATCTGGCTACCTACCTTTCAAAGATTGACATGTTTTCTTCAAGTGCCCTGTGAACATCAAGTACTGGTGACCACTGATGTTACACAAAGGGGGCACCAACGGCTTTTGTAACAAAGTTGCAGGCGTTCACCACAAAAGGAGCATGGGACCTTCTAGTTAGATACACAGATTGACAACTCTGTCTAAGGATGACAATGCTTTCAACTTTATTGTGTTAACTAATGGCTAGGACAATGCCAAGAACAAGGAAAGTAGAAAGAAAGTGGCCAGTGGTGCTGAGAGCAATACTGTACCCTGTTCCAGTAATAACAATAACTGTACTTGTACTGGTGTATGCAAAACACATTGCCATATCATTCGTTGATGGCCAGGAGGGGGTGGGAACAATTCTAAGATAATGTTTGGAGAACTTCAATCAAACATTACAGAGCAAGACAACATGGGGGGGCTGAGGGCGGAGAAGGAGAGGGAATTGGACTATGGGATGAGTATGAAGGAAACAAATATGTAGAAATATTGAAAATGTATGTGTGCATAGTGAACATATCGGGGTGTTATGTCTGCAAACATCTGCCAACGGGTACAAGAGAAAGGATGAGTTACAATGTCATATAGTTTTCTAAGTAAGTAGAATGTGTTCTAATGAGGGACATGCTTATCAGACAGCACAACATGTCAATAGCAGTAGGACATCCTAGGAAAGATGGTACCATTTCTACTGGGCAAACAACAACAGCCCCTAGGTCAAAGAGAGTAACCTGCATGAACATGCAACCAACAAGATGAGATCAGGTGATTTTAGATGCATTTGACAAAACTCCAAGAGATGGGAAATGGGAGGACAGGGAAAAAAGGGACCCTTTGGGATGGGAAAAGGGGAAAGAGTTTAAGGTACCAAGGTTCAGAGTAGAAGAACTGATCACTGCACTGTCTTGCATTCAGAATGCCAGAGAAATTCCACAGGAAACACCAGATACTCTGGAGGTCGCAGTGGCCCCATGTACAATACAGTAGCTTGTGAGGGGTAAGGAAGAATGAAAGAAATGCATGTTTGGGTGCACCATAAAGGAGATGGCAAGAGGTGAGTCTGAAAGAAAGGAGTGCAAGAAGTGGAACAACGAAGCGTTAGGACTAGCAAGCAAAACAGACAGACCACCTATTTTTGTGGGTGAAAGCAATTGCTCACACGTTATAAAAATATCAAGGGTAAGAAAGAGCCAAAAGAGGTCATCACCGGGTTTAGTGGGGAATAAGGGACTGTTTTCCTCCTGTGGTTATTGTGAATACTTCTATCTGCCCCTAGGATGGTACGGAAGTTGCCACCTTGTTTCCATCTTGCCATGAATGACCCATGTTACTGACCTATTACAAATACAACACCAAGGTCACCGTCCAGTGAGAACAAAAAGGATGGCAGAGTGCGAGGACAATGCAATGACAGGCATTGGAGTAATGATACCAGGTGCAGGGATAATATATACAACATATTGAATACACCAGCTGGCAAAGATGATTGAGAATCTAGCATACTCAACAGCAGCAGCTTTGGGTAACATTACTGAGGAGCATACCACAATGAGGGCTGTAGTTATTCAAAATCGTGTTGCATTGGACATCATCCTGGCCACATTGGACATCATCCTGGCCAAAGAGGAAGGAGTTTGTAGGGTCATTCATCAGATTTGTTGTTCCTATAAACCAGATAACAGCCATAACATCAACAATGCGATCAATAAGATAAACAAGGTAAAGGATGAGGGACACAGAATATACACAGGGGGCAAGTAGAAACATGTGTTGGCATGTTTCGGAGGCTGAGGATCATGGATATTGGAAGTGATTATATTAGGGAAAGCAGCACTGTTTGTCAGCCATGGCATCCAAGATATAAGTTACATGAAAACCACATGTCCCTGGCTTAAAACGAGAATGAAGGTACAGAAATGATGATGAAGAGAGGTTGCAAGTAAGATGTAGTGATTTGGTATCAGATGACGGGATGTGGAAGCCATGTTTATAATTATTTTCTTACCTAAATGGGCTGCCAACTTTTTAAAACCAAATATCTACTTAAAAGGCCTGTAGAACGTGCACAGAAAAGAATTAAATAAATGTTTTGGCAGCTGCTAAAAGTATGCTGCCATCGCAACGCAAGGCTTGCTGAAGAACCACATTCAGACAGCACATGATGCTAGTTTAGCAACAAGCGCTTGGCCACACCATATTTAGAAGTGGCACAGTCTATGTGTCCTTGATTGGACTGATGTTGCAAATCATTCTTTAGAATTTACCATTACTAGTACATTGCATTAGCTTGGAAAGTTAATTCTTTAGAATTTACCGTTACTAGTACATTGCATTAGCTTGGAAAGTCCCAAAATGTCACAAGTGAAGGACACATGGGCAGCAACAACCCCACCACCTCAGACCATGCAGGTATAATGCAGTGTTGGCCTCTTCTTATTGGCCTAGTATTCTGTACTTGTGCAACATTCCTGGCTCCTGATGGGCAGGAGCCGCCCCTTTGCTTAATTTTTGAAGAAACATCTTAGGGCCAGATGTAGGTGGCGAAATACCGGTCGGTAACGCCGAAATTCTGAGAATTTCAGCGTTACTGACCGGTATTTGGCTGAGTGCAATGTAGGTGAGTTCATACCTACATGCAAAATAAGGAATCGCAAAATAGCGATTCCTTATTTTGCTCTTGCATTTAAGGAATCGGAAATACCGATTCCTTAAATGCAATGTACGTAGCACCAAAAATAGTGCACTTGAGCCTTAAGGAATCGCTAATTACCACCAGCTTCAAGTTGGTGGTAAGTAGCGATTTCCTTTAAAAAAGCACTTTTTTGCTTTTTCAAATGTGCTATGTGGCACACATCCATGCCCTTAGGGCATGTATGTGCGCCACATGTGCACACATGCACATTTCAGGGGTGCAACAGGGTGTCCTTTGGACACCCTGGCACCCTTGAAATACCTCCCGCTATTATCGATTCGATAATACCGAATCGCTAATAGTGAATATCTTCCCATTCATTCCTATGGGCCTCCTAGCCCATAGGAATGAATGGCTAGGTATTCCTTAATAACGAATCTCAACTACCGATTCGTTATTAAGGAATGTTAAGGAATCGCTAATATTTTAGCGATTCCTACCTACATTCCATTTAGCGAGTCCTTAATAGCGATTCGGTAAAAATCGCTATTAAGGACTCGCTAAATTGAAGTTACCTACATCTGGCCCTTAATCTTGTACTTCTACTGAACATATATTGAATAAATAATGACGTTTTTCCCTTTGTGGTCTGTACCAATAAAAGTCTGTGGAAGGCCTCTCGGTGTTGGACATTCAGCAGCTTTGCTGTCTGTTCCCAAGCTGCACGTACTATTATTTTGTATTGCGTCTCATAATATATATTTTTTTATCACATGCTGACAGACTGGTATTTCCTGAGTAGGCTTTTACAGAGTGACAAAGTGGGAAGTAGTGGTGTGAAAAAGTGTGTACTTTTTCTACGAAATGTCCCTTCTTCAGTGCCGAGAGTAATGCCCATGCTGCTAATTTTGCTGTCACTTGTACTTTTGCATATTTACCAAATAAGCATTTGAGTCTCTTCCTGGGAAACATAGGCAATCACTACAGGCACTAAGGTTTTATCTTCTTTGGGCCAGTGCGAGATGGAGCCTCATTCCACCTCTGTTCTGCTGCAGGTAGTGAGGGAGAGGGATGTTGCAAGACCGGAGGACCATGCAATGTAGTCCACACAGGCTTATCTCAGTCACCCATTTATTTCCAAAACTGCCTCTGCTGTCTCTCACTACTCCAAAGACCCCCAGTAATGAGAGAGCTTCTGCCATTTTCCTTAAAGCACACCAAACAGTTTTCTGCACACCAGAGCTCCAATCTGTCTGCGCTTCCGGTAGCAGTGTGTAAAGGGGGTTTGCTGTACCTTATCCAAAGCCATGGCTTTTCAGGACTAGTGTGTTTCATTTTTTTTCACTGCAACCTCTCTTGATTTTTCTCATTAAAGGGGCTTATTTACGAGAGCCCTGCGTAATTTTTGCACTAAGTAAAGACTTATTTATGAGAGTCCTGCTTTATTTTTGCACCATGTAAAGTGGTACATGGTTGACACAGGGCTCTCAATCCGATTTATTGATGTATGAAGTCACACAAAGCAACCCCGTGTGGATTTGAGTGGCCTCATAAACCATGAGTAAGGTAACGCAGTGGAAATCGCTGCATCGCCTTACTCTGCGTCTAGAAGGTGTTTAATGGGCATTGCGGTGGAATTTCCCACACAACACCCATTGAATTTGACTCTGCCCCAGATTTACAAAATCACTTAAACCTGGTAAATCACCTAATCCATACGCCTCCCAAGGTAAGGCGTAATGAGGAGAAATATATTTATTTCTCCTCGTTTTTTCCTCTTTCTATGTGTGCTGCATTCTGTAGCACACATAGAAAGAGGAAAATGCCTCTTAGGATTGTTTTTTTGCAAGAAGGTGCCCCTTCCTGCACAAAAACAATCCTGCATGCAAGGGAGGCACCCTTGCACCCTGGTGCAAGGGTGCCTATGTTGGCGCTAAGCCACCGAAAAGGCGTCAGCGCTTGGAGAAATGACAGCAATGCACCGTATCGCTAAAATACAGTGAACTCCTGTCCTTTCACTTTGGCATAGGGCAGCGCAGCAAGGTGCTTTGCTGTGCTGCACTTCGCCAAAATCCCATAAATGAGCCCCTAAGTGTTTGTGAGGGTCCTGATTCCAAAGCTCAGGTAGCCTGCTGCCTTCTGTGGAGCACCATATCTGCCACTTTCCTGGAGCTCCCTAGCTTAATGGAAGCTGGTATACCTAACTGCAATACACTTCTAGTGTTTCCTTATTTAATTGCTCAGTAAAAACTTCAGTTTTACAATTAATATCTGTGAGTACATTTAATTAATCACGCATAAGCGTTCTTCTTCAAAGCAGTGGCGACATTTTGTCATTGACCACGTAATGAAAAAGCACAATCATATTGTAATGTAATAAAAAAGATAAACTCTTTCAAGGCTTCGTTATTTGGTAAGCCATCATAAAATGAGCGCTGGTTTTGAATGAAAGAGGAAAGAAAAGCAACTGTAACAGGTATAAAATAGACTTCTTTTATAATTCCCTTGACTACATTATTATTATTTTTTTTTGATAGAGTTTATTACTCAACTGTGTTTCTCAGCAGCAACCCGCTGCGACGTGGCGCAATTCCCGCAGAGATTTTTTCCTGCCCACTGCTCTGAGAAATTGCAGAATGACAAACTGTACGTTTTTATTGAAAACTGAGGGTGGTTCTTGGAACGTATTCACACTTTTACAATATCTCTCTTGTGCGTACAAGCATCTAAAATAAGTGAAATCATGAAAATGAAAATAACGTAATGGTACCTACCAAGGTTTACAAAATATGGCTAATCTGGAACAGGGTGTTTATTTCAGCTTTAAGTTTTTACTGCATTTTAGAATAGTTTTTAAATCCAACATTCGAAGGACAATCATATTATGTCATGTGGTTTGTGGCCTCATGGTCTGCCTTGCTAAGTTGGCTTAGGCCTGGCTGCCATGATGCCTTTTCTGCGCACGTTACTTTGTGACTTTGTTTTTCCAGCCTCTGCTTGTGCCCGGCTATATTAGGACTGTCTGCATTTCTGCCTTTCACCTTTTCTCCTGTTCCCTGTGGGTTACAGCTGCACAACATGTACAAGGTCGAAAAACAACGTCCCTTGTTCTTGCTGATCTGGCCAGTCCCTCGAACCTAGACATAACACTACGTACAGCTGCACTGGAGAAATTTGTGTGCTTTTTAATATTGTGATTTCACTGTTAGAGGCACTTTGAGAAAAACCTTTCCAGGGAGAAGAGCTGTGCTTGTCTGATGATGTAAACCTTGCATCTAGATATTGAGGTATGAGGGTCCGCCTGACAATGCCCAGAGGTCTTCTGTTTTTATAATAAACTAGCTAATAGCACGGGGAGGGTGGTATGGTCATTTAGCCCTATATCCACTGCTTTATGAAATGCTTTCCCCGTTTGTATTCTTTGGAATTGTAACAATGCTTATTATTTTATCCTTATGCATTATGCTGATAGTACTGGCACGTGTACTGTATCTTAGAGCACGATAGTTGAAATAAACATTTTAAACTAGACATAACACTACGTACAGCTGCACTGGAGAAATTCGTGTGCTTTTTAATATTGTGATTTCACTGTTAGAGGCACTTGGTGAAAAACCTTTCCAGGGAGAAGAGCTGTGCTTGTCTGATGATGTAAACCTTGCATCTAGATATTGAGGTATGAGGGTCCGCCTGACAATGCCCACAGGTCTTCTGTTTTTATAATAAACTAGCTAATAGCACGGGGAGGGTGGTATGGTCATTTAGCCCTATATCCACTGCTTTATGAAATGCTTTCCCCGTTTGTATTCTATGGAATTGTAACAATGCTTATTATTTTATCCTTATGCATTATGCAGATAGTACTGGCACGTGTACTGTATCTTAGAGCACGATAGTTGAAATAAACATTTTAAACTATACTGTGCCTCTTATTACGCACGTTGTGGACAGGTATGAGTGAGTTATGAAAGGGTGTTCTTGCTCCCGCGAGTCCTGAGAAAGACATACCGTGTTCTGGGTTGTCTAATCATTGGTAGTATCTGCTAATGAGACGCTAAAGCTAGTCGGGTTGGGATTGTGGGTACTGAGGTGTATGGTTGGTTCACCACTATACTCCGAGGTCCTATTATCCTGTGCATAGCTCTGTGTATGTGCAGAATCCCTACAACATGGCGCTACCAACGAAGTGGGTTGCTTATCGGCGAGACGCTTGAGTAGTACTTGTGCTTGTCCACAACCCCCTTCACAGACGCTTCCGGAAGCGTGTGTAAGGGTGATACCTCCTATATTGAAATTTTTATAGGTTCTTTCAAGCTTGAAGTTGTTAAAAGGTGTTTAAATACAACCCCATATTGTGCTGCCTCATACTAGGTTGTCGAATATTTTTAGCCTTCAATGGCTATCCAAATTGCGGCACATAGCCGCGCAGCGCTCCGGGCTCACTTGACAGTGTATGGAGTGCCTGACGCGGGTGTCGATCTAATCTTTGTGGTACAAGCGGATCCAGCTTACCACTTTGAGGTGTTTTACTCTTGGGTCACCTTCCCGGCGGTGGATGGGACTGATAATGTGTTCCATGAATATACAGCCACTGCTCTTCCTATAATCTATAGGCCTTATCAAAATCTTGAAGTACCGCTCACGGCGTGGCAACACCGTGTTTGGTTTAATGGCGCCCTACCCCAACCGGTTACCCCGATTCGTTTAGGCCCCTTATCAACTGAAGGGGCCACTTGGCCAGTTTTGGCCGGGTATACCCCACATCCGCGTTATATGATGCTAGCAGTTGCTGACCTGCGTGACTTGCATACGTCTTTAATACGTGTGCACAGAGCTTTAGTACAGTATGTTACAGGCAATATCCAGGGAGCCCCGCCTGGAGTTGCGGCGCATCCAGCTGGACCGGGCGGTGTAACCATAAGTCCCGTCATGGTTAATTCAGTGATGGGCAAACGCCCACAAAATAAGGACGATTTGCCTTATTGGCTTGCAGAAAAATTTGACCAGCTGGAGGCAGTTTTTCCAAATACTTCTCCTGTGGAAAAACACAGGATTTTGACGATTAGTTTGCCAAAAGACTTGATCCCCGCGTTGACAGAATGTAACAACTGGGGTAAGGTATTCGCAGCAGTATATGCGAAGTGTTTCGGCACTCCTTCCATGACAGTTCTCCCCTCTGTAATTAAACGAGTGCAGGATGAGCACAGCCCTGAAGCGGCTGTGGAATTAGGGATGAGACTGGTGGGAGTGTTCGATGTAGTAGCTGATTTGATCCTTGCGAATGTCAAGGGCAATGCAGTGAACTTTCAAGTAGCTAATGCTTTGGCTTTGATCCCAGAACCGGACAAGCCGCACGAATTACCGAAAATTATTGCACAGGCTTACAAAACCATTGGTCGCAATAGCCTGGGAGTTAAGCCTTTTGCTAAAACGCAAACACAATCGCAACCACAACCGAAAACTCAATCTGAGAAAGATGAGAAACCGTTCTTTACTAAAAAGAGCTGGAGGTTGAAAAAACAGGGTAAGCAACAGAAGAAGCCAGGGTCGCGAGGCGCATCCCCGGTTTCCGTTTCTTCTGAACGCACTTATGATTTGCGCGATAGGGCGAGAATTAAATCTCCAGAGAGATTTCAAGTCCCTGATACGCGTTCTCCTCGTTCTTCACAGGCACCGTCGACCTCCCAGACAGGTGGACGAGATCACCAGGATAGAGGCAGGGGTCGTGAGGCTCCCAAGGGACGAGACCAACCTCGAAAACAAGTTCGAGGGAAACCAGACGAATTTCCACGTTCTCACCCACAGTTTCAGAAGAAGAAAGTTGCCGCTGTAACAGCGAGGTATGCCACAAACGGTGAGAACGAGACTCCTGAATTGGACGTGGGCAGTGACGCTCCTAGACAGCGCCGCGGACGTTACCATAGTGCAGGAGGCACTACGTCCTCATGTGGAGGCGACAGCAACTGATACATTCATTACTGTTGAGACAGCAGACACCAGAGTGGCACCCCCTGACAGACTATATAATATTGTCCTTCAAATTGAAGGTGACATACAGCGTGTTATTAAAGGGATTTTTTGGGAGAATCTGTCCTCATCTTACAACATTTTGTTAGCAGAGGCGGATTGGCCACCCCCATTCGTACTTGCGGCTCGTAGAGGAGAGGAGGTAATCCTTCCGAGCTTTTCTTGTCATGTCCCCAAGGACAAAGCAGAGGCTCTCGCAGCGGAATGGGCTGTGTCCCTGGCTCCGGCGTTATACCGCAACCATGTGGGCTGGGATGAAGACTCTCCCCCCCATGATATTCCTTTGCGGTCGCTGCCACAGCCACAACCCCAATATCCCATCAAGCGGGAAGCTAAACGTCCCGTTTCCGAAATTCTGACTCAGTTAGAATATCAAGGAGTAATTGAAACATGCGTATCACCAATGAATAATCCCCTTTTCGCGGTTTCTAAACCCGATGGATCGTACCGCCTAGTTTTGGATTACCGACATTTGAACTCTCATTGTCGGACCTTTGCGGTACAAAATACACACAGTTCTGCGCTTGTAGACAGTCTTGTTCGTAAAAAATATAAAACGACACTTGACCTATCCAATGGATTTTACACGCACAACTTGTCCCCGGTGTGCAGCCAATGGAGCGCTTTCACTTCCGGTGGTAAACAATTCAAATTCTGGCATTTACCCATGGGCTACAAGAACAGTCCGGGTGTATTCGCCGCCCGTGTTGTCTCTTTGTTGGACAACATAGACCCAGATGCGTGTTCGTACGTCGACGATATCTATCTGACAGACGACGAATTATGGCCGCATCTTTCCCGAGTGGACCGCATTATTCTCGAATTTGCGGTCTTAGGATACAAATTTAATTTTGCCAAATCTCACATTGCTGAATTTACCGTTTTGTTTTTGGGCTATGAGCTCAACAATGAAGGTAAGGGCTTAGCCCCCCATTTCTTGGAGAAATGCGCACTTTTATGCCCTTCAACTATTCTGAAGAAGCTTCAGTCTTTGCTGGGTTTTCTAAACTTCGGGCGTACTTACATTCCCGAATATGCCCAGCGTATCAAGCCTCTTTATGCCTTGATACAACCTAACTTTTCAAAGTCATGCTGGCTACCCGAGCATTCCTCTATACTGCAGTCTTTGCAGTCAGATTTACTTGAATCTAAATTCTTGTTGACTCGTGACAACCACACAAACCTGGTGATTAGAATCGTTCCAGGGGCAGTGGGTTTCACGTACTTAACCTTTAACGAAGGTGACACAGTACCGATTGCATACACGTCACATCTTTACACTTCAGCAGAAATGCGCTTTTCCTCTGTGGAGAAAGTTTTGACTGCAGTGCAAATGGCGATTCTGAAGGAACGCGCACTGGCACAGGGAAAACGCATTTTGGTGGTAACACCATAACCTGCCCTTGAGGCAGTGACGAAAGCGAGTGTTCTGAACTCTAAGGCGTTGCACCCCCGTTGGATACAATGGGCTACATCTCTGACGTCTCCGGATGTCACATTTATCTTTGATTCCTCTCTTCAGACACAGGAGTTTTTACAGTATGAATTTGTTCATCCTCCTCCTCTGTCTTTGCTACCGCTTGAGGAGTACGAATGTATTATCTATACCGATGGTTCGGCACAACCGGCCATGGGTTCCAAGCATGCTTATTCAGCAGCATGTGCTATTGTTGCAGGTACTATGGTGAACGGAGAGTTTAAATCGACTGTAGTGCACACCCAGGCACTAGGAGACAGTACCGCACAATTGGCCGAGCTGCGTGCTTTGGTGCTCGCACTGGAGTTCGCTAATCCAGATGTGACGACTCTTATTGTATGCAATTCCTACTACTATGTTCAATCTTTCAATGACAATTTATTCTTTTGGTCGCAAAACGACTATAGAGATGCAAAAGGCAGCACTATTAAGCATAAAATCCTTTGGGTTCGAGTGGCAGATCTGAAACAACGTCTGCCTCTCACACAGGTGATTCACACTCTTGGCCACCAGTGTGCGGGCGCACACGCTGTCGGTAACGGTTTGGCAGATGAAGCTGCCAAATCAGCAGTAGCCACGTGCTCAGTCGCAGCAGTTACAAGATCCATGACTAAGATAGATAATGATATTCTGGCAGCTATTGCTGCAACAAAGGAGGGTGCTAATTACCCACGGGGTTTCCCTTCCAAATACTCTTATCAATTAGGTCCCGAACAGGCTCCTTACGTAAGAATTTCAGACGTTGGCGATCGGCTGATTCCCAACGCGGACCGCAGACTTTCCTTGATAACGGCCGCACATGAAGGCATGGCTTCGGCTCATGCTGGCGTGTCTGCGACAGTTTCCATCTTGCAGCAGCGTTACTGGTGGCGTGGTTTAGATAAACAGACCCGTACTTATGTGCTTTCTTGTGACGTTTGTCAGCAAATTAAGCCTTCGACAGTTACACGTCCACCGCAAACACTGCTCTGCATTTCAAACAGACCTTTTGCGTGTGTTTACCTGGATCACTGCGGTCCATTTTCTTCTGACACTGCATATAAGTACATCTTAGTAGCAGTGGACTCGTGCACATGTTTCATCTGGGTTTGGCCACAACGGAGTGCTGACGCTCGAAATGTCATAAGGGATTTGCGTGTCTTTGTGGGAATTTTTGCCTGTGGCACCTTCCATTCCGACCAAGGTCCAGCGTTCGCCTCTAAGGCGTACAAGGACGCAATGGGGTCACTGGGGGTGCGGGTGAAATTTTCGTCTCCATATCGGCCTGAGGGCAATTCGATTGTTGAACGAATGAACCGTGACTTAAAGCAATCCTTGACAGCTAGAGTCTTAGGTACTGGCAGGAACTGGCTGGCCCACTTGTATAGCGTGCAACGTGCACTTAATAATCTCCCTACAAGACCTCTGGGTGGGCGGACCCCATACGAAATGCTCTTTGGCATCCAAATGTTTGTGCCCGACCTTGATGGTCTAGACATGGCGGCGCAATCCGCAATCTTTGATGTAGATAACCATTCTGCTATGTTGCAGGACTTACAACAAGCCCGTGATAAACTTGCAAACGAACATTTACCTTCAGCCACAGACGCTGCGCTGCAGATACCGGTTGCCGGCTGGCTTCCAAAGGTTGGAGATCTGGTCCGAGAAAAGGTGGAGAACAAAAAAGAATTTGGCCCCTCTTATCGTGCACCAGTTCCTGTCCTTGGCTTGAAGGGAACTCGTACAGTCATCTTACCACCGCTTCCAGGTCGCAAAGACAACAGACTCATCTCAGTGGAAAATGTCAAGCTACAACATCTGGCCAATCCTGAATAGTGTAACACCAGCGGTCTCCTGTCCAGCCATTTCTAGGACACATGTTGCCATTGAGATGGTAGATGTGCCTGATCGCCTGCTCGACTACCCAGATTCCCCCTGCAACGAGGAGACCGAGTATACATACCCTGCCAACGAGTCAGTGGCTCACATGCCAACAACGCCACTGAGCCCAACCCGTTATTCCTTTGATTCGGCTTCCACCTCATCACTTATCCCGTCCAGGTTCAGTGTTTTTATCTCTTGGTTCAGAGACAATTTTTTGATCCCACCATGGACATACATCTGGTTGGTACTGTTTCTGATTTTTCTGTTCATGTCCATTGGCTTTGTCACCGTTTACTTTCTACTCATCAATGGTCACTATCTACCAGAACGCTCTGCTGTGAATTGTGTCGCTGGAACTTTGGCTCCGCATTCTTCTTCTCACATCATGAAGCGTGACCACACATTTGTGAACATTTCAGCTTTTCCAGTCGCTGATGGCATCGTTTGGGATGCGGTAAATTTCCAAATTCATGGACCAACAGAAATTATTAATGTACCAAATGTCCTCCATGTTTCAATGGGTGATGTCGTTAAAAGTAATATTCATTCTGACGATTGGGATGTGCATGCCGTTGAATCGTTATTTACTGATTTGAAATATTATGCTGCTTTTAATGCTGAAGATTTGTACATGAATTCTGCAAGTTATGCCGATTTATATTGTTACCAGCATTGGGGCAACCATTTTCTCCATAAACCAAGTACCCTTCGGGTCCTTTTAATTACACCCAATGGGAACATTGTCCAACCCCTTTGCCAGGTAGCTCCCAAACTCTTAGAAACAAGTTTACTTATTTTACCGACTTTGATAGATCGAACCCTGGGTCCTATTATTTTAAATTAAACACTTCATCTACACAGAAGATCATGTTGACCCACAACAAGTTACTGTATTCAGGTTCCTTTTTGGCCGCCTTGGCTGTGGGTGGCTATGAACACTGGCAGGACACCATTGACTTGAAATCAATTTGGGGCTCCAAATCATGGCAGGTACAAGGCAGAGAAGCCTTGCACCGTGCTTGCCTCATCCCGACCCAAATTTTGTTTTTAAATCATTCAATCTATCAAACAACGTGTTGGGGTTTGGCTACTTCCAAACAATTAAATGCACCTTCCATTCCTGTGTTGTCTTCCAGTCCCAACGAGAGCTTGCATTTCAATGTTTCCCTTTCAGATTTGCAAGCTATGTTTCAGAACAATTAATTTAATGTTTCCACGTTTGTTCAGTCACCCTGGTTGGCTTGGCCAACGGCGGCAAATGCCTGCCAACTGCGTTTTCATGACTCAGCTCCTGGTTACAAACAGGATAGGCCAGACCCGAGGTTTTCTGACTCTCGTACTGTTACAACGTATTCTGTTGGTAAATTATGTAAACATTGGTTGCAGCACTCTTCCTTAGATTCTATAAAACAGCATTTATCCCTCCTATCAGGCAACATTTGTAGGAGAGTAGGATCTGCTTCACAGGGGTACCCCCACTTTTTGCTGATACTTCACTGGTTTTCGACATTAGTCTGGCTGGGGCCCTGCTATTCAGAACCCCAGCCTAGCTGTTTCCTCTTTAAAAGGGTCTCCATGTGCCTTAGGCACATCACTGATTGGGATCTGGAGTGCCCTTGTAAGTCCCTAGTATATGGTATACTATGTACCAAGGGCATAGGTACCTCAGAGGCCTGCCAGGGGCTGCAGCATGTATTATGCCACCCCTGGTAGGCCATCCAAACTGACACCACAGGTCTGCTACTGCAGCCTGGGTAAGGTGGTGCATGCACCCCTTGCTGTGGTATAGGTTACCTATATCACTAAAAGCATACACACATATAAACCTATAAGTCACTCCTAAGGCAGGCCTTATCAATCCTAAAGGCAGAGTGCATGGTTCTTATGTGAGAGGGTGCCCCTGCATGAGCAGGGCCCCTCTGCAGCGTTCGGAGACCATCTCTGATGCTGTTTGTAGTGCAGCCTGACCATATACTCTTAAACGCATTATATCCTCGCGGTAAAATGCTAACTATGGAATGGCTGCACCAAAACATGTCGTGTTTGGTGTCAAACATCTTGGAATACTACCCCCTGCCAATCCTGGCGGCGGGGGTAGCATTCCACCCTTCTAGAGGGAAAGGCATGTTAACTCTGACGAGTCCGGTAACTTCTTTCCAGAGCCCTGGCATCACAAAATGGATGCTGCTGCCACAGACACGAGTCTGGCCTCCTGCTGCTGGACGAAACTCCGGCAGGGGAGGCCTGGACAATAGGTTTCCTGTCCCAGGGAGGTGTGACCACCTCCCCAGACAGGACAATGTGTATTGGGGCTGGGCGGGAGCACTTTCGGGTGCTTTGAAGTCCTGCACTGGGGGCACATTTGGTGTCCCTGTGCATACCCCAGTTCAAACCGGATCAGGGGCTTGCAGCCCCTGCTTTGGCGCGAACTGGACAAAGGGAAAGGGGTGTAGCCACCCTCTGCCCTGACCCACCCATAGGTGGGGCCACAGAGTAGTCCATCCCCTATTTTTGGAATAAAGGTAGGAACCCAGTCCTTAGGACTTTAGATTATACCTGGACGAAACTCTGAAACAGAATCCTGGACCTTCGATGCTCTACTCACGATTAGAGGACTGAAGAATCTCCCTTGGGGTCAAGGAGTGACTCCCCTGCTTGGCAGGCACCAAAGAAGCATCTGTCCGGTTCGCATCACTGAAGCTCCCGTCGGACGCCGAAGTCATCGCATCACCAGAGGTGGATTCTCAGACTTCCCGAGGCTACCCTGAGTCCCCAGCAAAGCTGAGGCCCGTGGCTATCGTGGGTGACTTGAGACCGTGACCCCTGGACACCAAGCACACTTGCAAGTGCACCATCTTCTGGGTCTCCCAAGAAGTCGTGCTTTGGGCTCCGAGTAGCCCTAGCCTCCAGCACCACCTGCACCGAAGATCACTGGCCCCCACTCCACGAGTGTCCTGTAAGCCAGCTCCACGTGCGGCGTCACGAGGCTCCTTCGCGGTCGCTAGCCCGTTGGCTAGTAGCCCTTACCGAAGGCCAATCTTTTCTTTACTTGGCAGTCTGGTTGCTCCAGGCCTGCCCTCACTTACCCTTGCTGGGTGAGTTCCCCAGACCTTGCTGGTCTGCATCATCGACGATCTACATCTTACTCGAGACTTGCTGTTGCCAAGGCCTGTTGGGTCCAATCTGGTCGCCGACACCTCTGCACTCGACAGACATCGAGCAACAGCCCGAATCCTGCTCCTGGTTGCCGACAACGCCTCCCGGACCTCGTGGCTGAAGAGTCAAGACGACCGTCAACGAACTTGAAGCACTCGACATCGGTGGGCATCTGTCCATCGCCCTCCTGGTCACTGGCTAGTGACCCAGACTCTGTCCCCTCTGCTTTCAGGTTCTTCAGAACTCCGATCCACTCTTGGATCCACCCGGACACTTTTCTCCTGGTCGCCAGCAGCACTTTGCAGCAGATCGCCAGAAGAAACGATGACGAAACCCGACCCCGAAAGGCACCTATGCACCCGGCTTCCCTGGGTGAGGTAACACGAGTACTCCGGTGCTCCCGTGGGTAGAGACTCTTCAAAGTCCTAGATCTCAAAGGGTTTTGTCCTAGTCCTCTTTTAAGTGTCCCTTTCCTCTATTTTTCCGATCCCGACTTTCTCCATAGAAGTTAACGGTGTATCGCGGTTGTGTATTTACACTGCACGCTGTCTCCCGTGGGTCCCCTGTGTCACTACCTTGGGTGGTTCCTTGTGGTCCAAGCACTTCTAGAGGCTCTAGGCCTAGTGTCTAGTTCAGTCGTGGTTCGCATACCACTTTATTGGTATATGGTTTGGTACGCCCCTAGGGCCCAAACGTGTATTTGTGCTATTACTGTGATTTAAGATCTTATAACCTATGTATTTCGAACTCTAGCCTCATAAAGAGACTAGAGGGGTGTGTTTAGTAATAAATACATATATTTTGAATATATACCTGGTGTGGTGCTCTTTCATTTGGTCACTCAAGAGATTATAGACTGGTAAAACAAGCTGCTTTACATTCCTTCAAGACTTAGCCTGAAGGCTGCTCTCCACAGCTACCACTAGGATAGCTTTCAATAAGGTTGTCTTTAACCTACCTACCATAAGAGTCGATTTGGACTGGTGCAAGGTGCCCACTATAATCAGTGGACAGCATATGCCAGGCCAACTTCTCACATTGGTGTGCAGCGTGTGGGATTCCAGCTTGCTATTGTTTTACCAGATAATCTCAATTGAATTGATCAACTGAAAACCACTAAAGGTACCTAAGGTACATATAATTTAAGCTTAGAATATCAGTAAGTTCTACTGAACTTAGAGTTGTGTGTTAAGGGATAGCACAACCCTTTCTACAACTCAAGAGAGTTTAGTAGGCCACACTAGAGTAGGTAGTGCATACACCACACCACACTAGTGATGTCTTTAAAAGCAGGATCTAGAGATGCCCTGCAGGAAGCCATTGAGCTTCCCCTCCAAGTATGACACACTCCCATTCTTGGAACTGAGAGCTTTGTGTAACGTGAGGAAATTAAGGACAGGCCAAAGTCCCACCACCCAACACCTCCAGGAGATGTTGGTGGCTTATGATCTTAGTAAGTCCTCAGAGACTGAAGGGGTAGGAGCAGAGGGTGGGCCAGCAGATGAGGAAGGGGCCAGGGGTACTACTACCCCCAGCCCCCTCTGAAACTGACCAGGAGGGTGACAATGACCCTGACCTGGAAAACCCAATCCCTTCTGGGGAAGATGAAGATGAGGATCTTGAGAACCACACCTTTGTCCCCCAGGAAGGATTATGAGTGTGCTCAGAAAGTCTAGGTCTCCTTCTCAGGAGTCTAACCACTCTGGCACCTCAATAGGGAGCTCTGTTTCTTCTCACAGGAGGGAATCCTCTCATGAGAGAAGAAAGAGACTGGTCCAGTATGAGGAAACTCAACTGGAGATCAGGAAGAAGCAATTGGCTTTAGATAGAGAATCCCTAGATCTCCTTAGAGAGAGAAGAAAGTTGGGACTAGAGTCCCATGGTGGCAGCCATATCCCTAGAGATAGGGAAAGGTCCTATGACCATAGGAACCTGAGCAAGATTGTCCCTCCCTACCAGAGTGGGGATGATATCCACAAATGGATAACTGCTTTAGAGAGGGCCTGTAAAGTACAGAAGGTCCCTCAGGAGCAGTGGGCAGCAATCTTGTGGCTCTCCTTTGCTGACAAAGGTAGAGACAAGCTCCTCACTGTTAGAGAGGAGGATGCTGACAATTACAAGGTCTTGAAGAGTGCTCTTATTGATGGGTTTGGCCTAACCACTGAACAGTACAGGTTGAAGTTCAGAGACACCCAAAAAGCACAGACTCAAGACTGGGTAGACTATGTGGATTGTTCTGCCAAGGCTCTGGAAGGCTGGTTGATGGGCAGTAAGGTGTGTGACTTCTCAGGATTGTATAATCTGATAATGAGGGAGCAGATTCTTAATAACTGTCAAAACCAGCTGTTGCATCAGTACCTGGTTGACTCTGATCTGACCTCTCCCCAAGAATTGGGAAAGAAGGCAGACAAATGGGTCAGAACCAGGGTGAAGCAGAAGGTACAGAACCAAGGTGGGGAAACCAAGAAGCAAGATGCTAAGAACTCTGACAAGGGTGGGGAGAAGGGTAAAGATCAAAAGTCTTCATCAGGCCCCCAAAAATCTTCTTCTGGTGGGGATTCCCAGTCTACCAAGGGTAAAGGCCAAAGAAAACCATGGTGCAAGGTCTGTAAGCAAAAGACCCACTGGACCAGTGATTGCACCGAGTCCAAAGACTCCAGTCCAGCATCCACCAATGCCCCTAAGGCACCTGTTCCCCCTAGTACAGTTGGTGGAAGTGCTCCAGCAAAGGGTTTAGTAGGGTTCACCCTGGGAACTGAGTTGGGCTCTGACTTAGTCAGGGAACTGACTCAGGCTGTGTTAGTCTGTGATGGAGGCATGGATGTGACCTCCACTGTGAGTCCCAGTAATCTGGGCAAGTACAGACAACAGCCTTTAATCAATGGACGAGAGGCTTTGGCATTTAGGGACACAGGGGCAAGTGTCACAATGGTGACACAAGACCTTGTGCTACCTGGGCAAGTTATACTTGGTGAAATGTACCAAGTGACCAATGCTAGCAATGTCAGAACAGACCATACTCTGGCAGTTGTTAACTTCTCCTGGGGAGGGGTAACTGGCCTTAAGAAGGTTGTGGTAAGTGCAAACCTACCAGTCGAATGCTTGCTTGGCAATGACTTAGAGACTTCTGCTTGGGCAGAAGTGGAGCTCAGGACCCATGCAGAAATGCTGGGGATCCCTGCAGATGTGTTTGCTGTGACCAGGTCACAAGCTAAACTGTCTAAAACTGAACAGGCCTTGGATTCTGGAAGAATGGACCAAGTGCCTTCCAAGAGGAGGAGTAGTAGGGTTAAGGCAGTGCCTTCCCCTTGGCTCAGGAGGAAGATCAGTCCCTTGAGGGGGATGATCTCAGCCCTGAAGAAGGAACTGTCCCAGAGGAACTTGAGCCTGACCAGGTTGAGTTCTTGGGGACAGGGGGACCTTCTAGGGCAGATCTGAGCCAGGAGCAGCAGAGCTGCCCCTCCCTTGAACCCCTCAGACAGCAAGCTGCTGCTGAGGCTGCTGGGAAAGCTAGTGGTCCCCATACAGTGTATTGGGATGATGGACTCCTGTACTCAGAGAGTAGAGACCCCAAGCCTGGTGCTACCAGGAGGTTGGTAATACCTTTGAAGTTCAGGGGCTTCCTATTGACCCTAGCCCATGATATTCCCTTAGCAGGACACCTGGGCCAGAACAAGACTTGGGACAGAATTGTCCCTCACTTTCACTGGCCCCACATGTCTGAAGACAGTAAGGAGTTTTGTCGCTCCTGTGTAACCTGCCAAGCCAGTGGCAAAGCAGGTGGCACTACAAAGGCCCCCTGATACCACTACCTGTGGTGGGGGTGCCCTTTGAGAGGGTAGGGATTGACATTGTTGGTCCCATGGATCCCCAAACAGCATCTGGGCACAGATTTATACTGGTGGTAGTGGATCATGCCACCAGGTATCCAGAGGCTATACCCCTTAGGACCACTACAGCACCTGTGGTGGCAAGGGCCCTCCTGGGAATTTTCTCAAGAGTGGGCTTTCCTAAGGAGGTGGTATCAGACAGGGGTGCAAACTTCATGTCTGGGTACTTAAAGGCAATGTGGAAGGAGTGTGGAGTTACTTATAAGTTCACCACACCCTATCACCCACAATGCAATGGTTTAGTTGAGAGATTCAACAAAACCTTGAAGGGCATGATTAAAGGGCTCCCAGAAAAGCTTAGGCGTAGATGGGACATACTCTTGCCCTGCCTTTTATTCGCATATAGGGAGGTGCCTCAGAAGGGGGTTGGTTACAGCCCTTTTGAACTTCTGTTTGGCCACCCTGTGAGGGGTCCACTGTGCTTGGTGAAGGAAGGATGGGAGTTACCTCTCAAGCCCCCAAAGCAAGATATAGTGGACTATGTACTTGGTCTCCGCTCCAGGATGGCTGAGTACATGAAAAAGGCAACCAAAAACCTTGAGGCTAGCCAGGAACTTCAAAAGGCCTGGCATGACCAAAAGGCTGTCCTAACTGTTTACCAGCCAGGACAGAAGGTGTGGGTGTTGGAGCCAGTGGCCCCAGCAGCTCTCCAAGACAAATGGAGTGGACCCCACACTATTGTTGAGCAGAAGGGTGAGGTCACTTACTTAGTAGACCTGGGAACACCCAGGAGTCCCCACAGGGTTCTCCATGTCAACAGACTTAAGCCATATGTGGACAGGGCAGACATGGGCTTGCTCATGGCTACTGATGAAGGGCAGGAGGAAGAGAGTGACCCACTCCCTGACCTGCTCTCACAGAACCCTGACGATGGGTCAGTTGATGGTGCAGCCTTGGCAGGCAGCCTCACTACCCAGCAACAAACTGACTGCAGGCAAGTCCTCAATCAGTTTAGACATATGTTTTCTCTGACACCCAGTCAGACCACCTGGTGCACTCATGAAGTGGACACTGGGGACAGTCTGCCTATTAAAAACAAGATTTATAGGCAACCTGACCATGTCAGGGACTGTATCAGGACTGAAGTCCAGAAGATGTTGGAATTGGGAGTGATTGAGCCCTCAGATAGCCCTTGGGCTAGTCCAGTAGTCCTAGTACCTAAACCTCACACCAGTGGTGGGAATAGAGAGATGAGGTTTTGTGTAGACTACAGGGGCCTCAATGCAGTCACTAGGACTGATGCCCATCCAATACCAAGGGCAGATGAGCTCATAGATACTTTGGCCTCTGCCAAATATCTCAGCACATTTGACCTAACAGCTGGCTACTGGCAGATCAGACTAGCTGATGCTGCAAAGCCCAAAACAGCATTTTCAACCCCTAGTGGGCATTATCAATTTGTGGTGATGCCCTTTGGTCTGAAAAATGCACCTGCCACTTTCCAGAGGTTGGTGAACACAGTTCTCACAGGACTGGAGGCCTATAGTGCAGCTTATCTAGATGATATTGCTGTCTTTAGCTCCACCTGGGAGGATCACCTGGTCCACCTCAGGAATGTTTTACAGGCCCTGCAAAAGGCAGGCCTGACTATCAAGGCCACTAAGTGCCAGATAGGGCAGAGTCAGGTTGTGTACCTGGGCCACCTTGTGGGTGGAGGCCAGGTTCAACCTTTGCAGAGCAAGATCCAGACCATCATGGACTGGACTGCTCCAACTACCCAGACTCAGGTGAGAGCCTTCTTAGGCCTGACTGGGTACTATAGGAGATTTGTCAAGGGGTATGGATCAATAGTGACACCCTTGAATGACTTAACTTCTAAGAAAATGCCCAAAAAGGTTCAGTGGACAGTTAGCTGTCAAAAGGCATTTGATGACCTCAAGCAGGCCATGTGCACTGCTCCAATTCTGCAGAGTCCTGATTACTCCAAGAAGTTCATTGTCCAAACAGATGCATCTGAATTGGGGGTAGGGGCTGTACTGTCACAATTGAATGAAGAAGGTCAGGATCAGCCAGTAGCTTTTATTAGCAGAAGGCTGACCCCTAGAGAGAAACGTTGGTCAGCCATAGAGAGGGAGGCCTTTGCTGTGGTCTGGGCTCTGAAGAAGTTGAGGCCATACTTGTTTGGTACACACTTCCTGGTTCAGACAGACCATAAGCCCCTCTTATGGCTAAAACAAATGAAGGGTGAAAACCCCAAACTGCTTAGGTGGTCCATTTCCCTACAGGGGATGGACTTTACAGTGGAACATAGACCTGGGAGTAACCATGCGAATGCAGATGGACTCTCTAGGTATTTCCACTTAGAACATGAAGACTTAACTGGGCAAGGTTAGTTTAATGTCCCTACGTTTGGGGGGTTGTGTAGGAGAGTAGGATCTGCTTCACAGGGGTACCCCCACTTTTTGCTGATACTTCACTGGTTTTCGACATTAGTCTGGCTGGGGCCCTGCTATTCAGAACCCCAGCCTAGCTGTTTCCTCTTTAAAAGGGTCTCCATGTGCCTTAGGCACATCACTGATTGGGATCTGGAGTGCCCTTGTAAGTCCCTAGTATATGGTATACTATGTACCAAGGGCATAGGTACCTCAGAGGCCTGCCAGGGGCTGCAGCATGTATTATGCCACCCCTGGTAGGCCATCCAAACTGACACCACAGGTCTGCTACTGCAGCCTGGGTAAGGTGGTGCATGCACCCCTTGCTGTGGTATAGGTTACCTATATCACTAAAAGCATACACACATATAAACCTATAAGTCACTCCTAAGGCAGGCCTTATCAATCCTAAAGGCAGAGTGCATGGTTCTTATGTGAGAGGGTGCCCCTGCATGAGCAGGGCCCCTCTGCAGTGTTCGGAGACCATCTCTGATGCTGTTTGTAGTGCAGCCTGACCATATACTCTTAAACGCATTATATCCTCGCGGTAAAATGCTAACTATGGAATGGCTGCACCAAAACATGTCGTGTTTGGTGTCAAACATCTTGGAATACTACCCCCCGCCAATCCTGGCGGCGGGGGTAGCATTCCACCCTTCTAGAGGGAAAGGCATGTTAACTCTGACGAGTCCGGTAACTTCTTTCCAGAGCCCTGGCATCACAAAATGGATGCTGCTGCCACAGACACGAGTCTGGCCTCCTGCTGCTGGATGAAACTCCGGCAGGGGAGGCCTGGACAATAGGTTTCCTGTCCCAGGGAGGTGTGACCACCTCCCCAGACAGGACAATGTGTATTGGGGCTGGGCGGGAGCACTTTCGGGTGCTTTGAAGTCCTGCACTGGGGGCACATTTGGTGTCCCTGTGCATACCCCAGTTCAAACCGGATCAGGGGCTTGCAGCCCCTGCTTTGGCGCGAACTGGACAAAGGGAAAGGGGTGTAGCCACCCCTCTGCCCTGACCCACCCATAGGTGGGGCCACAGAGTAGTCCATCCCCTATTTTTGGAATAAAGGTAGGAACCCAGTCCTTAGGACTTTAGATTATACCTGGACGAAACTCTGAAACAGAATCCTGGACCTTCAACGCTCTACTCACGATTAGAGGACTGAAGAATCTCCCTTGGGGTCAAGGAGTGACTCCCCTGCTTGGCAGGCACCAAAGAAGCATCTGTCCGGTTAGCATCACTGAAGCTCCCGTCGGACGCCGAAGTCATCGCATCACCAGAGGTGGATTCTCAGACTTCCCCGAGGCTACCCTGAGTCCCCAGCAAAGCTGAGGCCCGTGGCTATCGTGGGTGACTTGAGACCGTGACCCCTGGACACCGAGCACACTTGCAAGTGCACCATCTTCTGGGTCTCCCAAGAAGTCGTGCTTTGGGCTCCGAGTAGCCCTAGCCTCCAGCACCACCTGCACCGAAGATAACTGGCCCCCACTCCACGAGTGTCCTGTAAGCCAGCTCCACGTGCAGCGTCACGAGGCTCCTTCGCGGTCGCTAGCCCGTTGGCTAGTAGCCCTTACCGAAGGCCAATCTTTTCTTTACTTGGCAGTCTGGTTGCTCCAGGCCTGCCCTCACTTACTCTTGCTGGGTGAGTTCCCCAGACCTTGCTGGTCTGCATCATCGACGATCTACATCTTACTCGAGACTTGCCGTTGCCAAGGCCTGTTGGGTCCAATCTGGTCGCCGACACCTCTGCACTCGACAGACATCGAGCAACAGCCCGAATCCTGCTCCTGGTCGCCGACAACGCCTCCCGGACCTCGTGGCTGAAGAGTCAAGACGACCGTCAACGAACTTGAAGCACTCGACATCGGTGGGCATCTGTCCATCGCCCTCCTGGTCACTGGCTAGTGACCCAGACTCTGTCCCCTCTGCTTTCAGGTTCTTCAGAACTCCGATCCACTCTTGGATCCACCCGGACACTTTTCTCCTGGTCGCCAGCAGCACTTTGCAGCAGATCGCCATAAGAAACGACGACGAAACCCGACCCCGAAAGGCACCTATGCACCCGGCTTCCCTGGGTGAGGTAACACGAGTACTCCGGTGCTCCCGTGGGTAGAGACTCTTCAAAGTCCTAGATCTCAAAGGGTTTTGTCCTAGTCCTCTTTTAAGTGTCCCTTTCCTCTATTTTTCCGATCCCGACTTTCTCCATAGAAGTTAACGGCGTATCGCGGTTGTGTATTTACACTGCACGCTGTCTCCCGTGGGTCCCCTGTGTCACTACCTTGGGTGGTTCCTTGTGGTCCAAGCACTTCTAGAGGCTCTAGGCCTAGTGTCTAGTTCAGTCGTGGTTCGCATACCACTTTATTGGTATATGGTTTGGTACGCCCCTAGGGCCCAAACGTGTATTTGTGCTATTACTGTGATTTAAGATCTTATAACCTATGTATTTCGAACTCTAGCCTCATAAAGAGACTAGAGGGGTGTGTTTAGTAATAAATACATATATTTTGAATATATACCTGGTGTGGTGCTCTTTCATTTGGTCACTCAAGAGATTATAGACTGGTAAAACAAGCTGCTTTACATTCCTTCAAGACTTAGCCTGAAGGCTGCTCTCCACAGCTACCACTAGGATAGCTTTCAATAAGGTTGTCTTTAACCTACCTACCATAAGAGTCGATTTGGACTGGTGCAAGGTGCCCACTATAATCAGTGGACAGCATATGCCAGGCCAACTTCTCACAACATTGATCTGTCCGATTTTGTTCTGGGGCCTCGTGGTCCTCGACCTAAGAGATTCATTTATGAGACTTACAATGAGCTCTGGAAGCTTTCACAAATTGAAGCTGCCTCCCGTCTTCGGGAAATTGATCAAGCAAATTTAGAAAAGGTGCTTGCTGTTGTTGACAATAGTATTAATACCCTGTCTTCCCGCATTTACACATTACAGAATATTGTTTCCTCTGTTGTTGATATTGTACAAGATGATGTTTTTGTGTTATATCATGGTCAAAATCAAATGCGTTCAGTGATGCAGTTTGCATGGACTTTGCAAACACTTAAAATGGGTAAAGTTCCTTGGCATTTTTTAAACACCTCTGCCTTATTTTTGCCGTTTAATTTGACTGAGAAACAGCAGTTCATGTCCATGAAAGATGCAAACTACACTCTGTTACATATCGAGAAAATAGAGCCCTTACTATTCTCTGTGGCGGAATTGGATTCTGCAGTGTGGCTAGTTCACGGGGTTATCTCTTTACCTTTTTCTTTATTTGAGTTCAGTTCCTGCATGAAACATTATCCTGTTGGCCGTTTTCAGCCTCTAGGCAGTGCCTTCTTGCATGAACTTTGGTCCCTGCCTTTCCTTTATAGATGCCTTAGGGACGGCAAGGAAGTTTTTCTCACAGGTGAGTCATGCGATTCTGCTGTGGGTCATTCCCTTATTTGCAAAAACATTAAATTGCACGGGGCTTGTAACGTTTCGGCTCCGAATCTTGCTTGTGTTTTGAAGGGCATTTCTGCTCCTGCTATATCTCCTACTTTCACTGTGCTTGCAAATGGTAGCTATCTGCTTCTGAATAATCAGGACTGCTGTGGCATGCTGGCCGGCATACCCTATGTTGTAACAGTTTCCCACAGGGTTGTCTGCTGCAAAATTGTGCTTTTTCCTCCCCCGCACGACATCATAGATAGTTCCATTTGGCCTTCCATTCCTACTTTGAAGGCGGATTTCAATAAATTGAGCAGAATAAAGGTGCTATTATTGAACCAGGAGGTTATGCTCACATCCGCCCGGGAGACATTCATTCTCCAGGTGACGAGTACCCACAGTGAAATACAGGCCCTTTTGAACACGAACCTCCCACAACATTTCGGTGAACTGATTCACCGTGTTTTCAATGCATCACGCACCGAAGGTCTTGTGCACTTTTTTAAAGTTGTGGGCTCCGGCCTTGTTACCTCCTTTCAGACTATCTTTGGTGTAATACCGGCTTTTATTCATTCCATTTTTTCCAGCGTCTTTGGCGGCTTTCCGTTGATCCTCGCCTTAGCGGCTGGTATATTGCTTTTGGTCTGTTTGCTACGCAATGGCTGCACTTCCTGGGGCCCTTCTCGACCAAGGTCGACTCCGGATGCTCCGTGAGCGCATCCTCGCCGGCTTCGGCGTCCTGCCATTGGCGACACTCAGTGTGTCCTATAGACTTTCTTTTCGCTTTGCGTATTTCACTTGAGTGCAACCGGTGATGTCCTGCATCCGATGTCCTTTCTCATGGTCCTTGGATTATTGCCTCTCCAATGCGTCCCTGTCTCGCCCGGATTTTGTCCAGTTGGTGGGTCCCTTAGAGGCCCATGAGCAGGACTGTTCCGGTGCTGGCTACATGGCGCGTGCGGCTGCACTTGGGATTTTGGAACAATGGGATGTCTGTGCAGCTGCTCAGCATCTCCTACAACAAAGTTATATTGAGTATCACGTAAGTTGTCCCGCAATGCTGTTCACTGCTCCCTCTTGCGAGGAACATGACTGCAGTTTTGGTTTATTGGACTGGATGGCGTCTCTTTTTTCTGACGATTCCAACGATGTCCTCTTGGAAAGTGTGGCGTTTTTCTGCACTTACACTCTAATGGATTAAAGGGGGCCTCCGCTTTCAGCGTCCGCACTCACTGGATTTTTTTTTCTGCAGATGTGTGTAGGAGAGTAGGATCTGCTTCACATGGGTACCCCCACTTTTTGCTGATGCTTCACTGTTTTTCGACTTTAGTCTGGCTGGGGCCCTGCTAATCAGAACCCCAGCCTAGCTGCTTCCTCTCTAAAATGGTTTCCATGTGCCTTAGGCACATCTCTGATTGGAATCTGGAGTGCCCTTGTAAGTCCCTAGTATATGGTATACTATGTACCCAGGGCATATGTACCTCAGAGGCCTGCCAGGGGCTGAAGCATGTATTGTGCCACCCCTGGAAGGCCAGCCAAAAGGACACCACAGGTCTGCTACTGCAGCCTGGGTAAGGTGGTGCAGGCACCCCTTACTGTGATATAGGTTACCTATATCACTACATACATACACACATATAAACCTAGAAGTCACTCCTATGGCAGAGTGCTTGGTTCCTATGTGAGAGGGTGCCCCTGCATGAGCAGAGCCCCTCCGCAGCGTTCGGAGACCCTTCTCTGATGCTGTTTGTAGTGCAGCCTGACCATATACTCTTAAGCGCATTATAACCTCGCGTTAAATGCTAACTTTGGGATGGCTGCACGGAAACATGTCGTGTTTGGTGTCAAACATCTTGGAATACTACCCCCCGCCAGTTCTGGTGGCGGGGGTAGCATTCCACCCTTCTAGAGGGAGAGACATGTACACACCGGCCTGCCCGGTAACTTCTTTCCAAGCCCGGGCATCACAAAATGGATGCCGCTGCCACAGACACGGGTCTGGCCTCCTGCTGCTGACTGAAACTCCGGCAGGGGAGGCCTGGACAATAGGTTTCCTGTCCCAGGGAGGTGTAAGCACCTCCCCAGACAGGATAATGTGTATTGGGGCTGGGCGGGAGCACTCTCTGGTGCTTTGAAGTCCTGCACTGGGGGCACATTTGGTGTCCCTGTGCATACCCCAGTTCAAACTGGTTCAGGGGCTTCCAGCCCCTGCTCTGGCGCAAAACTGGACAAAGGGAATGGGTGTAACCACCCCTCTTCCTTGACCCTCTCATAGGTGGGTCCCCAGAGTATGTCCAACCCCCTAACTTAGTATAAGTATGGGACCCCAGTCCTTAGGACTTTAGATTTACCTGGACGAAACTCTGATACAGAATTCTGGACCTTCGACGCTCTACTTTAAGATTAGAGGACTGAAGAATCTCCCTTGGGGTCAAGGAGTGACTCCCCTGCTTGGCAGGCACCAACAAAGCAATTGTCTGGTCTGCATCGCTGAAGCTCCCGCCAGACGCCGAAGTCTTTGCATCACCAGAGGTGGATTTCCAGACTTCCCCGAGGCTTCCCTGAGTCCCCAGCAAAGCTGAGGCCCGTAGCTGTCATGGGTAATGTGGAACCGTGACCCCTGGACACTGAGCACATTTGCAAGTGCATCCTCTTCCTGGTGTCCCACGAAGCTGTGCTTTGGGCTCCGAGTAGCCCCCGCCTCCAGCACCAACTGCACCGAAGATCACTGGCCTCCACTCCACGAGTGTCCCGTGAGCCAGCTCTAAGTGCGTCCACTTGAGGCTCCTTCGCGGTCACTAGTCCATTGGCTAGTGGGCCCTCCCGAAGGCCAATCTTCTTCTGCTTGGGCTTGTCTAGTTGCTCCAGGCGTGCCCTGACTGACCCTCGCTGAGTGAGTCCCACAGACCTTGCTGGTCTGCACCACCGTCCTTCTTCTATTTCCACGAGACTTGCCGTTGCCAAGGCTTGTTGGGTCCAATCTGGTCGCCGACAGCCCTGCAATCGACAGACGTCGTGGGATAGCTCGAATCCAGCTCCTGGTTGTCGTCGACACCTCCTGAACCTCGTGGCTGAAGAGTCAAGACGACCATCAACCTACCTGAAGCACCCGACATCGTTGGGCATCCGCTCATCGCCTTCCTGGTCACTGGCTAGTGACCCAGACTCTGTCCCCTCTGCTTTCAGGTTCTTCAGATCTTTGATCCACCTTTGGATCCACCCGAACACTTTCGACTTGGCCGCCAGCAGCACTTTGCAGCAGATCGCCATTGAAACCGACGACGAAACCCGACCCCGAAAGACACCTATGCACCCGGCTTCCCTGGGTGAGGTAACTCGAGTACTCTGGTGCTCCCGTGGGTATAGACTCTAGAACGACCCAGTTCTAAAGGGGTTTGCTCCAAGTCCTCCTCTAAGTGTCCCTTTTCTTTAAAATTCCAACCGCGACTTTCCCCATAGAAGTCAACGGCGATTCGCGGCTGTGTTCTCACACTGCACGCGTCCCCGTGGGTCCCCTGTGTCACTACCTTGGGTGGTTCCTTGTGGTCCAAGCACTTCTACAGGCTCTAGGCCTTGTGTCTAGCTCAGTCGTGGTTCTTATACCACTTTATTGGTATATGGTTTGGTACGCCCCTAGGGCTCAAACGTGTATTTGTGCTATTACTGTTGATAACTAACTTATAACTTATGTACTTCGAACTCTAGCCTCATAAAGAGACTAGAGGGGTGTGTTTAGCAATAAATACATATATTTTGAATATATACCTGGTGTGGTCCTCTTTCATTTGGTCACTCAAGAGATTATAGACTGGTAAAACAAGCTGCTTTACATTCCTTCAAGACTTAGCCTGAAGGCTGCTCTCCATAGCTACCACTAGGATAGCTTTCAATAAAGGTTGTCTTTAACCTATCTCCAATAAGGGGTTGTTTGGACTGGTGCAAGGTGCCCACTATAATTAGTGGACAGCATATGCCAGGCCAACTTCTCACATTGGTGTGCAGCGTGTGGGATTCCAGCTTGCTATTGTTTTACCAGATAATCTCAATTGAATTGATCAACTGAAAACCACTAAGGGTACCTTAGGTACATATAAAACAAGCTTAGCATACAGTAAGTTCTACTGAACTTAGAGTTGTGTGTTAAGGGATAGCACACCCTTTCTACAACTCAAGAGAGTTTAGTAGGCCACACTAGAGTAGGTAGTGCATACACCACACCTCACTAGTAATGTCTTCAAAACCAGGACCCAGTGAGTCCTTGCCAGAAGCCAGTGGGCTTCTTCCCTCCAAGTATGATAATCTCCCATTCTTGGAATTGAGAGCATTGTGCAATACTAGGAAGCTGAAGGCAGGCAAAAGTGCCAGCACCCAACACCTCAGGGAGGTGCTACTGTCTGATGATCTCAGCAGGCCCCTAGGGTCTGAAGGGGTAGGCAGAGAGGGTGGGGCAGAAAATGAGGAAGGGGTCAGGGGTGAAGAAACCCAGGGCCCCCCCTCTGAAACTAGCCAGGAAGGTGAAAATGACCTTGACCTGGAAAACCCAATTCCTCCTGTGGAGGAGGAGGAGGAGGATCAGAATGACCTCCCCTTTGCCCCCCCAGGAAGAGTTGTGAGTGTGCCCAGAAGGACTAGATCTCCTTCTCAGGAGTCTAACCACTCTGACACCTCAGTAGGGACCTCTGTCTCCTCTCATGGAAGGGAATCCTCTCATGAGAGGAGGAAGAGACTGATTCAGTATGAGCAAGCCCAGCTTGAACTCAGAAAACAGCAATTGGCTATAGACAGGGAGTCCCTAGATCTCTATAGAGAGAGAAAAAGTTGGGACTAGAGTCCCATGGTGGCAGCAGTTTCCCCAGAGATAGGGAAAGGTCACATGACCATAGAAACCTGAGCAAGATTGTCCCTCCCTACCAGAGTGGGGATGACATCCACAAATGGATAACTGCACTGGAGAGGGCCTGTAAAGTACAGAGGGTCCCTCAGGAGCAGTGGGCAGCAATCTTGTGGCTCTCCTTTGCAGACAAAGGGAGAGACAAGCTCCTCACTGTAAGAGAAGAGGATGCTGACAATTACAAAGTCTTGAAGAGTGCTCTGATTGATGGGTTTGGCCTAACAACTGAACAATACAGGTTAAAGTTCAGAGAAACCCAAAAAGCACAGACTCAAGACTGGGTAGACTATGTGGATTGTTCTGCTAAGGCTCTGGAAGGTTGGTTGATGGGCAGTAAGGTATGTGACTTCACAGGATTGTACAATCTTATCATGAGGGAGCAGATTCTTAATAACTGTCAAAATCGACTGTTGCATAAGTATCTGGTGGACTCTGATCTGACCTCTCCCCAAGAATTGGGAAAGAAGGCAGACAAATGGGTCAGAACCAGGGTGAGGCAGAAGGTACAGAACCAAGGTGGTGACCCAAAGAAGCAAGATTCTAAGAACTCTGATAAGGGTGGGGAGAAGGGTAAAGACCAGAAGTCTTCACAAGGCCCCCAAAAATCTTCTTCAGGTGGGGATTCACAGTCTAACAAAGGGAAAGGCCAAAAGAAACCATGGTGCAAGGTCTGTAAGCAAAAGACCCACTGGACCAGTGATTGCACCAAGTCCAAAGACTCTACTCCAGCCCCCACCAATGCCCCTAAGGCACCTGCTCCCCCTAGTGCAGTTACAGTTGGTGGTGGGAATACACAGGCCAAGGGGTTGGTAGGGCTGACCCTGGGTAAGGAGATGAGCTCTGACCTAGTCAGAGAACTCACTCAGGCTGTCCTAGTCTGTGATGGAGGCATGGATGTGACCTCCTCTGTGAGTCCCAGTAATCTGTGCAAGTACAGACAACAGCCCTTAATAAATGGAAAAGAGGCTTTGGCATTTAGGGACACAGGGGCAAGTGTCACCATGGTGACACAAGACCTTGTGGATCCTGGGCACATTATACTTGGTGAAATGTACCAAGTGACCAATGCTAGCAATGTCAGAACAGACCATACTCTGGCAGTTGTTAACTTCTCCTGGGTAGGGGTAACTGGCCTTAAGAAGGTTGTGGTAAGTGCAGACCTACCAGTTGAATGCTTGCTTGGCAATGATCTTGAAACTTCAGCTTGGGCAGAAGTGGAGCTCAGGACCCATGCAGAAATGCTGGGCATCCCTGCAGATGTGTTTGCTGTGACCAGGTCACAGGCCAAAATGTCTAACACTGAACAGGCCTTGGATTCTGGAATAATGGACCAAGTGCCCTCCAAGAAGAGGAGTAGTAGGGTAAAGGCAGTGCCTTCCCCCTTGGCTCAGAAGGAAGATCAGTCTCTTCAGGGAGATGATCTCAGTCCTGAGGAAGGAACTGTCCCAGAGGAGCTTGAACCTGACCAGGTTAAGTTCTTGGGGACAGGGGGCCCTTCCAGGGCAGATCTGAGCCAGGAGCAGCAGAGCTGCCCCTCTCTTGAACCCCTCAGATAGCAAGCTGCTGCTGAGGCTGCTGGGAAAGCTAGTGGTCCCCATACAGTGTATTGGGATGATGGACTCTTGTACTCAGAGTGTAGAGACCCCAAGCCTAGTGCCACCAGGAGGTTGGTTATACCTCTGAAGTTCAGGGGCTTCCTATTGACCCTAGCCCATGACATTCCCTTAGCAGGTCACCTGGGCCAGAACAAGACTTGGGACAGGATTGTCCCTCACTTTCACTGGCCCCACATGTCTGAAGACACCAAGGAGTTTTGTCGCTCCTGTGTAACCTGCCAGGCCAGTGGCAAGGCAGGTGGCACTACAAAGGCCCCCTGATACCACTACCTGTAGTGGGGGTTCCCTTTGAAAGGGTGGGGATTGACATTGTTGGTCCCATGGATCCCCAAACAGCATCTGGGCACAGGTTTATCCTGGTGGTAGTGGATCATGCCACCAGGTACCCAGAGGCTATTCCCCTTAGGACCACTACAGCACCTGTGGTGGCAAGAGCCCTCCTGGGAATTTTCTCAAGAGTGGCCTTCCCTAAGGACGTTGTATCAGACAGGGGTGCTAACTTTATGTCTGGATACTTGAAAGCAATGTGGAAGGAGTGTGGAGTGACTTACAAGTTCACCACACCCTATCACCCACAATGCAATGGTTTAGTTGAGAGATTCAACAAAACCTTGAAGGGCATGATTAAAGGGCTCCCAGAGAAGCTTAGGCGAAGATGGGACATACTCTTGCCTTGCCTTTTATTTGCATACAGGGAGGTGCCTCAAAAGGGGGTTGGCAACAGCCCTTTTGAACTTTTGTTTGGTCACCCTGTCAGGGGTCCATTGTGCTTGGTGAAGGAAGGATAGGAGTTACCTCTCAAGCCCCCAAAGCAAGACATAGTGGACTATGTACTTGGTCTCCGCTCCAGGATGGCTGAGTACATGAAAAAGGCAACTAAAAACCTTGAGGCTAGCCAGGAACTCCAAAAAGCCTGGCATGACCAAAGGCTGTACTGACTGTTTACCAGCCAGGACAGAAGGTGTGGGTGTTGGAGCCAGTGGCCCCAGCAGCTCTCCAAGACAAATGGAGTGGACCCCATACCATTGTTGAACAGAAGGGTCAGGTTACCTACTTAGTAGACCTAGGAACACCCAGGAGTCCCCACAGGGTTCTCCATGTCAACAGATTAAAACCATATGTGGACAGGGCAGACATGGGCTTGCTCATGGCTACTGATGAGGGACAGGAGGAAGAGAGTGACCCACTCCCTGACCTGCTCTCACAGAACCCTGATGATGGGTCAGTGGATGGTGTAGCCTTGGCAGGCAGCCTCACTGCTCAGCAGCAAACTGATTGTAGACAAGTGCTCAATCAGTACAGACATATGTTCTCTTTGACTCCAAGTCAGACCACCTGGTGCACTCATGAAGTGGACACTGGGGACAGTCTGCCTATTAAAAATAAGATTTATAGGCAACCTGACCATGTCAGGGACTGTATCCGGACAGAAGTCCAGAAGATGTTGGATTTGGGAGTTATTGAACCCTCAGATAGCCCTTGGGCTAGTCCAGTGGTCCTTGTGCCAAAACCTCACACCAGTGGTGGGAAAAGAGAGATGAGGTTTTGTGTTGACTACAGGGGTCTCAATGCAGTCACTAGGACTTATGCCCATCCAATACCTAGGGCAGATGAGCTAATAGACACTTTGGCCTCAGCCAAGTATCTAAGCACATTTGACCTGACAGCTGGCTACTGGCAGATCAGACTAGCTGATGAGGCAAAGCCAAAGACAGCATTCTCAACCCCTAATGGGCATTATCAATTTGTGGTAATGCCCTTTGGTCTGAAGAATGCACCTGCCACTTTTCAGAGGTTGGTGAATACAGTCCTTACAGGTCTGGAAGCCTATAGTGCAGCATATCTAGATGATATTGCTGTCTTTAGCTCCACCTGGGAGGATCACCTGGTCCACCTCAGAAATGTTTTGCAGGCCCTGCAGAAAACAGGCCTGACTATCAAGGCCACAAAGTGCCAGATAGGGCAGAGTCAGGTTGTGTACCTGGGCCACCTTGTGGGTGGAGGCCAGGTTCAACCCTTGCAGAGCAAGATCCAGACCATCATGGACTGGACTGCTCCAACTACCCAGACTCAGGTGAGAGCCTGTTTAGGCCTGACTGGGTACTATAGGAGATTTGTCAAGGGGTATGGATCAATAGTGACACCCCTGAATGACTTAACTTCCAAGAAAATGCCTAAAAAGGTTCAGTGGACAGTTAGCTGTCAAAAGGCATTTGATGACCTAAAGCAGGCCATGTGCACTGCTCCCATTCTACAGAGTCCTGATTACTCCAAGAAGTTCATTGTCCAAACAGATGCATCTGAATTGGGGGTAGGGGCTGTACTGTCACAATTGAATGATGAAGGTCAGGATCAGCCAGTAGCTTTTATTAGCAGAAGGCTGACCCCTAGAGAGAAACGTTGGTCAGCCATTGAGAGGGAGGCCTTTGCTGTGGTCTGGGCTCTGAAGAAGTTGAGGCCATACTTGTTTGGTACTCACTTCCTTGTTCAAACAGACCATAAGCCCCTCTTATGGCTAAAACAAATGAAGGGTGAAAACCCCAAACTGCTTAGGTGGTCCATTTCCCTACAGGGGATGGACTTTACAGTGGAACATAGACCTGGGAGTAACCATGCCAATGCAGATGGACTCTCTAGGTACTTCCACTTAGAACATGAAGACTCAACTGGACAAGGTTAGTTTAATGTCCCTAAGTTTGGGGGGTTGTGTAGGAGAGTAGGATCTGCTTCACATGGATACCCCCACTTTTTGCTGATGCTTCACTGTTTTTCGACTTTAGTCTGGCTGGGGCCCTGCTAATCAGAACCCCAGCCTAGCTGCTTCCTCTCTAAAATGGTTTCCATGTGCCTTAGGCACATCTCTGATTGGAATCTGGAGTGCCCTTGTAAGTCCCTAGTATATGGTATACTATGTACCCAGGGCATAGGTACCTCAGAGGCCTGCCAGGGGCTGAAGCATGTATTGTGCCACCCCTGGAAGGCCAGCCAAAAGGACACCACAGGTCTGCTACTGCAGCCTGGGTAAGGTGGTGCAGGCACCCCTTACTGTGATATAGGTTACCTATATCACTACATACATACACACATATAAACCTAGAAGTCACTCCTATGGCAGAGTGCTTGGTTCCTATGTGAGAGGGTGCCCCTGCATGAGCAGAGCCCCTCCACAGCGTTCGGAGACCCTTCTCTGATGCTGTTTGTAGTGCAGCCTGACCATATACTCTTAAGCGCATTATAACCTCGCGTTAAATGCTAACTTTGGGATGGCTGCACGGAAACATGTCGTGTTTGGTGTCAAACATCTTGGAATACTACCCCCCCGCCAGTTCTGGCGGCGGGGGTAGCATTCCACCCTTCTAGAGGGAGAGACATGTACACACCGGCCTGCCCCGTAACTTCTTTCCAAGCCCTGCCATCACAAAATGGATGCCGCTGCCACAGACACGGGTCTGGCCTCCTGCTGCTGACTGAAACTCTGGCAGGGGAGGCCTGGACAATAGGTTTCCTGTCCCAGGGAGGTGTAACCACCTCCCCAGACAGGATAATGTGTATTGGGGCTGGGCGGGAGCACTCCCTGGTGCTTTGAAGTCCTGCACTGGGGGCACATTTGGTGTCCCTGTGCATACCCCAGTTCAAACTGGTTCAGGGGCTTCCAGCCCCTGCTCTGGCGTGAAACTGGACAAAGGGAATGGGTGTAACCACCCCTCTTCCCTGACCCTCCCATAGGTGGGTCCCCAGAGTATGTCCAACCCCTAACTTAGTATAAGTATGGGACCCCAGTCCTTAGGACTTTAGATTTACCTGGACGAAACTCTGATACAGAATCCTGGACCTTCGATGCTCTACTTTAAGATTAGAGGACTGAAGAATCTCCCTTGGGGTCAAGGAGTGACTCCCCTGCTTGGCAGGCACCAACGAAGCAATTGTCCGGTCTGCATCGCTGAAGCTCCCGCCGGACACCGAAGTCTTTACATCACCAGAGGTGAATTTTCAGACTTCCCCAAGGCTGCTCTGAGTCCCCAGAAAAGCTGAGGCCCGTAGCTGACGTGGGTAATGTGGAACCATGACCCCTGGACACCGAGCACATTTGCAAGTGCATCCTCTTCCTGGTCTCCCACGAAGTTGTGCTTTGGGCTCCGGGTAGCCCCCACCTCCAGCACCGACTGCACCGAAGATCACTGGCCTCCACTCCACGAGTGTCCCGTGAGCCAGCTCTAAGTGTGTCCACTTGAGGCTCCTTCGCGGTCGCTAGTCTGTTGGCTAGTGGGCCCTCCCGAAGGCCAATCTTCTTCTGCTTGGACTTCCCTGGTTGCTCCAGGCGTTCCCTAACTGACCCTCGCTGGGTGAGTTCCTCAGACCTTGCTGGTCTGCACCACCGTCCTTCTTCTATTTCCACGAGACTTGCTGTTGCCAAGGCTTGTTGGGTCCAATCCGGTCGCCGACAGCCCTGCAATCGACAGACTTTGTGGGCCAGCTCGAATCCAGCTCCTGGTCATCGTCGACGCCTCCTGGACCTCGTGGCTGAAGAGTCAAGATGACGATCAACCTGCCTGAAGCACCCGACATCGGTGGGCATCCGCTCATCACCTTCCTGGTCACTGGCTAGTGACCCAGACTCTGTCCCCTCTGCTTTAAGGTTCTTCAGATCTTCGATCCACCTTTGGATCCACCCGAACACTTTCGACTTGGCCGCCAGCAGCACTTTGCAGCAGATCGCCATTGAAACCGACGACGAAACCCGACCGCGAAAGACACCTATGCACCCGGCTTCCCTGGGTGAGGTAACTCGAGTACTCCAGTGCTCCCGTGGGTATAGACTCTAGAACGACCCAGTTCTAAAGGGGTTTGCTCCAAGTCCACCTCTAAGTGTCCCTTTTCTTTAAAATTCCAACCGCGACTTTCCCCATAGAAGTCAATGGCGATTTGCGGCTGTGTTCTCACACTGCACGCGTCCCCCGCGGGTCCCCTGTGTCACTACCTTGGGTGGTTCCTTGTGGTCCAAGCACTTCTACAGGCTCTAGGCCTTGTGTCTAGCTCAGTCATGGTTCTTATACCACTTTATTGGTATATGGTTTGGAACGCCCCTAGGGCTCAAACGTGTATTTTTGCTATTACTGTTGATAACTAACTTATAACTTATGTATTTCGAACTCTAGCCTCATAAAGAGACTAGAGGAGTGTGTTTAGCAATAAATACATATATTTTGAATATATACCTGGTGTGGTCCTCTTTCATTTGGTCACTCAAGAGATTATAGACTGGTAAAACAAGCTGCTTTACATTCCTTCAAGACTTAGCCTGAAGGCTGCTCTCCATAGCTACCACTAGGATAGCTTTCAATAAAGGTTGTCTTTAACCTATCTCCAATAAGGGGTTGTTTGGACTGGTGCAAGGTGCCCACTATAATTAGTGGACAGCATATACCAGGCCAACTTCTCACAATGTTTTTTTAAAATTATTATTCTCTCCTTCATAGAGGACTATTCCGCAAAAGACGTTTCTGTTCTGCTCGATCTATTTGAACTCTGTCTTCGACCTCTGTCTTAGACAATGGACTGACCAGGGGAGGGTGTCATGTGGTTTGTGGCCTCATGGTCTGCCTTGCTAAGTTGGCTTAGGCCTGGCTGCCATGATGCCTTTTCTGCGCACGTTAATTTGTGACTTTGTTTTTCCAGCCTCTGCTTGTGCCCGGCTATATTACGACTGTCTGCATTTCTGCCTTTCACCTTTTCTCCTGTTCCCTGTGGGTTACATCTGCACAACATGTATATGGTCGAAAAACAACGTCCCTTGTTCTTGCTGATCTGGCCAGTCCCTTGCACCTAGACATAACTTACAGCTGCACTGGAGAAATTCGTGTGCTTTTTAATATTGTGATTTCACTGTTAGAGGCATTTGGAGAAAAACCTTTCCAGGGAGAAGAGCTGTGCTTGTCTGATGATGTAAACCTTGCATCTAGATATTGAGGTATGAGGGTCCGCCTGACAATGCCCAGAGGTCTTCTGTTTTTATAATAAACTAGCTAATAGCACGGGGAGAGTGGTATGGTCATCTAGCCCTATATCCACTGCTTTATGAAATGCTTTCCCCGTTTGTATTCTATGGAATTGTAACAATGCTTATTATTTTATCCTTATGCATTATGCTGATAGTACTGGCACGTGTACTGTATCTTAGAGCACGATAGTTGAAATAAACATTTTAAACTATACTGTGTCTCTTATTACGCATGTTGTGGACAGGTATGAGTAAGTTATGAAAGGGTGTTCTTGCTCCCGCGAGTCCTGAGAGAGAGATACCGTGTTCTGGGTTGTCTAATCATTGGTAGTATCTGCTAATGAGACGCTAAAGCTAGTCGGGTTGGGATTGTGGGTACTGAGGTGTATGGTTGGTTCACCACTATACTCCGAGGTCCTATTTTCCTGTGCATAGCTCTGTGTATGTGCAGAATCCCTACAACAATTATGCATGAAAATATTGACTAATAATACATATAAGCATGCCACTATAAGAGATGGCATTTGCTTGCTAGTGCTTAATGGCAAATGTTTAAAAGTACAGTGAGATAGTTGAATATAAAACAGATTGGTTTGCAGTGGTTTGCTTGCGCCATTCCTGGTTAGTTCTATTTTTTTCCTAAGACACAGTGATGTACATAGCATTATCACAGCACATAATTGCTGGACCTGGCCTCTCTGCAGGGTCGCTCCAGATTTTTGTCTTCCTTTGCTGAATCCATTTCTTTTTTGCTTTAGGACTCTGTGAACTTTGAATTTACTTGTAAGTCTCTAGTATATGGTACAACGTACCCAGGGCATCTAAATTAAATTCTACATTTGGGCTGAAGCACCCCACCCACTAAAGTAGAACTGTAAACGTCTCAGGCTGGCCATTGCAGCCTGTAAGTGCAGTTTTAAACTGCCATTCCGACCAGGCCTAAACCTTCCTTTCTTAATACTTATAGGTCACTACTAATATAGACCCTAAAGGCTCATAGGAGAAAAGTAGGACAGGCGGATTTAAATTTTATATATGTCGTGCTAGTGAAAAACTCATAATGTTGTTTTTCACTGCTGTAAGGCTATCTCTCTCATAGACTAACACTGGGTAACATTATTACACTTAATACGTGCTAATTCCAGTTTGGGACTAGATGGAGATATGCTGTTTACAATCAAATGAATTGTAGTTTAAAATCCTCTTTAATGTTGAAATTGGATTTTAAGTTACAATGTTGTAAATGCCACTTTCAGAATGTTGGCCTTTTTCTGCCTAAGCCAACTGCACTTTCTGTCAGTGTTCAAGGTCAAAAGACTTTGAATGAATCTCCTGTTGTGGGGTAGGTATTGCTTCCAGACGTTGAGACAAAAGATGTTAGGGTAGAAGCGGAGAGTGTAATCCTGACAGGACGGCTAGGGAGGCATTTTGCTCTGCCCTAATTATGCAACACAGCCTGCATATAGCACACAAATGGACCTAAAATCAGGCCTGCCCTTGACTTTGTCACCCTTGACAGTATAAGGCCAAAACCAGGGGAAGAGGAAGAACTGACTAGAACCAGTTTTGGAGGTAGGCCAAGGAATTTCCTCACACAAAGGCAGGCACCAGGTATAAATGTGACATCTGCAGGCCCTCTCATCATAAGACTCCTGAACCTGTGGAAGAGTCAGAAGAAGGCATGCCCTCCTGTTTGAAGAAGGAAGATTGGACTTGTTTGCCTTGAACCCAGGATCTGTAGTTTGACTCCAAGAGTCATTTGGCTGATCCCCTGTTTGAGCTACAAGGACACACCAAGCTTTGGCAGGCCTCCCTGCAACTGCCTAGCTAATCAGCACCAACTGGACCTGCCTGGATCTGTCTGAGCCCTGTTGCTGGCCTCTGCTAGAGGGAACCTTGATCCTCAAGAGGTGCTCACCAGGTCCTGGACCATTGGCTAGCATCAGTGGGTACTCCTCCTGAAGAAAAGATAAAGATAGAGATGTTTTGGGTTACATGCAACCACAAAGTGTCCTCTTTGCACTAAGAATATAGACTGCCCACATGAAGCCCCAGTAAGACCTGCTCTTCACACCGACAGCAACAGCCCACGTCGAGCGCCACATGAATCTCCAGTGACGACCGGCCCTACATCATAGAGTAGCGACCATCCTTGAAACCCCCGACCTGCTCCTTGCGGCAACAGCATCCTACTCGGGGACTCTGCCAAAGCAATTGCCCCTTTTTGTGCCAGATTTGAGAAGGTAACTTTTCAGCGGGGGATAACCAGGTCTCTGTATTTGACCTACACTCCATCGCAGTCGACATGAACTTGTGACTTTACCACAGTCCAGCGTGACAAGATAACCACGAGTGGCACTTTATGCTTCTTAACACTATTTTCAGCTATATCTCAGTACTACTTATATTATTTTGAAGTTTTGATGTCATTTTATTTATTACATTTAGCTCTATATTTCTAATGTGGTTTGGGATTTTTTGGGTGCTGTATAATACTTTACACATTGCCTCTAAATTAAACCTGACTTCTTTTGTGCCAAGCTAATATAGAGTTTAGCAAAGACTGATTTAGTGACCTTTTTGGTTCACTCTAACTAGGATCGTGTTAATTAGTCGAGTGGGACTTCCTCCCCTGTCAACTCATAACCTCATTTCTTACAATGATCTTAAATGTTTGTCAACAAATAAATTGGGGCATAAAAGTTAGGGTTGAAGGAAGGTTCTGATGGCACCAATGGACTCAAACTTAAGCCTGGATTTACAAAAAAATCATGCATGCCAGTGGAGCAACTAAACATATGTGAACAAGAGAGAGCAGAGCAGTGCTATATCTACTAAGATGCGGCACTGTTCTGCTCTCCCCCGTGCTTCATGCTACCGTGCACTGCACTGCGGTAAGCATAGTTCTTATTCGGGGGGGCCCTTTCTGTACAAAAACTGTGCTTTAAGGCATTACCCTCTTTCAATGTGTGCTGTAGAATGCTGCACACATGGAAAGAGTGTAACATTTCTCTTCGTTACGGCTGCCACAGGGATATGGAGCATCGCAATTTAGACTTCACCCTTACGCACCTCAGAAATGCAATTATATACGTGCATCTGATATTATATTCACTGTGTGTCTTAACCTTATTAATATGTGTGAAGCATTTAAATATATTATTGCAATGCATTCACTGTAGAGACTAGAGATTTATGTACATGGCACTAATGTTCAGCTTAAACATGAAACCATGTATTTCTTTATTCACATTTTACACTTACACTTGAAGTTATGTTGCATATGTAAACATGCACTGCTTTATTCATGTTTGCATTTATTCCTAAAAGTTAGAAGTGTGCATGCATAACCATGTATTCAAAGTGCATATTAAATGCTTGACTAAATTAGCCTGAGTAAAGGCCTTAGTTGAAATGCATTTTGCTTGCCGGCATGTTTTTCTTTTCCTTGCAGGTTTATTAATTTGTTAGTTAGAGAATGGCTTATTGTCTGTATTAGAAAGATGATAGAGATAGACTTGGCAGTGGACATAGATATACAATGATCGAAATAGCTTTCAGTTCATCATGTAAAGGATGGCAAGTTGTTCAAGGCTGAGAATCACAGTCTCAACTTGATGCATTGGGATTTCAGAGATATGTTGCAGAAGCACTCAAGTAATGTTCTGATTGGTCTATGGTGGTGGGAACGGAGATAAGATGTTTCTGAACTCTTTGCTACTTTCAAATTGGAGTTCTCATAGTTAGAATTAGGACAGATAAGACTTAGGGGGATATTCACAAGAACGTGCGCTAAACATCTCCAAAAAATGTTAATGCAACTTTACACATCGCAGTCTATCGCGGGAAAATAACCCTGTGTTAACGTGGAATTCACAACACGGCGGTACCATTCGATAGTCTCCCGAAAACGCGGCCAATGTCCGCGATACAACCACTGAGACGGAGATAAAAACACAAACCCCAACACCAAAAAACGTGCGATGAGCCCATTCGCGATGAGGAAAGCAGCGATAAGCAGCGCCAGGCCCGCGACACACACACGGCAGGCGGGAATAAGCACAACAAAAGCAGGAAAAAGAAAGACAAACCAAACAGAAAACAACAGCGAAGCACAATGGACGCAACCGGAGCCAGTACACAAGCCCACAAGCCCCATTGGCAACAAAACATTGTACATGGCAGGCCATCGTGGACAAGGTGAATGCAGCCGGAGAGCGGAGGAGGACAATGGAAGAAAACCAGAACAGCTGGAATGATGCGGAACGCACAAACAAGCAGAAACACGCCAACAACCAGAAGGCAGCAATGCACACCAGAGGTGGGAGTCCAGCGCCACACCAGGAGCTGGATGACATGGAGGAAATGGTGTCCACCACATCAATCTGGAGATGGTGGCAGGAGTTGGGGACCGGAAACTGCTCAAAATCAACAGACACAACAGCAACAGGGAGAGGAACGACCAGGGACTGGGGGGACGGGGGGAGATGGGCACAATGGCACACATGCACAATTAAGCACAGCACACCTGCAGACAAACTGTGCCCAAGAGTAACAACACCAACCAAGAGCACAAGTCACACAACCCGGCAATATCACACCACTGAACAAGCACAGAAGTGAAAACCACACTGCCTGAATGGGAGAAGGGTGAGCCAAATCAATCAATCAATCAATCAATCACAGAATTTGTAGAGCGCACTACTTACCCACGAGGGTCTCAAGGCGCTGGGGAGAGAAAAGGGGGGGGTGCTGCTACTGGTCGAACAGCCAGGTCTTGAGTAGCCTCCTGAAGGTCAGCAGGTCTTGGGTCTGTCGTACGCTTAGTGGAAGGGTGTTCCAGGTCTTGGCAGCGAGGTGTGAGAAGGATCTGCCGCCGGTGGTTGTTCTTCGAATGCGAGGGACGGTGGCGAGGGAGAGGTCGGCGGAGCGGAGCTGGTGGTTGGGGACGTAGAAGAGGAGTCGTTTGTTGAGGTAGGCTGGGCTAGTCTTGTGGAGTGCCTTGTGTGCGTGGATGAGGAGTTTGAAGGAGATTCTCCTGTCGACGGGGAGCCAGTGCAGGTTCCTCAGGTGGGGGGTGATGTGGCTGTGGCGTGGTATGTCAAGGATCAGGCGTGCAGAGACGTTTTGTATGCGTTGCAGTCGCTTGATGAGCTTGGCCGGGGCTCCCGCGTAGAGGGCGTTCCCATAGTCAAGTCTGCTACTGACGAGGGCCTGGGTGACTGTTCTTCTTGTATCTGTCGGGATCCACCTGTAGATCTTGCGAAGCATGCGGAGGGTGTTGAAGCAGGAGGAGGAGACTGCGTTGACTTGCTTGGCCATGGAGAGCGTTGAGTCGAGGATAACTCCCAGGATGCGTGCGTGGTCGGTGGGTGTCGGGGCTGCTCCCAGCGTCGTTGGCCACCAGGAGTCGTCCCAGGCTGAGGGGTTGGAGCCGAGGATGAGGACCTCTGTCTTGTCCGTGTTCAGCTTTAGTCTGCTGATCTTCATCCAATCGGCGACGGCCTTCATTCCTTCATGGAGATTGGATTTGGCGGCGAGGGGTTCCTTGGTGAGGGAGAGGATCAGTTGAGTGTTGTCGGCATAGGAGATAATGTTGAGGTCGTGCTGTCTGGCGATGCGTGCGAGCGGGGCCATGTAGATGTTGAACAGTGTTGGGCTGAGGGAAGATCCCTGGGGTATGCCGCAGATGATCTTGGAGGCTTCGGATCGGAAAGGTGGGAGGCGGACTCTCTGGGTTCTGCCGTCGAGGAAGGAGGTGGGCCATTCCAGGGCCTTGTCTCGGATCCCTGCGTCGTGGAGGCGTGCGCGTAGAGTGCGGTGGCAGACAGTGTCGAAGGCGGCAGAGGTCCAGCAGGATGAGGGCTGCGGTCTCACCGCTGTCCAGCAGGGTCCTGATGTCGTCGGTGGCGGCGATGAGGGCAGTCTCAGTGCTGTGGTTGAAGCGGAACCCTGATTGGGATGGGTCCAGGATGCTGTTTTCTTTGAGGTATCGGGTTAGCTGTTTGTTGACGATCTTCTCGATGACCTTGGCTGGGAACGGAAGCAGGGAGATGGGCCGGAAGTTCTTGAGGTCTCTCGGGTCCGCCTTGGGTTTTTTGAGTAGGGCGTTGATCTCTGCGTGTTTCCAGCTCTCTGGGAAGGTCGCGGTCTCGAAGGAGAGATTGATAACGTTGCACAGGTGGGGTGCGATGGAGCTGCTGGCTTTGTTGAAGATGTGGTGCGGGAAAGGGTCTGACGGGGAGCCGGAGTGTATTGTGCTCATGGTCTTGATGGTGTCATCGATGTTCACGCTGGCCAAGGCTGGCAAGGGGTCATGGTCGATGGTGTGCGGCGGGTCTGGTGTATCTGTCTTAGTGGGGGCTGTCTGGGTGTTGAAGCTGTTGTGGATGTCGGCGATCTTGCGGTGGAAGAAGGTGGCGAGGGAATCGCACAGGGCTTGCGACGGCGGGATGTCGTTGGTGTTGGAGCTGGGGTTGGAGAGTTCCTTCACGATGTTGAAGAGCTCCTTGCTGTTGTGTGCATTGTTGTCGAGGCGGTCTTTGAAGGAGATTCTCTTGGCGGACCTGATGAGGTGGTGGTGGTTACGGATGGCGTCTTTGTGGGCTGCGTGGCTGTCCGGTGTCTTATCACTGTGCCATTTTTTCTCTAGTTTCCGGCAGGTACGCTTGGAAGCTAGAAGTTCCGGGGTGAACCAGCTGGCTCTTTTGGTGGTGTCGCTGTAGGTGAGTTTTTTCAGCGGGGCGAGGGAGTTGGCACAGTCGTCTATCCATCGTCTGAGGTTGCAGGCAGCGTTGTCGGTGTTGGATGGGTCGGAGAGAGGGCTGAGAGCGAGGTTTGCCCGTAGTTGGTCTTCGGTGACTTTGCTCCAGCAGCGGCGTGGGATCTGTTGGGTGCGGTGGTGTGTGGTGGGTTTCTGGAAGGTGAAGTGGATGCAGCGGTGGTCGGTCCAGAGGAGTTCCGTGGTGTGGCTGAAGGAGACGTGGGAGCTTGAGGAGAAGACGGGGTCGAGCGTGTGGCCGGCGGAATGAGTCGGTGTTGTGACGAGCTGTCTCAGTCCGAGGTTGGCGAGGTTGTTGATCAGGGTGGTGGAGTTGCTGTCGTTGTTGTTCTCCAGGTGAAAGTTCAGGTCTCCGAGGAGGATGTAGTCGGTGGAGGTCAGGGCGTGCGTGCTGATGAAGTCGGCGATGGAGTCGCTGAACTGGGGTCGGGGCCCAGGGGGTCTGTAGACAAGGGTGCCTCTAAGGGTGGTGTTGGGGTCCGTGTGGATCTGGAAGTGCATGTGTTCGGCGGTGCAGAGAAGGTCGTCGGTGCTGGTCGAGACCCTGATGGAGATCAGAGCTGAAGGGACATCTCACACACAATGCAGCACACACACATAGGAAGCAGAGCACCCCAACATCGAAAACAATGTGGTACAAACAGCAACATTTGCACAACCGAACACAGGACACAAGTGCACCCGCTTATGGCCGGTAAATGGCCATACGCATCTGGCAACGCACAAAACAGGGACATGATAATGCACAAGTACAAACCCACAGCCCTGATGGGGTAGCAATGCATGTATGGCAGGGACCCAGATAGGCCGTGACACACACATTGGCATACAAATCAACACTCAACACAGTTGGAGACAAGTGAAGGTGCGGAAACTTTATCAACAATTGCATGTCAGTACGGCCAAGAGAAGTGCCACGACATGCAGACCAATGCAGCAGCATGTCTGAATGAGGAACGTTGGAAAGCGCCCATGTCCACCCCGGGGGAGTCCATCACCAACACAAGTCAGTGCCAACCAGCGTTGGTTGTCCGTGCATGGATCAGGAGTCCAGGCCAATGCAGCCATGTCCACTGTCGTCTTGGGACATGTGACCAAATCCCCAACATGCAACCAGGCGTCGGGACACGTGCAATGGGTCACATTCAGTTGTGGCTGCAGGTACCTTGTCACTCGTCCATGAACGCGAGTGCAGCAGCGTAGGCCAACATTTCCAATGAGAGATCGTTGTCCACCACATCTAACATGTCGGCGACGTAACCCATCAGCTGTCCCGGACAGATGTGCTGACTCCAAACCCTGGCCCCAATTTGCACTAAAGCCCAATAGGGGAGCGGCTCAATGTGGTCACTGCACACGACGACTCGTGCAATCTCCCAGGTCCAGTTGCCAGCATGCATACCAAACATCCAGGCATGCCATAAACGGGCATCACGGTGACACTCCTGGTTGTGGGCCAACAGGGGGCGCACACACACGTCGAAATCCAGGTCAGCTACCAATACGTTGGAGAGGCAGACATCCATGGTCCACTCGAATATGCGTGAGCGACAATGCAACCTAGGCTGAACGCAGGTGACGTTGCCAAGGCGGAAGCTCAGCGGGTAAGTGATCCACAGCACTGCCAATGGCAGTCCCCCAGTACATGCAGCAGACGTGCACGGTACAGGTCCACGTGACTGGAGTTGAGCATGTGTCCGGGATGGTCTGCCTTTGCGTCAGTGGCTCTGCTTGAAGCGGCACTGGCTTGCCACGCACCAGTCCTGTGGATGAAATGGCACAGCTCGGAGCAATGAGCAGTGTCTGTGTGCAACGGGTGCAGGTCTGGGGTGGGGTGGGAGTACATGTGAAGGCCATTTCACGCACGCTAACTACGACCAAGGACTTCTGCGTGTGGGATGTGTACACGTTGGTCTCACTTTGGGCAGTGCGTAGTGTGGGAGTCGCCAGCAAATGCTATCGTATCTGTCAGGGGGTGCTGGGCACATGCAAGTCCCAGCTCGGAGCTGCAGATGTGCTGCCACCTGATAGTTCAGACAAAGGACCTTTCATCCCTACAGTAACTTCACCATCTGCATGCATACAGGAGATGTACAGAGGCCTGTCATGGGTGGGGTGGGATGTCTGCGACCCAACGAATCATGGATGATATGCCGAGCACATGGCACATGAGCGGCCTCACTGTGTGTTACGTTGCCTCACAACTGCTTCTCCTTCCCACGAGCCCCCACACTTGTGTGCGCTGCGTGGTTGTATCAGATGCACTCCTACGGCACACCATTGTCATGCCTGTCCACGTATGTCCAGCGGCATGCCAACAACACCTTGAAGCTGGCCGTTGAGGGTGTGCAGCCACGTGAGTGTAGGCCAATGGTCCGGACAGGGCAGACACAGGTGTACAGTCCATGGCTGGCTGTGATCGCGCTGCAATTGAGGCTAGGCATCTGACTCATGCAGCCGCAGGACTGATACACATAACACTTGGCATGCATGTGCCAAGACCCCGAGCGGTCTTGCGCTCCTACATTTCCCTGTACGTGTGGGCCCACCCTCCGGCTGCATGCTACATTGCAACATCGACTACTGTGGCCCTGGTGGCGACAACACCCCAACACAAAGACACACTTACTGCACTTCCTGCTCAAGGCCAGACCAGAGCCATGCCCGGATCCCCCTGCAGAATCAGCACACCCCTGCGCTGACCTGATGTACGCCGAACCAGCACACGCCGCTTGTGCATGCAGGGGGGGCGGGTGAAGCTACATGTCAAAGGTCTCAGCCACTGCTGAGGTGACATGGTATCCTCCGCTGAAGATAGCACACTGTGATGTTGCAGGGCTCGGGTCCATCATGCTGACATAATGACCACACAGACACACTTGCTTAGATAGTGGAAATGGCTACGGGCACGTGCGCCCGGCCACTTTTATTAGCAGGCTCACATGTCGAGTGACACCTGTGTTGGATGTGTGTGAGGTGTGTGCACACCAGCTGTCATGGAGTGCCTGGTGCAGTCAATAAACGACAACAGTGTACATTGTTAAGGACACACCCATTCAACCATAAAGGCCCCATGACTTGAGCTGCACAGAGTTAGTGGCCCCGGATGCACAGCGTCCTGCACGGGCCTACCACCACGGGCCACTGACTTGCGGTGCACTGGGGCAGGGTCACGAGAGCAGAGCAGGTTCTCGTAGATGACAAAGAGGGTTGTCACGGAGTGTCTCGGTGGACAGTGGAAGGTGTACCCCCAGGGCATGATGCAGAGGGCAGAACCACGCAGAAACAGTCACTATGGTGGAGATGAATGGAACAGACACATATCGGACACCAAGTCCGGCCCAGCCAGATGATGATGCAGATGGCTGGGTTGTGGGCATGGCAAGCCCAGGTTCCCAATGGAGTCGTGTTGTCGTGTCTGGTCGGTTGGCATGTTGTGTGGCATGTTGAATGTAGTTGTGCTGCGTGCCCATTGCCAGTGTCGTGAGTTGTATGGCTGTGGGGTGGAAGTGTGTGATGTGTTCATTTTGGACTTACCAACGAGCACTGCATTTCCATAGGTGCCTTCCTGGGAGCACTGGTTGATGATGGACTGTCGGGAGATGTAGGAATCATGAACTCTGCCTGGGGAGTTGGCCACAACATTGTTGAGGAGTCCCGGGCTGTCCACTATTGCCTGCACATTCATGGGATGCGTGTGCTTTCTGTTGAGGTAGTTGTGTGCAGTGTCGGCAGGGGGCACGAGGGGTACATGTGTGCAGTTGATTTCCCCCGACACGTGAGGGGATCCAGCTATGGCATGGGAGCCTTGCTTGGTCTCCAGCTGCTCCTGCGCAGTGTGGGTGGAGTGGAGGTGCTGAGGTACCAGGCTGATGATGGCATCCAGGACAGGTGTGATGAACTTGGATGGGGCTGGCTGTGAGACTCCTCCGACTCTGGCAGTTGTGGGTTGGAAGGTACCAGAGGCCAACATGTGCAGCACAGCCGGCAGCTTTGTCTGCGGAGGGATGTTCGTTGTGCGCTGTGTTGGTACCGTCAGCAGGTGGGCGATGTGGGTCAGGATGCGGGGGATGGTTGTCCTTTTGGGCCTGTAGTGGGCAATGTCCTCCTCTGGTGTTCGGTCTGTGCGGCTGGTGTGTTTAAGGTGGGTCCGCTGTCTTTGTGTACGCTGCCTCTGTGGTGGTCCGGGGGGGAGGGGGAGGGACGGGTCCTGGGGTTGGTGGCAGGCTTGGGGGTGGTGGCGGTGGGTGTTGTGGCCCTCATGGGTCTCCGAGCTGCATGATCATTGTCTCCATGGCATCTGTGGGTCTTCAGATGTGGCTCTTGGCTGGGCTCCCTTTCATGCAGCAGGTAGTCGTCCTGCTTAACACCAGCAAAAGGCAGGTGTTAATTCCCTGCTGCTACCGCGGCTTATCGCCTGTTTTTGGTTCACATCGCAGATCTGACAGTTTGTTGTGAAAATGGTGTAGTGGTGTTTTTGTGTGTTTTTGCACGGGAACCATTCTGCATCTCATTAGGGTTAATTGGTGGTGTCACCAGTGGAGGTAAATTTTGCGGCAGTTATCGCGGGAATACTTGCGTTGTCTGCAGTTTGCACCCGCTTGTGAATGGGGCGTTAAATCTATCTCCACTTTTGATACGTTAAGGTGATGATAACTCGGGGATAAGTCCTTGTGAATATTCCCCAATGAGCGGTAAAAACCTCTCCACTTGCCCTATTCTTGCAAGTGTAAGCTTTATACTAAACACTTAAGGGCATATTTATTAAAAAATCACGCAGCAATGCAAGTCATCTTGCGTGAGATGGAAAGGGCAGGAATATGCCGTATCTAACATTATACAGCACATTCCTGTCTTTTTTCCCTGCGCTGGTGCACAATGTGCTGCCTTGAGCCAAAAAATGTACCCTTGCACCATGGTGCAGGGGTGCCTGCGTTATAAGCCTGATTGTTTTTGTGCAGGAAGGGACATCCTGTCATAGAAAGAGGACATTTTTAATGTCAAGCTTGTAGTATTTTGCTGAGATTGCATGGTGTGATGATGTTTTGGCTGTGGTACAGATGCAAATGCACTTAATATTGAGCAGTTGAAGTTATTATCGGACTGGATGTAGCCTAATATCCTGGGATATAGATATAAAGTGTGGAACAGTGATGGCTGGTGACATTTCAAAGAGGTGGGGCATAAAAGTTGGGGATAAGTGTTAAATCACAAGCAAGCAAAGCAAGCGAGCCTGACTGACATCAGAGAGGTTTGGGGGTGTTCACCTCTGGAAACGTTTTGAAAAAACAGAGTGGCAAATGGTTATTATCTACAGACCACAGCAGTAATTCATACAGTCCCTGGCTAAATGAGTATGGGTAACAATGGCTGCTAGTTTTGCACTATGCTGGCTACTTTTGTACAAATGACTGGCAACTTTACACCTAACATGAACTATCATTAGCGCAAACTGACTAGCACAGAATTTCGATTCGAAATATTTTTGCAGTGATTGTTGCTGTAATTATGCACACTTCCCTAGCACCTTTGCAGAATTACCCAGAACCAATTAAGTGCTGAATTTGCATGATATGGTCCCTAAATCTATCTGGTACTGCTGTCGGATGTTCTCGCTGTCCCCTTGCCCTGACTCTCATCATAAAGTACAAATGTGAAATACCTTATTGCAGGATAAAAAAGAGCCAGCCCCTTCACCTGAGACGGTGTCCCATAGCTGTTTTAAAGCTTAGAAAATGCATCCTCGAAAGTGTATCATCTGAAAACGTTATAAAGACCGTAGCATACTTTAAGGTGCACTGACAGGAGTAGAGATCAGGGTGTCATGGGTTATTATGCTGGCTACACTAATGCTACATTGGTTGATCATGAATGCAAAACAGCTTCTCCCTCTTCCTGATTCTCACCAACATTAAAGCACTTTGGAGCAGTCTAAATGCATGCAAGAAGCACAGTAAAGAAAAGCAGGCATTTACATCACACAGCATACCCACCATTCTTTTCTATTCATGCTTTAAGACTGTGGCAGCGACACATTATAAAATTAATTCTTCGTAGGTATGTTTCCTGTTCAGTAATGTAATGCGTTATTTGCGCGCTTGATATTTCCCTAAGTTAATCATGATAGCTGCTTTCTGTGTTCAATGAAATGCTGATAAAGTTTAAACTTTTTATTTTAATCTGGAAAGTTCAAGTGTGTCCATTAGTAGATTAATGTCCAAGGTTACTTGATGCAAAAGAAGAAAGTTAGCAAAGTCGTGCCTCATCTCAAATTTAATAAAGGATAAAATATCCTGACTAAAATCTTTACAGCAAAGATTTTAGTCAGGATATTTCATTGTTTATTAAATATGAGAGGAGGCGCACAAAATATTCTGTGAAGCCGTATTATTTAGCAGTTTTTTATAGAGTGGACGACCCAAGGGTATCGGAGCGCTTTACATGGGCACCAGTTGCATTAGAGACATACACATTAATTTTTAGGCATGGAACGATTAAGTTATTTGCCCAGGATCACGGAACGTTAACCCTCCCACCGAGACTCGAACCCTGTTCCCCAGCTTAAAAGGGAGCTGCTCTCGCTCTTAGGCCACATCCCCTCCCCTGCTTCCCATCTACATGCAACTCCACAATAGTCAATCTAAATTAAACAAAAGATGTCTGATTATCAAAGAAGTAAAACCAGCCTTCTCAATATGAATAGGCCTATTTTATTTTGTAATGTTTTCTTTTCTTTGTTTGTTGGTGACTCCTGGGCCCTAACTGTTACCATGAAATTTCTGGCTGTTGATGGGCATTTTCAAAAAAGCAGATCTGTTGGTCCCAGGCAAGGAAGGCCTCTGCTTCACACCCAGGCATGTGCTAACAGATATGGGACAGCAGGAGGACGCACACTACTTCTCTCTCTTCCAATTGTGCTCAATACTTTTACTGGTGCTGGGCATGAAGACAGGAGAGCAAGGGACAAAAAATGGCCAATCACTGCATGGCTTCAAAATAAAATCATACATTGATTGGCCATTTATGTCAAACTCCATCCCCTGGGCTGCCGCATATGTGCTGGGAAGGCCTACTCCTATCTCCTTCTGAGCAAATTCTGATGCTGCTCCCTTGCTGTCTTAATTTAGCAAACAGCATGAGAGCAGTGCCGGGATTGGCTGGAGCAGGCAAACCCAGCACTCCTTAGGATCCTGGGAGGCTGGGGTTTTGGACTTCTGGCCCCCTAACGTTGTGCAGGTAGGGAAGGTCTAAAGTATGCATGTTGGGTTGGCCACGGAAAGGCACCCGTCCAACCCGACATGCACACTTCACTACAGACTGCTTCCCTGCTCACCCTGTAATAAGCCCCACTCTCACAGAAAGGCACCCAACCTGGCCTGTGCTGCAACTGACCACTGGAATCAAGCTATCCTGGCTGATGAGGGGTGAAACCCCGAAACCGGTCCTAGAATGCTTGGTTCTAGTCCAGGGAGGACCTGGCTTGGCAGTCCGGGCTGGACTGTTCTGTTGTATCTGGTGTTCATTGCAGTGCATCTTTCCTGCTTCTTTACCCTTGCTGCTCAGCCAGTGTGGATGTGCTGTGGAATGTTGGTGTGCATGGTGAGGTAATGGAAGGTTTATTGATACAGTTCTTAGATCGTATTGAAGTAGAAGTTGGACATATAGTCTTAAGTCCATGAAAGATTGAGCCCCACCAGGAGCAGCTTCCTTGCTGCTCAGCCCATACTCCCAACTGACACTCCACAACCAGGCAACCCAACATTCCATTACCTCACCATGCACACCAACATTTCACAGCACATCCACAATTGAAACACTACAATAATGAATGAGCACATCTTCCCCTTTATCGGAGAAAAATAAATAATAACAAGAAAATGCAAGATACAAACCCTGGTTTCAATAAACGATAAATAATGCATGGCAAAGGGCTGTATAGAAGAAAATAGCGCAAGGGAAACGCATAAGTGAAGAAGAAAAATTGAGAATAAAGCAAATTTCACCATACGCGCAGAAGAACCAACAACAAAGCAGAAAGATGAACACAGGACAAGACGTTCAGAGTTACACCATGACACACCAGTTGGCCAGACTAGCGTGGAGATGAAAAACAGCGAACGCCAAACAATGAAAAGTAAAGTGCAACAACCAGGAAAGACAAGAGGTACTCCCAACAAGAGAAACCAAACAGGAAACTCTTACAAACACACACAAAGAAGGGTGAAAACTACACCCGCTAGGAATACATACACGAAAATGTGAGGAATAAACCTCAAATGCCAGACTATTCACGCACAAGACCCTTGAACAAAGGTAGAATAGAACCTGACAGAAATTCATAGAAAAAATCACAGCAAAAAATCCCATGAAGAGGAACTTTATAAAACAAATACTGAAAAGTAAATTATAATGTAAATGTAGGTGACGAATCCACGCAGAAAAGAATATACGCAAAGGTGGAAAGTCACATAGCTAAAAGGCTATCACAACACATACCTCAATCAGAGGAAATTCCCATACGGAACTTGTAAGAAAAGTAACCTTGCAAACCAAAAACTGCAAAGTAAAGTATAATACAAATGTAGGTGACGAATCCACGCCCAAGAATTTACACAAAAGTGGAAAGTCACATAGCTAAAAGGCTATCACAACACATACCTCAATCAGAGGAAATTCCCATTCGGAACTTGTAAGAAAAGTAACCTTGCAAACCAAGAACTGCAAAGTAAAGTATAATGCAAATGTAGGTGACGAATCCACGCACTAGAATTTACGCAAAGGTGGAAAGTTACATAGTTAAAAGGCTATCACAACACAAACCTCAATCAGAGGAAGTTCTCATACGGAACTTGTAGGAAAGCAACCTTGCAAACCAAAAACTGTACAGTAAAGTATAATGCAAATGTAGGTGACGAAGCCACGCACAAGAATTTACGCAAAGGTGGAAAGTCACACAATGCCTCAGCACTGTAAAAAATAAGGAAAGGTAATATACAGTCGACCTTGAAAATAAGCATGATGTGCATCATTAAGAAGAAAGTAAGAAAAGCTCTGAAGTTGTTTGAAAAGTCAAACCTGAGAAGAAACACGAAATGCATCATTACGAAGAAAGTAAGAAAAGCACCAAGCAGATACAGGTTAGCAATGTAGGGCCTGATTCACAGAACTAACTTAAGTCAAAAACGTAAAGTTAGTACTTTTGGTATTCACAGAATACACTTACTCATTTTGGTATTCACAGAATGAACTTACTCATTTCGGTATTCACAGAAGTTAGTAGTCCTAACTTTAGGACTCCTAAATGCCTTCTGTGAATACTGAAAGTCTTAAAGTTAGGATTTTTCTCAGTTTAGGAGTAGTAAAGTTAGCAGTCCTAACTTTAGGACTCCTAAATGCCTTCTGTGAATACCGAAAGTCTAAAAGTTAGGATTTTTCTCAGTTTAGGAGTAGTAAAGTTAGGACTACTAACTTCTGTGAATACCGAAATGAGTAAGTTCATTCTGTGAATACCAAAATGAGTAAGTGTATTCTGTGAATACCAAAAAGTACTAACTTTACGTTTTTGACGTAAGTTAGTTCTGTGAATCAGGCCCGTAGTTCACATGTAACACATTCCAAACTTATGTAAAATTAGATAAACTTTGAAGATAAGAAGAAGTAACCATAGAGAAATGAAAGTCCTGTACTTTAACTGCGCCATTTGGATACGTTGAAAAAGGCAGAAGTTTCATTATGCAAAGTTCCATTAACAGCAAACACACCTCACGCGATACTTGAATTTCCACAGTGAAACAGGGATCCTCGTGATGATAAACATTTCCAAGATCGTTTGGCAGAACAGTACCTGTAATGAAGAATAAGAATCTTCTGCACTGATATGATGTCCTTGAATGAAAATACAAGTCGAGAAAAAAACCGCTGATGCTGATAGAGGCACAGCAGGGAGGCAATGCTGGAAACTCCTACGACGTCTCAAAACTTTATTGAGGCACTTGAAAACAATGTGGTAGGCAGAGCGCGTATAATGCTGAAAGTTGCTTCTGATTTGAAGGAATACGACAAACACAAAATGGCGGCACGTACTGGTGACGCCGCGCCGGATGGCTACCGGCAACACCATGCAGGAAACACACTCCACAGGCCACAGCAAACGTAGAAGACGGCACAGAAGGGTGAATGAAGGAAAGGCAAAGCTGCAGGAGGTAAGAGCACGCGGGCTCTGTGTGCGCTCGAGACAGATTTGAAAACCGTAGCAGAGGCGGTTAAACTGTCATAAGAAAGCGCACACACGGAGGAAATGTACAAATTGTCAAAAAATTAATAAAGTACTTACAACCAACGTCCCAAACACCGGCATCAGTGCTTCCCACTAAATAAAAGTACTAGATGACTGCATATGCAGAAACATTATTCGAATATGAGCTACCAATGCGTCGAAGCGGCAAAATAAAGCTGGTGGGGCTGGTATGATGCTGCACAGTAGAGGAAGGTTACGTTGGTAGAAAAGCAAACAAAAATTGAGAGCAGGCAGGTAGGCAGATCCGATAGAAAATGCGGGTATCCTCCGTAATGACGGCAGTAGGGTAAAGTAGATAAAAGAGAAGCTTCTAAAACACTGTCCAAAGTGACAAGACACGAACCACTGTCGCAAAAGAACAGGAGGGTGAGCAAGAAAGTAAAGCAGGGACTGGCACACTAAGGTTGGGGCGACCGGTGAAAGGTCACTAGTGGGGCTCAGGGGTGCCAGTATGCTTTTAAATCTGTAACTTGTAGTTTCAAGAGGTTCATTACCTTGAAGGTTCCTCAGGCTTAAAATTTCAGTTGTCCATCAGGTGGCACAGCAGGTTAAATCCCAGATCGTCGCCAAATGTAATAAAAGGTAAATGAATTCCAGTAGCCGAGGTGTAGAACAAAAGATGAATGTTTATTGATACAGTTCTTAGATCGTATTGAAGTAGAAGTTGGACATATAGTCTTAAGTCCATGAAAGATTGAGCCCCACCAGGAGCAGCTTCCTTGCTGCTCAGCCCATACTCCCAACTGACACTCCACAACCAGGCAACCCAACATTCCATTACCTCATCCATGCACACCAACATTCCAGAGCACATAAACACTGGCTGAGCAGCAAGGGTAAAGAAGCAGGAAAGATGCATGGCACTGAAAACCAGATACAACACATCTTCCCCCTTTATAAAACAGCAACAAAATGAAAATACCAGAAGTAAGCATAGCACGAGAAAACTAACATAGATGTGAACATGCCGCAAACAATGTAAAGGAAACTTACAAAGCAAGTACACAAAGCATTTCATATTTACCTTTCATTACATGTTCCAATGAGGCACAGGGTCAAGAGTGATTTGCATATGGCCAGGTCTAAACTGGGGTGGCATGGTGAGCAAACCAATGATGGATTTAACCCAGATCTCTTGACTGGGGGTGAATGTTTTGATTTGTTCTGCATTCCGTCCATCAATTGTGTGTCTTTTGCTTTCTCGCTCTAAGTGCGCCGGGTATGCCCAGACGTGGGTCCCGGGTCCACTGTGCCACTGGAATCAAGCTATCCTGGCTGAGGAGGGGTGAAACCCGAAACCGGTCCTAGGATGCTTGGTTGCGGTCCAGGAGGACCTGGCTTTGCAGTTCGGGCTGGACTGTTCCCATGAGGCACAGGGACAAGACTGATTTGCGTATGGCCAGGTCTAAACTGGGGTGGCATGGTGAGCAAAAGAATGATGGATTTAACCCAGATCTCTTGACTGGGTGTGAATATTTTGATTTGTTCTGCATTCCGTCCATCAATTGTGTGTCTTTTGCTTTCTCACCCTCAGTGCGCCCGGTATGCCCACACGTGTGTCCCGGGCTCACTGTGCCACTGGAATCAAGCTATCCTGGCTGATGAGGGGCGAAACCAGTCCTAGGATGCTTGGTCCTGGTCCAGAGAGGACCTGGCTTGGCAGTTTGGGCTGGACTGTTCCCATGAGGCACAGGGTCAAGACTGATTTGCATATGACCAGGTCTAAACTGGGGTGGCATGATGATCAAAAGAATGATGGATTTAACCCAGATCTCTTGACTGGGGGTGAATGTTTTGATTTGCTCTGAATTCCGTCTATCAATTGTGTGTCTTTTGCTTTCTCGCCCTAAGTGCGCCGGGTATACCCAGACGTGGGTCCCGGGCTCACTGTGCCACTGGAATCAAGCTATCCTGGCTGATGAGGGGTGAAACCCCGAAGCCGGTCCTAGGATGCTTGGTTCCGGTCCAGGGAGGACCTGGCTTGGCAGTTCGGGCTGGACTATTCCCATGAGGCACAGGGTCAAGACTGATTTGCATATGGCCAGGTCTAAACTGGGGTGGCATGGTGAGCAAAAGAATGATGGATTTGACCCAGATCTCTTGACTGGGGGTGAATGTTTTGATTTGTTCTGCATTCCCCCTATCAATTGTGTGTCTTTTGCTTTCTCGCCCTCAGTGCGCCGGGTATGCCCAGACGTGGGTCCCGTGCTCACTGTGCCACTGGAATCAAGCTATCCTGGCTGATGAGGGGTGAAACCCCGAAACCGGTCCTAGGGTGCTTGGTTCCGCTCCAGCGAGGACCTGGCTTTGCAGTTTGGGCTGGACTGTTCCCATGAGGCACATGGTCTAGACTGATTTGCATATGGCCAGGTCTAAACTGGGGTGGCATGGTGAGCAAAAGAATGATGGATTTAACCCAGATCTCTTGACTAGGGGTGAATGTTTTGATTTGTTCTGCATTCCGTCCATCACTTGTGTGTCTTTTGCTTTCTCGCCCTAAGTGCATCGGGTATACCCAGACGTGGGTCCCGGGCTCACTGTGCCACTGGAATCAAGCTATCCTGGCTGATGAGGGGTGAAACCCCAAAACCGGACCTGGGATGCTTGGTTCCAGTCCAGGGAGGACCTGGCTTTGCAGTTCGGGCTGTACTGTTCCCATGAGGCACAGGGGCAAGACTGATTTGCATATGGCCAGGTCTATACTGGGGTGGCATGGTGAGTAAAAGAATGATGGATTTAACCCAGATCTCTTGACTGGGGGTGAATGGTTTGATTTGTTCTGCATTCCCCCCATCCATTGTGTGTCTTTTGCTTTCTCGCCCTAAGTGCGCCAGGTATGCCCAGACGTGGGTCCCGGGCTCACTGTGCCACTGGAATCAAGCTATCCTGGCTGATGAGGGGTGAAACCCCGAAACCGGTGCTAGGATGCTTGGTTCCGGTCCAGGGAGTACCTGGCTTGGCAGTTCGGGCTGGACTATTCCCATGAGGCACAGGGTCAAGACTGATTTGCATATGGCCAGGTCTAAACTGGGGTGGCATGGTGAGCAGAAGAATGATGGATTTAACCCAGATCTCTTGACTGGGGGTGAATGTTTTGATTTGTCCTGCATTTCGTCCATCAATTGTGTGTCTTTTGCTTTCTCGCCCTAAGTGTGCCAGGTATGCCCAGACGTGGGTCCCGGGCTCACTGTGCAACTGGAATCAAGCTATCCTGGCTGATGAGGGGTGAAACCCCGAAACCGGTCCTAGGATGCTTCGTTCCGGTCCAGGGAGGACCTGGCTTGGCAGTTCGGGCTGGAATGTTTCCATGACGCACAGGGTTTAGACTAATTTGCATATGGCCAGGTCTAAACTGGGGTGGCATGGTGAGCAAAAGAATGATGAATTTAACCCAGATCTCTTGACTGGGGGTGAATGTTTTGACTTGTTCTGCATTCCGTCCATCAATTGTGTGTCTTTTGCTTTCTCGCCCTAAGTGCGCCGGGTATGCCCAGACGTGGGTCACGGGCTCACTGTGCCACTGGAATAAAGCTATCCTGGCTCATGAGGGGTGAAACCCCGAAACAATTCCTAGGATGCTTGGTTCCTGTCCAGGGAGGACCTGGCCTGGCATTTCGGGCTGGACTGTTCCCATGATGCAGAGGGTCAAGACTGATTTGCATATGGCCAGGTCTAAACTGGGGTGGCATGGTGAGCAAAAGAATGATGGATTTAACCCAGATCTCTTGACTGGGGGTGAGTGTTTTGATTTGTTCTGCATTCCGTCCATCAACTGTGTTTCTTTTGCTTTCTCACCCTAAGTGCGCGGGGTATTCCCAGACATGGGGCCCGGGATCACTGTGTCACTGGAATCAAGCTATCCTGGCTGATGAGGGGTGAAACCCCGAAACCGGCCCTAGGATGCTTGGTTCCGCTCCACGGAGGACCTGGCTTAGCAGTTCGGGCTGGACTGTTCCCATGAGGCACAGGGCCAAGACTGATTTGCATATGGCCAGGTCTAAACTGGGGTGGCATGGTGAGCAAAAGAATGATGGATTTAACCCAGATCTCTTGACTGGGGGTGAATGTTTTGATTTGTTCTGCATTCCGTCCATCAATTGTGTGTCTTTTGCTTTCTCGCCTTAAGTGCGCCGGGTATGCCCAGACGTGGGTCCCGGGCTCACTGTGCCACTGGAATCAAGCTATCCTGGCTGATGAGGAGTGAAACCCCAAAACCGGTCCTGGATGCTTGGTACCGGTCCAGGGAGGACCTGGCTTGGCAGTTCGGGCTGGGCTGTTCCCATGAGGCACAGGGTCAAGACTGATTTGCATATGGCCAGGTCTAAACTGGGGTGGCATGGTGAGCAAAAGTATGATTGATTTAGCCCAGATCTCATGACTGGGGGTGAATTATTTTATGTGTTCAGCATTCCATCCATCAGTTGTGTCTTTTTGCTTTCTCGCCCTAAGTGCGCCGGGTATGCCCAGACGTGGGTCCGGGGCTCACTGTGCCACTGGAATCAAGCTATCCTGGCTGATGAGCGGTGAGACCCCGAAACCGGTACTAGGATGCTTGGTTCCGGTACAGGAAGGACCTGGCTCGGCAGTTCGGACTGGACTGTTCCCATGAGGCACAGGGTCAAGACTGATTTGCATGTGGCCAGGTCTAAACTGGGGTGGCATGGTGAGGAAAGGAATGACGGATTTAACCCAGATCTCTTGACTGGGGGTGAATGTTTTGATTTGTTCTGCAGTCCGTAAATCAATTGTGTGTCTTTTGCTTTCTCGCCCTAAGTGCGCCGGCTGTGCCCAGACGTGCGTCCCGGGTTCACTGTGCCACTGGAATCAAGCTATCCTGGCTGTTGAGGGGTAAAACCATGAAACCAGTCCTAGGATGCTTGGTTCTGGTCCAGGGAGGACCTGGCTTAGCAGTTCGGGCTTGACTGTTCCCATAAGGCACAGGGTCAAGACTAATTTGCATATGGCCAGGTCTAAACTGGGGAGGCATGGTGAGCAAAAGAATTATGGATTTAACCCAAATCTCTTGACTGGGGGTGAATGTTTTCATTTGTTCTCTATTCCGTCAATCAATTGTGTGTCTTTTGATTTCTCGCCCTAACTGCGCCGGGTATGCCCAGACGTGGGTCACGGGCTCACTGTGCCACTGGAATCAAGCTATCCTGGCTGATGAGGAGTGAGACCCTGAAACTGGTCCTAGGATGCTTGGTTCCGGTCCAGGGAGGACCTGGCTTGGCAGTTCGGACTGGACTGTTCCCAAGAGGCACAGGGTCGAGACTGATTTGCATATGGCCAGGTCTAAACTGGGGTGGCATGGTGAGCAAAAGAATGATGGATTTAACCCAGATCTCTTGACTAGGGGTGAATGTTTTGATTTGTTCTGCATTCCGTCCATCAATTGTGTGTCTTTTGCTTTCTCGCCCTAAGTGCGCAGGGTATGCCCAGACGTGGGTCCCGGGCTCACTGTGCCACTGGAATCAAGCTATCCCGGCGGATTAGGGCGAGAAAGCAAAAGACACACAATTGATGGACGGAATGCAGAACAAATCAAAACATTCACCCCAGTCAAGAGATATGGGTTAAATCCATCATTCTTTTGCTCACCATGCCACCCCAGTTTAGACCTGGCTATATGCAAATCAGTCTTGCCCCTGTGCCTCATGGGAACAGTCCAGCCCGAACTGCCAAGCCAGGTCCTCCCTGGACCGGAACCAAGCATCCAAGACCGGATTTGGGGTTTCACCCCTCATCAGCCAGGCTAGCTTGATTCCAGTGGCACAGTGACCCCGGGACTCACGTCTGGGCATACCCGGCGCACTTATGGCGAGAAAGCAAAAGACACACAATTGATGGACGGAATGCAGAACAAATCAAAACATTCACCCCCAGTCAAGAGATCTGGGTTAAATCCATCATTCTTTTGCTCACCATGCAACCCCAGTTTAGACCTGGCCATATGCAAATCAGTCTTGACCATGTGCCTCATGGGAATAGTACAGCCCGAACTGCCAAGCCATGTCCTCCCTGGACCGGAACCAAGTTTAACCCCTCATCAGCCAGGATAGCTTGATTCCAGTGGCACAGTGAGCCCGGGACTCACGTCTGGGCATACCCTGCGCACTTAAACCGAGAAATCAAAAGACACACAATTGATGGACGGAATGCAGAACAAATCAAAACATTCAACCCCCAGTCAACATATCTGGGTTATATCCATCATTCTTTTGCTCACCATGCCACCCCAGTTTAGACCTGGCCATATGCAAATCACTCTTGACCCTGTGCCTCATGGGAACAGTCCAGCCCGAACTGCCAAGCCAGGTCCTCCCTGGACCAGAACCAAGCATCCTAGGACCGGTTTAGCGGTTTCACCCTCATCAGCCAGGATAGCTTGATTCCAGTGGCACAGTGAGCCCGGGACCCACGTCTGGGCATACCCGGCGCACTAAGGGCGAGAAAGCAAAGACAGACAATTGATGGACGGAATGCAGAACAAATCAAAACATTCACCCCAGTCAAGAGATCTGGGTTAAATCCATCATTCTTTTGCTCACCATGTCACCCCAGTTTAGACCTGGCTATATGATAATCAGTCTTGACCCTGTGCCTCATGGGAACAGTCCAGCCCGAACTGCCAAGCCAGGTACTCCCTGGACCGGAACCAAGCATCCAAGACCGGTTTTGGGGTTTCACCCTCATCAGCCAGGATAGCTTGATTCAAGTGGCACAGTGAGTCCGGGACCCACATCTGGGCATACCCGGCGCACTTATGGCGAGAAAGCAAAGACACACACTTGATGGACGGAATGCAGAACAAATCAAAACATTCACCCCCAGTCAAGAGATCTGGGTTAAATCCATCATTCTTTTGCTCACCATGTCACCGCAGTTTAGACCTGGCCATATGCAAATCAGTATTGACCATGTGCCTCATGGGAATAGTGCAGCCCGAACTGCCAAGCCAGGACATCCCTGGACCGGAACCAAGCATCCTAGGACCGGTTTTCGGGTTTCACCCCTCATCAGCCAGGATAGCTTGATTCCAGTGGCACAGTGAGCCCGGGACCCACATCTGGGCATACCCGGCGCACTTATGGCAAGAAAGCAAAAGACACACAATTGATGGACGGAATGCAGAACAAATCAAAACATTCACCCCCAGTCAAGAGATCTGGGTTAAATCCATCATTCTTTTGCTCACCATGCCACCCCAGTTTAGACCTGGCCATATGCAAATAAGTCTTGACCCTGTGCCTCATGGGAACAGTCCAGCCTGAACTGCCAAGCCAGGTCCTCCTGGACCAGAACCAAGCATCCTAGGACCGGTTTCGGGTTTCACCCTCATCAGCGAGGATAGCTTGATTCCAGTGGCACAGTGAGCCCGGGACCCATGTCTGGGCATACCCTGCGCACTTAGGGCCGAGAAAGCAAAAGACACACAATTAATGGACGGAATGCAGAACAAATCAAAACATTCACCCCCAGTCAAGAGATCTGGGTTAAATCCATCATTCTTTTGCTCACCATGCCACCCCAGTTTAGACCTGGCCATATGCAAATCAGTCTTGACCCTGTGCCTCATGGGAACAGTCCAGCCCGAACTGCCAAGCCAGGTCCTCCCTGGACCAGAACCAAGCATCCTTGGACCGGTTTAGCGGTTTCACCCCTCATCAGCCAGGATAGCTTGATTCCAGTGGCACAGTGAGCCCGGGACCCACGTCTGGGCATACCCGGCACACTAAGGGCGAGAAAGCAAAAGACAGACAATTGATGGACGGAATGCAGAACAAATCAAAACATTCACCCCAGTCAAGAGATCTGGGTTAAATCCATCATTCTTTTGCTCACCATGCCATCCCAGTTTAGACCTGGCTATATGCATAATCAGTCTTGCCCCTGTGCCTCATGGGAACAGTCCAGCCCGAACTGCCAAGCCAGGTCCTCCTGGACCGGAACCAAGCATCCAGGACCGGTTTTGGGGTTTCACCCTCATCAGCCAGGATAGCTTGATTCCAGTGGCACAGTGAGCCCGGGACCCACATCTGGGCATACCTGCGCACTTATGGCGAGAAAGCAAAAGACACACAATTGATGGACGGAATGCAGAACAAATAAAACCTTCACCCCCAGTCAAGAGATCTGGGTTAAATCCATCATTCTTTTGCTCACCATGGAACCCCAGTTTAGACCTGGCCATATGCAAATCAGTCTTGACCATGTGCCTCATGGGAATAGTCCAGCCCGAACTGCCAAGCCAGGTCCTCCTGGACCGGAACCAAGCATCCTAAGACCAGTTTTCGGGTTTCACCCCTCATCAGCCAGGATAGCTTGATTCCAGAGCCACAGTGAGCCCGGGACCCAGGTCTGGGCATACGCTGCGCACTTAGGCCGAGAAAGCAAAGACACACAATTGATGGATGGAATGCAGAACAAATCAAAACATTCACCCCCAGTCAACAGATCTGGGTTAAATCCATCATTCTTTTGCTCACCATGCCACCCCAGTTTAGACCTGGCCATATGCAAATCACTCTTGACCCTGTGCCTCATGGGAACAGTCCAGCCCGAACTGCCAAGCCAGGTCCTCCCTGGACCAGAACCAAGCATCCTAGGACCGGTTTAGAGGTTTCACCCCTCATCAGCCAGGATAGCTTGATTCCAGTGGCACAGTGAGCCCGGGACCCACGTCTGGGCATATCCGGCGCACTAAGGGCGTTAAAGCAAAAGACAGACAATTGATGGACGGAATGCAGAACAAATCAAAACATTCACCCCAGTCAAGAGATCTGGGTTAAATCCATCATTCTTTTGCTCACCATGCCACCCCAGTTTAGACCTGGCTATATGCATAATCAGTCTTGCCCCTGTGCCTCATGGGAACAGTCCAGCCTGAACTGCCAAGCCAGGTCCTCCCTGGACCGGAACCAAGCATCCTAGGATTGGTTTCGGGGTTTCACCCCTCATCAGCCAGGATAGCTTGATTCCAGTGGCACAGTGAGCCCGGGACCCATGTCTGGGCATACCCTGCGCACTTAGGCCGAGAAAGCAAAAGACACACAATTGATGGACGGAATGCAGAACAAATCAAAACATTCACCCCCAGTCAAGAGATCTGGGTTAAATCCATCATTCTTTTGCTCACCATGCAACCCCAGTTTAGACCTGGCCATATGCAAATCAGTCTTGACCATGTGCCTCATGGGAATAGTACAGCCCGAACTGCCAAGCCATGTCCTCCCTGGACCGGAACCAAGATTTAACCCCTCATCAGCCAGGATAGCTTGATTCCAGTGGCACAGTGAGCCCGGGACTCACGTCTGGGCATACCCTGCGCACTTAAACCGAGAAATCAAAAGACACACAATTGATGGACGGAATGCAGAACAAATCAAAACATTCAACCCCCAGTCAACATATCTGGGTTATATCCATCATTCTTTTGCTCACCATGCCACCCCAGTTTAGACCTGGCCATATGCAAATCACTCTTGACCCTGTGCCTCATGGGAACAGTCCAGCCCGAACTGCCAAGCCAGGTCCTCCCTGGACCAGAACCAAGCATCCTAGGACCGGTTTAGCGGTTTCACCCCTCATCAGCCAGGATAGCTTGATTCCAGTGGCACAGTGAGCCCGGGACCCACGTCTGGGCATACCCGGCGCACTAAGGGCGAGAAAGCAAAAGACAGACAATTGATGGACGGAATGCAGAACAAATCAAAACATTCACCCCAGTCAAGAGATCTGGGTTAAATCCATCATTCTTTTGCTCACCATGCCACCCCAGTTTAGACCTGGCTATATGATAATCAGTCTTGCCCCTGTGCCTCATGGGAACAGTCCAGCCCGAACTGCCAAGCCAGGTCCTCCCTGGACCGGAACCAAGCATCCAAGACCGGTTTTGGGGTTTCACCCCTCATCAGCCAGGATAGCTTGATTCAAGTGGCACAGTGAGTCCGGGACCCACATCTGGGCATACCCGGCGCACTTATGGCGAGAAAGCAAAAGACACACACTTGATGGACGGAATGCAGAACAAATCAAAACATTCACCCCCAGTCAAGAGATCTGGGTTAAATCCATCATTCTTTTGCTCACCATGTCACCCCAGTTTAGACCTGGCCATATGCAAATCAGTATTGACCATGTGCCTCATGGGAATAGTGCAGCCCGAACTGCCAAGCCAGGTCCTCCCTGGACCGGAACCAAGCATCCTAGGACCGGTTTTCGGGTTTCACCCCTCATCAGCCAGGATAGCTTGATTCCAGTGGCACAGTGAGCCCGGGACCCACATCTGGGCATACCCGGCGCACTTATGGCAAGAAAGCAAAAGACACACAATTGATGGACGGAATGCAGAACAAATCAAAACATTCACCCCCAGTCAAGAGATCTGGGTTAAATCCATCATTCTTTTGCTCACCATGCCACCCCAGTTTAGACCTGGCCATATGCAAATAAGTCTTGACCCTGTGCCTCATGGGAACAGTCCAGCCTGAACTGCCAAGCCAGGTCCTCCCTGGACCAGAACCAAGCATCCTAGGACCGGTTTCGGGGTTTCACCCCTCATCAGCGAGGATAGCTTGATTCCAGTGGCACAGTGAGCCCGGGACCCATGTCTGGGCATACCCTGCGCACTTAGGCCGAGAAAGCAAAAGACACACAATTAATGGACGGAATGCAGAACAAATAAAAACATTCACCCCCAGTCAAGAGATCTGGGTTAAATCCATCATTCTTTTGCTCACCATGCCACCCCAGTTTAGACCTGGCCATATGCAAATCACTCTTGACCCTGTGCCTCATGGGAACAGTCCAGCCCGAACTGCCAAGCCAGGTCCTCCCTGGACCAGAACCAAGCATCCTTGGACCGGTTTAGCGGTTTCACCCCTCATCAGCCAGGATAGCTTGATTCCAGTGGCACAGTGAGCCCGGGACCCACGTCTGGGCATACCCGGCACACTAAGGGCGAGAAAGCAAAAGACAGACAATTGATGGACGGAATGCAGAACAAATCAAAACATTCACCCCAGTCAAGAGATCTGGGTTAAATCCATCATTCTTTTGCTCACCATGCCATCCCAGTTTAGACCTGGCTATATGATAATCAGTCTTGCCCCTGTGCCTCATGGGAAAAGTCCAGCCCGAACTGCCAAGCCAGGTCCTCCCTGGACCGGAACCAAGCATCCAGGACCGGTTTTGGGGTTTCACCCCTCATCAGCCAGGATAGCTTGATTCCAGTGGCACAGTGAGCCCGGGACCCACATCTGGGCATACCCGGCGCACTTATGGCGAGAAAGCAAAAGACACACAATTGATGGACGGAATGCAGAACAAATAAAACCTTCACCCCCAGTCAAGAGATCTGGGTTAAATCCATCATTCTTTTGCTCACCATGGAACCCCAGTTTAGACCTGGCCATATGCAAATCAGTCTTGACCATGTGCCTCATGGGAATAGTACAGCCCGAACTGCCAAGCCAGGTCCTCCCTGGACCGGAACCAAGCATCCTAAGACCAGTTTTCGGGTTTCACCCCTCATCAGCCAGGATAGCTTGATTCCAGAGCCACAGTGAGCCCGGGACCCAGGTCTGGGCATACGCTGCGCACTTAGGCCGAGAAAGCAAAAGACACACAATTGATGGATGGAATGCAGAACAAATCAAAACATTCACCCCCAGTCAACAGATCTGGGTTAAATCCATCATTCTTTTGCTCACCATGCCACCCCAGTTTAGACCTGGCCATATGCAAATCACTCTTGACCCTGTGCCTCATGGGAACAGTCCAGCCCGAACTGCCAAGCCAGGTCCTCCCTGGACCAGAACCAAGCATCCTAGGACCGGTTTAGAGGTTTCACCCCTCATCAGCCAGGATAGCTTGATTCCAGTGGCACAGTGAGCCCGGGACCCACGTCTGGGCATATCCGGCGCACTAAGGGCGTTAAAGCAAAAGACAGACAATTGATGGACGGAATGCAGAACAAATCAAAACATTCACCCCAGTCAAGAGATCTGGGTTAAATCCATCATTCTTTTGCTCACCATGCCACCCCAGTTTAGACCTGGCTATATGCAAATCAGTCTTGCCCCTGTGCCTCATGGGAACAGTCCAGCCCGAACTGCCAAGCCAGGTCCTCCCTGGACCGGAACCAAGCATCCAGGACCGGTTTTGGGGTTTCACCCCTCATTAGCCAGGATAGCTTGATTCCAGTGGCACAGTGAGCCCGGGACCCACATATGGGCATACCCGGCGCACTTATGGCGAGAAAGCAAAAGACACACAATTGATGGACGGAATGCAGAACAAATCAAAACATTCACCCCCAGTCAAGAGATCTGGGTTAAATCCATCAATCTTTTGCTCACCATGCCACCCCAGTTTAGACCTGGCCATATGCAAATAAGTCTTGACCCTGTGCCTCATGGGAACAGTCCAGCCTGAACTGCCAAGCCAGGTCCTCCCTGGACCGGAACCAAGCATCCTAGGATTGGTTTCGGGGTTTCACCCCTCATCAGCCAGGATAGCTTGATTCCAGTGGCACAGTGAGCCCGGGACCCATGTCTGGGCATACCCTGCGCACTTAGGCCGAGAAAGCAAAAGACACACAATTGATGGACGGAATGCAGAACAAATCAAAACATTCACCCCCAGTCAAGAGATCTGGGTTAAATCCATCATTCTTTTGCTCACCATGCCACCCCAGTTTAGACCTGGCCATATGCAAATCACTCTTGACCCTGTGCCTCATGGGAACAGTCCAGCCTGAACTGCCAAGCCAGGTCCTCCCTGGACCGGAACCAAGCATCCTAGGACCGGTTTCGGGGTTTCACCCCTCATCAGCCAGGATAGCTTGATTCCAGTGGCACAGTGAGCCTGGGACCCACGTCAGGGCATACCCCGCGCACTTAGGGCGAGAAAGCAAACGACACACAATAGATGGACGGAATGCAGAACAAATCAAAACATTCACCCCCAGTCAAGAGATCTGGGTTAAATCCATCATTCTTTTGCTCACCATGCCACCCCAGTTTATACCTGGCCATATGCAAATCAGTCTTGACCCTGTGCCTCATGGCAACAGTCCAGCTAGAACTGCCAAGCCAGGTCCTCCCTGGACGGAACCAAGCATCCTAGGACCGGTTTCGGTGTTTCACCCCTCATCAGCCAGGATAGCTTGATTCCAGTGGCACAGAGAGACTGGGACTCACTTCTGGGCATACCCGACACACTTACGGCGAGAAAGCAAAAGACACACAATTGATGGACGGAATGCAGAACAAATCAAAACATTCACCCCCAGTCAAGAGATCTGGGTAAATCCATCATTCTTTTGCTCACCATGCCACCCCAGTTTAGGCCTGGCCATATGCAAATCAGTCTTGACTCTGTGTCTCATGGGAACCGTCCAGCCCGAACTGCCAAGCCAGGTCCTCCCTGTACCATAACCAAGCATCCTAGGACCTGTTTGGGGTTTCACCCCTAATCAGCCAGGATAGCTTGATTCCAGTGGCACAGTGAGCCCGGGACCCTCGTCTTGGCATACCTGGCGCACTTAGGTCGAGAAAGCCAAAGACACACAATTGATGGACGGAATGCAGAACAAATCAAAACATTCACCCCCAGTCAAGAGATCTGGGTTAAATCCATCATTCTTTTGCTCACCATGCCACCCCAGTTTAGACCTGGCCATATGCAAATCAGTCTTGACCCTGTGCCTCATGGGAACAGCCCAGCCCGAACTGCCAAGCCAGGTCCTCCCTGGACCACTGGAATCAAGCTATCCTGGCAGATGAGCGGTGAAACCCCGAAACCGGTCCCAGGTAGCGTGGAGTAGGAGCAATCTTGCATCATTCACAAATGATTACCCCAAAATGAGAGATATGCCAGTGGAGTGGCCTTTGTTAATGAGAAAGTATCAAAGGGTGATTACCTTTTTGAAAGGAAAGATACCACCAAAGGATATTGATTGGGTTAAGATTGACAGAATAACTCAATAGCCTAAAGAGACTGTGCATTCTTTTTATGAGAGATTTGTTGCAAGTGTTTAAGCAGCAAAGAGGAATGGAGAATCCCAAATCCAGATTTCATGTCCCAATTTGAGACAGAATTGAGACAAAGCTGAGGCCCGTAGCTGTCGTGGGTAACATGGAACCGTGACCCCTGGACACCGAACGCATTTGCAAGTGCATCCTCTTCTGGGTCTCCCACGAAGTCGTGCTTTGGGCTCCGAGTAGCCCCAGCCTCCAGCACCAACTGCACCAAAGATCACTGGCCTCCACTCCACGAGTGTCCTGTGAGCTAGCTCCACGTGCACCGTCTCGAGGCTCCTTCGTGGTCGCTAGTCCATTGGCTAGTAGGCCCTCACAAAGGCCAATCTTTTTCTGCTTGGGCTCCCTGGTTGCTCCAGGTGTGCCCTGACTTATCCTCGCTGGGTGAGTCGCCCAGACCTTGCTGGTCTGAACATCGTCCTTCTTCTATTTCCACGAGACTTGCCGTTGTCAAGGCTTGTTGGGCCCAATCCGGTCGCCGATACCCCTGCAATCGACAGACGTCGTGGGACAGCTCGAATCCAGCTCCTGGTTGTCATCGATGCCTCCTGGACCTCGTGGCTGAAGAGTCAAGACGACCGTCAACCTAACTGAAGCACTCGACATCGGTGGGCATCTGCTCATCGGCCTTCCTGGTCACTGGCTAGTGACCCAGACTCTGTCCCCTCTGCTTTCAGGTTCTTCAGATCTTCGATCCACCTTTGGATCCACCCGAACACTTTCGACTTGGCCGCCAGCAGCACTTTGCAGCAGATCGCCATTGAAAGCGACGACGAAACCCGACCCCGAAAGACACCTATGCACCCGGCTTCCCTGGGTGAGGTAACTCGAGTACTCCAGTGCTCCCGTGGGTATTGACACTAGAGCAGCCTAGTTCTCAAAGGGTTTGCTCCAAGTCCTCCTCAAAGTGTCCCTTTTCTTTTAAATTCTAATCGCGACTTTCCCCATAGAAGTTAACGGTGGTTCGCGGTTGTGTTCATACACTGCACGCGTCCCCCGTGGGTCCCCTGTGTCACTGCCTTGGGTGGTTCCTTGTGGTCCAAGCACTTCTACAGGCTCTAGGCCTTGTGTCTAGCTCAGTCGTGGTTCTTATACCACTTTATTGGTATATGGTTTGGCACGCCCTGGGGCTCAAACGTGTATTTGTGCTATTACTGTAGATAACTAACTCGTAACGTATGTACTTCGAACTCTAGCCTCATAAAGAGACTAGAGGGGTGTGTTTAGTAATAAATACATATATTTTGAATATATACCTGGTGTGGTCCTCTTTCATTTGGTCACTCAAGAGATTATAGACTGGTAAAACAAGCTGCTTTACATTCCTTCAAGACTTAGCCTGAAGGCTGCTCTCCATAGCTACCACTAGGATAGGTTTCAATAAAGGTTGTCTTTAACCTATCTCCAATAAGGGGTTGTTTGGACTGGTGCAAGGTGCCCACTATAATTAGTGGACAGCATATGCCAGGCCAACTTCTCACAGGGTGTATCTTGGTGAAGAAACAGCTTTGAAAAACGTGTCTGTGACCTCAATGGCATTGTATTTATCAAAGTCTCACAGGGAGGGATGGGGGCTTGATAGGTCAAACAGACAGGCCCCAAGTATATTGGTAAAGAGAAGAAGTATGCTGTTTCTAAGAGGGCTGGCCCAAAGAGGAGCTGCCCTATGATGAAGCATGACACTCCTCGGGTGTGTGAGGGCCCTTGCTCCTTATTGGAGCTATCCCTAGACAAGCATTCCCTGCCTTGTCCTGCCTAGCACCTTATGGTAACCGCCATTACCGACGTGGCCTGTCACTCCTTTCATCCTTCCACACTCTTAGGAACAGCATACTTCTTCTCTTTATCATTGTCTTTATCAAGTAATACTCATCATAAACAGGGCTGTTAAGTGTGGAGGTCTCCCTAACTGGATCCATGCTGCCCCCAATCACAGAGTGGAGTTTCCTCTTGATGATGTGAGAGTACCTCTCCCAAAAGGGCAAGCTGCAACTGAAAGCAGCGGGAGAGGGTTGAGCGAGTCACAGACAATCAGCAAGTACCTGAAACAGCACATCCTCAGCCTGAGGGGGGTCGTGATGAGCTGACAGTTGTGGACCCAGGAGGATGCTAGATAGAAATCAGGGAAAGATCAACAGTATAGAAACAAGTTGGCTAAAGAAGAAGTAGACCATCAAGAAGCAAGAACTATGGCTGCACTAACTTTAGATTGGAAACATAAAGGGAAATGATGTGTGCTTGGAAGTAAATCCATAGTTCATACTAAATTTATGGGAAAGAGTGACTGTGATCACATTTTTGAATATGGGGTAAATTGGCCATCAATCTTGGGAGGTCAGGGTCCTGTCATTCCGGACGTTTATTATGTTTGTGGAGATCATGCATATTTTACATTAACCCAAGGTTGGTATGGTTCATATTATTTGCGGTAGTCTTCCCGAAGATATATCATGTTGAGAATTTAGATGATCCTGTATCGAGTTCACATAGTGGAACAAAAAGAAGCAGTGGTGGCTCGGAAATATTTGGACATATACTTTGTGCATTAATTTGTTCTGTAGGAGTAGTTTTGAATTACTTTAAAATTAGAAAGTTGTCTATTATAGCTGATAAGTTATCTACTAGTAGTGCGAGTTCATTGTTAGCTGTGGACACTGAAATGATAGCTGTAAGGTCTATGGTAATGCAGAATCGCCTCGCATTAGACATCCTTCTAGTGAAGGCGGGTGGAGTCTGCAAGATGTTGACGGTTCAACAATGGTATACCTACATACTGAAAAACAGTGGAGAGATGACGAAATACATAAACAAAATTACAGATATAGGGAGATTTAAAGGAGTTAGAAGCTATAGGTGTTTGGAAAGCAATTGGCAATGAATTTTCTGAAGTAGGCAAATAATTTGAAAACATTGGGAGTGGAATATTGGGTTCTATTTTGAGACCCATTGTGATAATTGCCCTTTGTGCAATATGTCTGTTTGTAATCTTTAAGGGGTGCAAGTATACAAAAGCAAAAAGAGAAGTACTGGAAAGGAGGGCACTAAGAAGTAAGAGGATAGATATGGAACTAGAGGAGAGTCAGTGCAGATTTTATGATTAAATTAAATACTTGAAAAACTCTTGATGAAAAATGATGAAAAGTTTAGAGTTTTGATTTGATCTCATCTTTTAAGATTCATATGTTGATTATGACTGTGAACATCGCCCTCAGAGGGGAGATTGGAGCAGCGCAATTCAGACTCCACGCTTACATGTCACTGAAAAACAATTATATACATGCATCTGATATTATATTCACTGTGTGCCTTAATTTAAATGTGTGTAAAGCATTTAAACGTAATATTGAAATGAATTCACTGTAGACACTAGAGTTTTATATATGTGTGCATGAATGTTCAGTCTAAACTTGAAATCATGCATTTCTTTATTCACGTTTTACACCTACACTTCAAGTTATGTTGCATATGTAAACATGCATTATTTTATTCATGTTTGTATATAGTCCTAAAAGTTACACGTGTGCATGTGTAACTATGTATTCAAAGTGCACATTAAATGAATGACTATATTAGCCTGACTACAGGCCTCAGTTGAAAAGCATTTTGCTTGCTGGCATGTTTTCTTTTCTTTGCAGATTTAATATTTCATTAGTTAGAGAAAGGCTCATTGTCTGTATTAGACAGCTGCTAGAGAGACCTTGAGAGAGACTTGGCAGTGGAAACGGATATACAATGGTCGAAAGAAGCTTTCATTTCATCATGCACAGGATGGCAAGATGTTCAAGGATGAGAACCGCAGTTTCACTTCAATGCATTGGGAATTCAGAGATATGTTACAGATGCACTCAAGTAATGCTCTAACTGGTCCATGGTGGTGCAAATGGAGATAAGACATTTCGAAATCTTCTGTTACTTTAAAATTGATGTTCTCATAGTTAGAGTTAGGAGAGATTCCCTTTAGACTTAAAGAGGTGCATACCTCTCTGCTTGCCCTATTCTTGCAAGTGTGTAACTTTATGCTAAACACTTATTTCCTTGTTCCTTTGACTTCCACTAAAGTGTGATCATGCTGACACCTTCTTCTTTATGGTTGATAGATGACCTTACATGTGATTTATGTTTAGAACAGAGAAGGGAAGTTTCTTTATGGAACACCTGTTCACTTTTATTCGTTACTGTATAATTGGGGATATCACAATTCTGTATCTCATTCTGTTGCATCTCAATCAACTGAGATATTTCAATTGGCCTGTCATACTAATGTACTCACTGAATTTACTTTTGACTTGAATATTTACTAGATTGATTGGTAATTCAAATAAAACCCTTTAACTCTATTCAGTGATTCCTGGTCCTTTTTGTGGAGTCACATGGGCTTCACAAGTTAGGAACACATTGTTGATGTTTTCTCCCTTTCAATGTTTCATGTAATCAAACATGGTTCATACTTCCAATGGGAAGAATCTTTGATGACTTGAATAAGAGATTACGTTTTAAGGCCCAGTGCCCTAGCAGGAGCAAGATTTTTGTGCTGGTCCCTTCCTACAATTCTGTATAGATAAGATTTGTGCCAAAATCAATCAGTGGTTGCATGGGAATGCCGGTTATTAAACTTATGGTAGTACAACACTATCTGTGGTTTAAAAAAGAAATGAGGGACTGTAAAAGGCAAGGGGGAATGGCACTGTTTGGCTTCAAGCCAGTGTGTTCCTGCTATGAGGTTCAGGCATTGAAACTCAGCCTTGTTGTCCTCACCTACCAATTCAAATATGGCCAATCTGGTCAAGTCTACCCAAAGCTTTTTTTGGGCTAGACACCATGTCAATGCATATTATTTGTTATTGAAGTATTTCTCTTAAAGCTACAATCAGTTAATTTAATAAGAATTAGACGATGAACTGGACGCTTTCAAAAGTAAAAATGAAATATATTACTCTGGCCAAACATGTCTGAGACATGTATTCATGCAAATAGAAGAAAATAATGGAGAATATTGTAGAAATAGCTAGCTTTTCTGGTTAAGATCCTTAACTGGGGCTTCACATAGGCTCTTCTATATTTCAAATGATTAATTTTCTGGAATGTAACTATTCCACAACATCTACCAGAATTATGAAAGGGCATATTGCTGTATTTTGTTATGAATACAAAGTCCTTATGTCATTGTTAGCTCAAAGCATAGCGATCTATACAGAGAATGACAAATGTGAAGCAAAGCTGCATCTACTTTATGAATTACCTCACTAATTTCAGTTTAAATAAATTACCTAACAAGCGATTTAGGCTCAAATTTGCAACAAATTCACCCAATGCAGTGCAGCAACCGAAGTTGCTGCACTGCCTTGCATGAAGGGATGAGAGCAGGACAGCCAGCACCATATCTATTCAGATAAGGTGCTCTTGCTCTCTTTCCCCAGGCTGGTGCACTTTAGGTGGCCTTGCGCCATGTACACACAGTGGCACCATAAGCACATGAGTGTGTGCATGATATTTAGCAAAGGTTTTGTCCTTCCAGTACAAAATACTAAGCTTAGACATAGTTTATATAATTTCAAAGTTTGCATGTGTGCTGTACAGTACAGCACACATGGAAAAATGGAAAAGTTCAGAGAAAAGAAAACTTTGTTCCAACTTTACACCTGCATCAACGAGTCATAGTTTTGTGGCCAAAGGGTAGAATGATTGAATTAATCTCAGCCATGTATGCCCTAGATGTGATGGATTGTTCAGATGTAGACCCCATGCTCTACTGATAAGGCCAAAACAGTCTGTAAGCAGTCTAGGGGTTGCTTGTGTTCCCTTCCGGAAGGGTCTTGGCTTCAAGGTTCGGAATGGATTGTTCCCAGTAAGATAAGTACTGATTTACTTAAGTAGGACCTCTGTATAGAGTGGCTTGGTGGGTGATAAACAGAGCACGGGAAGAGGCTGAATGATCACCAAAACTGAGATAAATTCAAGCATTCCACCCAATACCTTGCTGTTTGTGGCAGTTGGTGCCCTAAATGCAAAAGGTAGGACCAAACGTGCATAGGACTTAATCAGCACCCTACTGACAAGGCCCAAATAGGCAAGAGGAAGTAATGAGGCAAAATAAAGACATTTCTCCTCGTTAGGCCTCTCCTGGGAAGGCGCATCTTTCTGGTAAATCTGGGAATGCATCAAAAACCATGGGTGCCTTCCCAGGGCAGAGTAAGGCAATGCAGCGATTTGCACTGCACTGCCTTACTCCAGATTTATGGAGCCACTCAGGACCATGCAAAGTGGCCGTGTGTGGCTTCATAAATCTGACTTCAGGTTTGCGTCACTCTTGCACCAAGTTACATGGTGCAAGAATGACATAAACCAGCTCATAAATATGCTCCTTAATTTGGTGAATGTTTACCCTTTATGGAATCCTGCCGCTCCCCTGAGCATTAGCTAGTTGACCTGATATTAGCCCTGGAAATTCAGGCTTACAATGAGCTATTTGATGCCAATGACATACTTAAAATATTGCTGTAGATCTAGTAATATGTTCAGCGATCTGGTTGCTTTGGGATATTGGAAGTTAGTTAGTCGATAAATATTGCTTTCATTAGACCGCCCAGTTCTGTTGTACAGACTCAAAGCACCTTTGGATATACTCCACTGGTCTGCTCCAATAATCCCGGACTTGATGAGAGAGAAGAATTGGACTTAGACCATGTTTTACCCAAACGTTTCAGGAAAACCTTCCTCTTGTAACAAAGATGCTTGACAAAAAGAATCTAGCAACTGCAGACAGTCTTACACACCACTGAACAGCAATTTCCGATTTATATCATAATTGATGTCAATTGTAATGAAAGTCTCCTTTGACTAAACTAGAATTAATCTCTTGAAATGAATAAAAAAACAAGTTTAGGCCCCTGAATTCATTAAATGGAACGCCTTTTGCAGTGGATTTTGAGCGCCTGTTTGGAGGAAATGTAGGAATAGTATTGCATCTCTGTGGATAACCTAACAGTATCCTGAGGCGACATGCTGTGACTATCACAAATGTGTTTTGGAATTGGGTGTCTTTATTCAACATTGAAGATTTAACTACCAGTACAAGGATGTATAAGGTATGTGGTCACCTGACAGGGGTTCTCTCTATTCCCTCTTCACTGTGAGAGATTTGCCCTTGGATCAGCTCAATAGACAATTGAAATGCATTGCTCCCATATCTTCCCGGTGTTCGTGTTATGTTAGGTCATTAGAAACATTAGTATATGTTATCTTTGCTTTGCCATCCGTGTTTTTTCACAGTTTGAATACTACCATTGCTCCGATAACATACAATTCTAATGCCTCTGTACATTTGTCCTTTCCACTCATTATCAGATTATTGTTTTTCTCAGGTTGTTTTTTTCTTTTGGAAAATGCATTGATTCTACCTGGTCAATGCACATTAATTTACATGAGATTTAAATAAAATAATTTTGCCTCACGCAACATCAATTCACCTCTGACCTCTACGAAAGTATACCTACAGATTGATCTTGACTGCTTGTTGAACTGTGATATTTGTCGAAAATTGATGAAATTACCTACTGCTCTTCATATTTTTCTTTTCTTTTTGAACTCCCGCTTTTATTTTATGAAATGTGTATGCGTGTGCATAATGCGTTCAAGGCTTAATGGATTTTAGCTGAAATTAACGTAATGGTGATGAGGATGGTACCTAGGATTATGATGAGAAAATGACAAACTCTGAAAGATGGATGGTTGAAGAAGGATTATAAAGCATTTTGGGAGATATTGCCTAGGGATGCGGCACATTAGCTCATTACATGCATATTCATATTTTTGAATGAGAAAGGCAGCCTTTACTGTTGGTGGTGCCTCGTTTTATTTTATTGTTGGCTCATTTCACAACGTGGGGGCAGATTTACAAGAATCTGACGCATCTCTGCATTTTAGCAGAGATGCGTCAGTTTAATTACGTCACGCAAAAAAAACCTTGCACCATCATGGATGTGTCGCATTTATAATGCGGTGCACCGTGGCGCAAGGATTAACCGATGTATCACGCATCTGTTGGCGTAAAGGGAACGCATTTCTGGAGCCATGTCGCAAGCATGACGCAACTTCAGCAATGCTCAGGAATGCCAATTCCTATTGTGCTGCATCACTCCTTATGCCTGCTTCAAGCAGGCGTAAGGTTTTGACGCAGTGGTGTCGTAGAAGTGACGCAGTGAAATCTTGTAAATTTCACTGCGTCACTTTTACGAGGCTTTCTTGCGTCGGAACGCTCACCCTGCATACATTATACCTGACGCAGGTATAATATGACGCAGGGCTTTACAACGTGACGCATCTCCCTAGATGCTTCACGTTGTAAATGTGTTGTAATGTGGCGCATTGTTTACGATGCTACAGCGTCACAAAAGTGTCGCAACTGCAGCGTAACAGTGTCGCAAGGGGCTTGTAAATCTGCCCCAGAGTTGGTCAAAACAGGAATGAATCGCTTGTGAACAATACCAGGAGCAACAGTATCGAACTTTAAAAGTTGCTGTCTGCAGCTGTAGCTGTATCCAAACATTGCATATGACAGCCCGATGGTTTAAGTTATGTGCTAGCAAGTCCTTTGGGCATCAAGAATTGGGCCTAGTCATTTACATGGATATCATTAAGGGGGGGCTCCCCTTTCCGCACTCTTGAAGCTGGGTAAACATATGGTGTAGCTTTTATTATATTTTCTATGAGCCCTGAAAACATTTCCTTTTCAAGTTCCTATTTTTTGGATGCTCAGCAAATATTGCTTAATGCTTATGTTAAATAAAGCTGTGATTAGAGATTTCGAGAGTCAAGTCAGACCCTTTTTCACCCCATGTGATAGCTGCAGTTTCAACATTTGCAGCTAGTGCCTGGAGACAACACAAATATGTGCTGATTGCAGTATCCAGGAAAATGTGTAACCTACTTCACATGGGCATTTTCACGACAGATGTGCGATTGTACTAACGTGGAGGTTGTTTGCCTGTGCAAGACAGAGTCATTTTGTATAAACATTGTGGGCAAATTTGAACTGGGGAGCCTCAGTGAAGTTTGTATCATTTTAGGATTACACCCTTCATAAGGGAACTGGAGGTGATAACCCTCTTTCATTCCTGCTTGTGTCCATCTGTTCCAGTACGTCTCTGTGTTCCTGTCACCAATCATCTGTACCTGCTTATTCTTGCTCTCAATCACCCTGTGCATAATTAGAGCCAGTGGTTGCCAGTGGTGCATCTGGCACTTATTTTGGGGGACCATCATTTATTTTTAGGCAAGCAAGGGAGGAAAGCAGAATGAGGGAGGAAGTGAAAGATGGAAAAACCGTCACAAAGGGAAAAAGCAGGGAACTGCAAGCGTGAGATAAAGAGGCAGGGAATTTCTGGTAGTTGAATAAAGATCCATGAGGCGGATTTAGGACTACAGAGCCTTGGTATTCGGCGCGCCCACATGGGCTTCTCAGAAGAGTCCTAGGAAACCAGCACTCGTTTTTTACAAATCAAGACCTGCAACCAGCTGCCTCGTCTTGTCTTTCTTCTGTTGTAACCAGTGCTTAATTTATTAAAATATTAAGTGCCAGGGCTCTGACCAGGAGACCACTGCAGCTTGCACCACCCACGACCCCTGTCATCGCTGCCAAAACAACTACTAACCATCTCTCTCGCATGTAAATGCGACAGTTCAGATTACTCCAGGTCCCCAAAGCTAAAGGAATGGCTGGGGAGGCAGGTATTAGTAATTTTTTAATGTATATTGTTTTCCTAAACAACTGTTATACTGCTCATCTCTAAATTACATGATGAGCGCCACCTTGTGGCAGACTGCCCTAAGTGTGGTGTTGACAATTAGGTGCCGGTGCCGAGCACCAGATACCAATTAAGTGCCGGTGCTCAGCACCGGAAAGCTCCGGCTCAAATTAAGCACTGGTTGTAACTGTAGCTTAGAGTCTACAACCCAACATTCAGCTGCATTGCTTGTTACCTAGTAACAAGGAATTTTTTAGATGCTACTCTGCGTTGAATCACACCAATGTCCTGACAAGGATGGCTAATGTTGGGTTTAAGCATCATGACATGCATTAAACTTTGGGTTCTGAGCTGACCCTTTGGAGGAAATGGGAGCCTAATGTATTTTGCCAACTTCTGAGCCTAGGTAACATATTGATTTATTTCGCTAAAATTATGAATGCATGCATCTTGACTAAATCAACAGTTTCTAACCTCACACATAAATGGTTTAGCTAGTAGTGCACAACACACAAAAAATACTACTAACCCCATAAGTTTGTGAAGTGTAGAAAGATTTCTACGTCGTATGATAAACAACGAAAAATCACGTACAGCGTCATGGCCATTTTATCCTCTTCCTCTGCTGTTAGGTACTGAGAAGAGCCATATTTCATTTTATTTTTAGAAATATTTTGCATTGTATTGAAATTATTATTAAGCAGTGGCGTAGCAAGGGGGGAGGGAGGGTGGTCTGCCCTGGGTGGTACGAGTTTTGGGACTAGCGGCTTCCCTCCCACTCTTACCTGCGGCTGTTGAGGGGCGCAAACACAGGAATCGATCCAGCACCAACCCCACTCCCACTCCGGGGGTGAGCGGCAAATGCTCGGACCACTACGGGCGGCAAAAGGCCTAGCTACGCCACTGTTATTGAGAAATTATTGATTAATTATTATTAATTAATTCATTATTCGATCTATAAAAAAGATCATAAAATCACAAAGTAAAAAAATAGAATAAAATTCATACATAGCTTATGATTATTGAGTATTTAATCTATATATATTTACAGACAAGCGTTGCTTATGTGTGATTGATATTGTGCATTTATTTGTTCCATTAGTACTGTAGAGGCCCGCAGACTTCTGCTTAGAGAACACGTTGTTCCAATGAGGTCCCAGGAAGAGTGGTTAGCCGTCTCCATAGCATGTTCCAATCTCCAGTGCAGTGGATGCTTGTGGGTTTCCTTTCTTCACAAGGTGCAGAGGCATAGAGAGGCACATTTATTAAAAATTCACACAGAGTAGCAAGCCACCTTGCTGCACTGCATGACAGTGAAAGGACAGGAATGAGTCGTATTTAACATTATATGGTGCATTCCTGTCTTTTCCCAACGTTGATGTACAATGTGCTGCTTTCCGCTACAGGCAACCTTGCACCATGGCCTGCGTTGTAAGCAGGATTGTTATTGTGCAGGAAGGCGCACCCTCCTGCACAAAAACAATCCCCTGAGGCATTTTCCTCTTTCTATGTGTGATGCAGCACATATAGAAGAGGAAAAAAGAGGATAAATAAACATATTTCTCTTCATTACCCCTCATCTAGGGAGGCATAGCAGTTTTGGTGCATTCCTAGGTCTACCACTTTTGGTAAATCTATAGGTGTCGTGTGGGAACACCCACACACCGCCCATGGAACGCCTCTCTGGGGCAGAGTAACACAACGCAGCAAATTGTACTGAGTTGCATTACTCCAGATTTATCAGGCCACTCAGGACCATGCAAGGTGGTCCTGTGTGGCTTGATAAATCGCATTTAGAAGTTGCCTAAAAAATGCACCCCATTGCGTGGTACAAGTGCAATGCAACTACTTGAAATATAGGGTCTTGAATATATTGCGGGCACAGCAGTGCAATTTCTGTGTAAATGAGGATACAGGCAGCATTTGAAGCATTGGGTGACACCATCTTTTTCCTCTATGGAAAGCTTTGCCTCAATACACACATACTTCACCGGCCTGTTTGCCTGCTTCACACCTCCATATGCGAAACTAAAGAGGCTGTGCAATTGCATTATTTGCTTTGCAGGTTGGGACAATGCAGGTACCCTCACACTGCATCAACCTCCTCAGTGGGGTATTTCCTCATATATGCCCCTGTGAGTGATTCATGGAGTGCTTTACTAAATAACATCACTAAGTCGCTCTCCCTAACAACTGGGGTGAGTTTGGTATTGTCCGTGTATGACTTACTTTTCAAGTAGTTTAATGAAAATGTATATGGGCAAGAAGTCTCAATCTGAAAACAATACTAATTTAAGGTAGCATTCCACACAGAATGTTGTGGTTCAACAACGTTTATTAAATGTAATCCTAAACATCTAAGAGAAGCCATGTGGTATATTCCCTGCCCTCTTTAGCAAAATCAAAATAAAATAGTTTAGTTCTAAAATAGGTTCAAAAACTGATTGAAAGCAAATTTATAAGCATGTTTTTATAGAAAGATAGGCAAGTGACTCAAAATGTCCTTCAAATAGTGCAATCCTTAATCATGTATCAAGGACATTGATTTGTTCAAGAAGAGAAAATTTATGTAGCAGTCTCAGATATTTATCTGACCCAAGGAATTATATAAATTCCAAGAAACAGTTTACACATGTAAATGTTATGGTAGTAGAGGTACTGATGCTCATAATATGGTGACCTCCCTTTGGCATGAAATTTGAATCTCTCCTGCTTTGAGCTTTACTGCCAAAAGTCAGTGATTTCACCGAGACCTCGCCTGGCAGCTATCCCGCCTCATGGAACCCTTCTCAGCCGCAGCCTGCTGCATAGTCCGGCTGAGGATTTATGACCTTATTTTCAAAGACTAAGGGGCCGATTCCGATCTGGGTCGGAAAGCTCTCCGACCGATCCGGATCCGGATTGTTTTCCGACGAAGCCGGACCCCTGCAGTCCGACCGAGCGAGTACGATGCGGCCGTATGCTGCCGGACTCGGTTCGGTCGGACTCCCATTGAAGTCAATGGGAGCCGGTCGTACGATGTGTACATGGGCTCCCATTGACTCAATGGGTACGTTGCGCACAAGGGGGCCCCCTGTAGTGGGTACGCGTTGGTGCCATCCACACCGTACACGCATGTATAGGAGGGACCCATGGGTCCCCCCTGTGTCTGACTCGTACAGTTACGGGTGAAGGGGGGTCCGGCACGGACCCCCGAAGTCCGCTTCCGAGAGCTTTTTCGTGTCGGAGGCTCCGACTCGATCCGGCTGTCCGGATCGTGCATCGTACTGGCTCGGTCGTAAAACGTCTCCATTGAGCGCCACAAATCGAGTGCGAACAAGTCGGACGGAGCGGTTCGGACCCAGAAACGAGTCGGTCGGCGATTTCGCATTCAATCGCATCGTACTTGCTCGCTCGGACGACTGTACGAATCGGTCGGAAACAAAGCCTCCGACTCGGATCCGGTAAAGCCGAATCCGATTCGGAGCCCTACAGACCCAGATCGGAATCGACCCCAACGGGCTTCATTATGATCTTGGTGGACAGGCTTACTCCATCTCAAACGTGACGCACATTCCGTCTGCCAAATTGCAATTCCTTTATTTCCTATGGAACTTGTAATATGGCAGACAGGATATCTGTTATGATTAGGACGGAATATCCCATCCGCCAAGATCATAATCAAGATCTTGAAAATTTACCAATTGAGAACTGTGAGGCAGCGCTATTTAAGCTGAACCTGACCCCACATTTCACCTTTTCTGGCATTCTTGCATATCGCCCTCCGGGGTCGGCTGCATCCTGGGCAACATCCTCCCCTGGATTTGTTGCCTCTCTTCTTATGAGCACCGCCAATTTCTCAATTCTAGGTGATCTCAATATACACCTAGATGACTCGACATGTAAAATCAGTACTAACCTTATTTCTGATTTGGAAGCATTAAACATCCATCTACATAATTCCGGACCTACGCATGAGGCTGGTCATTTACTAGATCCTATTTTCTCCAGTCTATCGAACATCCATTGTTTTCCAGCACTTCCTTTATGCTGGTCTGACCATTTTATTACTAGGTTTGACTTGAAACTTCCAGATATTCTGGGCTCTTTTTCTCCTACTCCAAGGACCTTAGCTAGGAATTGGAAAAAACTTGATGTCGCTGCCTTAAATCAAATTCTGCACTTTCAAGCACCTATTTCTAAACAGACGGTTGATACACTTGCTGTTTCAGTGCAAGAATGGCTTCTGAGTGCCATTGATTCCTGCCTCCCTCTCTCCTTAAAAAGAAATATCAATCATCGTGCCCCTGCACCCTGGTTTAATGAAAATCTAAAAACAGCGAAAGCCAAATGCAAGGTGCTGGAAAGAAAATGGATAAGGGATTATGCTCTAGAATCCAAAATTATCTACAAAAGGGCAAAAAAGGCCTATCATAAGCTTTGCAGGTCAGCTCGTGCGAATTATGTTTCAACCACCATTACTGATGCTTTTAATTGCTCCAAAACTTTGTTTAATATGGTCAAAGAGATAGCTGGATCTAAAATTCAAGCTAAGCCACTCCCACTTAATAAACAACAATGCAATGATTTGGCTAGCTTTTTCGTCCAAAAAGTTGAGAAAATCTACTTGGAAGTAGCAAACAAGCAAAATAATGCTCCTTTCTCAGTGCAACCTGCCACTCTTTCTCAAATAATATCTACTCCGTTATTTACGGATAATATCCTCCCTGATCAGAACTTAGCGTTTAACATACTCTCTAACTGCTTGCACTCATGGCCACTATTAAACCCTGACTCTTTTAATAAACTTCTACACAGTGTTAAATCAGGGTCACCTAGGGATCCTCTACCTATTTCTGTGCTCCAACAATTGGAACCTTCATCTTTATCTGTTATTATGGACCTTTTGAATTTTTCACTGCAAGAAGCGTCAGTTCCATTGGATTGGAAGCACGCCATGGTGCTTCCACTTCTTAAAAAGGCAAATGCTGACCCTGCTGTACATTCCAATTATCGACCCATCTCACTACTGCCAGCTTTCTCGAAAATTCTGGAGAAACATATCCATTCTGAGCTCTCACTATTTGTTGAAGCCCAAGGTTTTCTCCACCCCTCCCAATCAGGTTTCAGAGCTGGCTTTTCAACTGAAACAACTTTATTGGGAGTCACGGAAAGATTGCGTTGTCATCTGGATGCCGGAGATACAGCTGCCCTTATTCTATTGTTATTGTTATTGTTATTGTTATTGTTAGTTTCAACTTGTATAGCGCCTAATACCAACAGGTCTCTAAGCGCTTCAAGAAGGTCAGCGTCAGTTCCAGGTGGGGTGGTAGTATAGTTAGGCCCAGGCTTCTGTGAACAGGAGAGTTTTAAGTTTTTTTCTAAATGGAAGGAGGCTTATTGGATTTAAGTGCAGCATTTGATACGGTGTCTCACACCGTCTTAGCAAATACGTTGAGAACTTTAGGTATTTGCGGCCCGGCACTCAATTGGCTTATTTCATTTCTGGCCAATCGCACTTTCCAAGTTTTCTCCTCAACAGCCAGCTCTGATATCTATTCATCTCCCTATGGAGTACCTCAGGGCTCTATTCTTAGTCCTTTGCTCTTCAACTTATATGTGAGGCCTTTGGCTGCTGTACCGGAAGATGCTGGGTTGTCCCTGTTTTCCTACGCGGACGACTCCCAAATCATCTTCTCCCTTTCCGCGGAAAAAACAGACGGGTTCTCCCTACTTCAATCGGGCCTGGGTAAAATTGCATCATGGATGCAGCTGAATTTCCTCAAGCTTAATGGGGAAAAAACTGAGGTGCTAATACTTGGCAAAGATAAGGGTCTCTGGGGCCCACAACATTGGCCCTGTGAGATGGGGGTCTTACCCCAACCCTCTTGTCAAGTTCGTAATCTGGGTGTCATCATAGATGACTCCTTAACAATGCATCATCAGGCCGTCAAGGTAGCTGCCACTTGCTTTGCCATTCTTAAGTGGCTAAAGAAGATCATCTGGATGCTACCAGAGTCCACCCAAAGAACAGTAGTTCAGGCTTTAATCACCTGAAGACTGGACTACGGTTATGTTCTTTATCTTGGTTCCAATAAGGAGATGATCCATAGGCTGCAGATGGTTCAAAATTCCGCGGCAAGACTTCTCTGTCGGATTCCCAGGGCCGCTTCTGTTTCCGGCCATTTGCGAGATTTGCATTGGCTCAGGGTGGAAAATTGAATTCGATTTAAAGCTCTAAGTTATATGTTCAAAATTAAAGCGGGGACTGCACCTCAATACCTACGTTCTTTAACCTACCCATACGTTCCTTCCCGATGCCTACGCTCAGCCACCCAGGGGAGGTTTTCTGTGCCAAGATTCAGGCTGTCTCGGATGGGTGGTCGATCTTTTTCCTATCACGGGCCCTCACTCTGGAATGCCCTTCCCATAGCCATTCGGAATGAAACAGTTTACGCCCAATTCCGCAAATCAGACCTGGCTTTTTAACAAATAATTTTTGATGTTAATTTTTTACTATCTGGTCTCCTTTTGCCTGGCGCCGGGAAACCCTTTTTGGGTAGCTGATGCGCCTTATAAATTAAATAAATAATAATAATAATAATCAGGCCCTAAGTCAGAAAGTAAAATGTCTGACTGGGGCAAGCCTGACTTTTATATCCTATCTGCACTTAGGTACTGGTCAAGCATAACTACATGACCACAGTTGGTGCTTAACGCTTTTTGGTGCTATTTTTATTTAAAACTTTAAACTTTCATATCTCTGATTCCCATTATTGGATATTTGTCATTTGGTTGTCACTTTGCTCATTAAATTATTCTCATTTTCTATAAATTGGGGTGGAGTTTGTATTGTGTTGTGTTTTTGACTTTGTAATTGTTCTGGTACTTCTGAAGGCTTTACACATTTTCTTAAGTTAAGCTTGTCTGATCTGTGCCATAGCTACTAGGACTGGAGCTCAGGTTTAAATTATTGAAACATTTGCTGGACCTAACTAGATTAGTGACATTATTATTTGTGGTGGACTACCATTCACCCCTACTAATAATCCACTTTCTCAATATTATCCTAAAAAAAGGACCAGAAGCTTTTTTTTGCTGATTCCATGATAGATTCTCAGATCGTCAAGAATACCTGTAAAATAAACCTAATGTTTGAAAAAGCTGTTGTGGGCACCAAGCAACTGTGTGCTAATACCAGGACATGCCACAGCTTTGTACCGAAAATATAGAATTATGGTATTTAAATAGTTTCTGTGAATCTTTGACGTGGTTAAAGTTCAAAGATGTATGTGGTGGGGGTTAACAATATTGCACAACCTTTTTAGTCAAATAGAGCTAAAAAACAGACAATGCTTAATGAACCAAAGATGTTCATTCTGGATGGAACTGTGAATTGAGGTAGAATGGTCAAGAAGTGTGTAGGAATCTGACGTGCAGGCTGAGGCTAAGAAGGCAACTTGTGCTGTGGCATACCTCCTGTAACATTATGGGCAGGTATGTATCACTAGAGCTGGGGTTCATAACCCGTGGTTAAGTAATGGTAGTATATTAACAAAGTATATTGTAAAACAGCATAATGTAAAACAGAAATTGGAAATTGGAAGCTAAAAATTAAGTTGCTATCCTTGGCTTGAATAGGGGAAGAAGTGCAAGTGCAGCAAGCAGGGTCTATCATGGACGAATGGTGGCCTCAACTGAAGCACTGGTATGCACTGAGAAAAAAAGGAGAATACATTAGGAGTAAAAAAGGTCTTTAATATTGCTTCATCTTTTAGAACTAAAACTAATAATTAGAAAGCTTTAAACTTTCCATTAAATTGAAAATGTAGATTTTTGTATATTTTTTGCTTGAGAATTAAAAAGATATTAAATAATTTGTGTATATGTTCTGTGATAATCTGGATGTACTATGTGATAGGGCTTTGGGGCCTTATCGTGGCGTACGCTCGCAGATACCATCCTGGGTCCAGTCAGATTTGTTTACCTAAACTTAGCTCAACCCTGGGTAGCTGTGGCTGTGAGCAGTAAGACTTGTAAAAGGAACTTAATGTAAAGCATTTAACAGCACCAAACTACAGAGTAAAAAAAAATACACACAGTTAAAAGACACAACATCAGTTTATAAGCATAGAACATATTGTTTGGAATTTTTAGATAAAATCCACCCGAGGATTCCGAAGATACAGATTTTAGAACTTTTGATCACTTTTAAATGCAACCGCAAACAAGCATTGGCAAACATAAAGTTTGAAAACTTTTGAAAAGTTTGAAAGAGTTAGTGCAAGTACTCCGGCCCAGCTTGGGTGACCAAATCCACAGGGATAAGGTCTAGGGGACCAAAGAGGATACTTTGGACAGTTACCTGGCCACCAAAGCATTTTTACAGCAAGTTCCAAACTTTACAGTACAACTGCCAAAGAAGTCAATGGAGTGCTCCTGATACTGAGGGATGCAGGCAAAGATGCTCAAAAGGATGCTCCTCTTTGGTGTGGTCAACGGGGGTGTCTCGGTTGTGTTTCCTCAGACCATGGGCGATGTGGGGTGACTTTGGCCACAGAGATTGGGGTCCATTGAAGTCCTCTACATTTCAGTAGTTGGACAGCAGATGCTGCACTATTGATCATGCTGCACCGCAGTTGGATGCAACCTCTTTGGTGGGAGCTGGTTTCCCTTGCGTACAACAAATCCAAACATGGACAGCATTCCCTGGTTTGTCAGAGTTGGGTGCAGGTTTTGGCTAGTTTGGATTTGTCCTTTGTTTTACCCGGCGACTGGTAGGGGCAAAACTTCTGCGATGGCTACCAACTTGTCCGCTTGGGCTCTTTCAGCTCTCATTGTCCTGGAGCTGGTTCCAGGAGGTCAGCAGACTGATCCTCAGAGTGACTGGTCTTGGTGAATCTGGAAAAATCAACTTTTTCTGGGCTCAGGAGTCACAGGCACAGTCCCAGTCTCACTAGCCCAGAAGTGCAGCAGGTGCAGTCCTCTTGATGGTGCATGCTTTCTTTGCATGGTTCAAGGGCAGCAGGGCAGACCTTCTCCGGTCCTCTTTTCTTCACCAATGTCAACTGAGGGGCAGGGTGCCTGTGGTACCCATCTTGTCCCAGGAACGTGCCCTGAGGGGACCATGTGGTTAGCCATGTGCTGCTTGTTTGCCTCCTCTCTAGTGACGAAGTTCCTGTGATGTGGGGCATCTGGTTATCCCAGAGTTCCCCATTCTTGCCTCCTTCAAAATGGCATGACCCTTCTTTGGTCATGGGAGCAGGGTAGGCCACTTTAGAGGTGTGGGTACCAGTGGGCTACAGGGCCACGGAAAAGCCGGTTTGGACCCAGGTTTCCCTCACTTACCTCAGTCTCCTAATTGTCTGGAAGAACAAATGACATCCTGCTCAGGGATGTTGTCACAAGCAGCCCCTCAAAGGCAGCTTCACCTGTGAACCCTGCCTTTTTCAGCTAACACCCTGAGTGGCCATACTGGGTGGGGAGGTGACAACTCGCTCTGCAGCAACTGTCTTTGTTCCTGGGCAAGGGAGTCATTCACACATCTCACCAGGTGGTCAGAAATTCATCTGTGTGTCAGTGCCTTTGTGAGGCTATAGGACTAACTGGAGTGCAGAGTGGCAACTTTCTAATAGTTGCTTAACTTTAATAGTAACTTTAAATCTGGACTGGGCATAAGGTCAGCTTTAATGCCACAATTAGTCTGATACCTTAATTGACTTTGTTAGGTGGTCCCATTCAGAAGTTAGCCGGGCTGGGGTGCCAGCCTGTAACCCAGTGTTAGCCAATGGGGCTCCTAACCTTTCCACAGCAAAATGACAATTTGGAAGTGTTGCTGCTAAAACATATAGAAAATCATATGTCATACTTAGTAATATGGAGCTCCCTGCCATAGGACTCTATAGGCCTTCCTTTACATATATTACTTAAGGAAGGTGGTGGCTTTGCCATTAGGTGCAATGGCAAAGTCGAACTGGCAGTGTTTCACACAGCCCTGTCAGTCTGCAGTAGCAGACTGAAGTCCATATTGTCTCTTTCACAGGCAGGGTGGCACTAACAGTGCTACAGCTCCAAGTGAGCACAGTGTCTTACATGCCCTGGGTACCTGGGGTGCCATATTCTAGGGACCTATAAGTAAGCCAGTACTTGCCAATTGGGTGTATCCAATTTAACATAACTTTGGTATAGGGTTAGAACACTGGCACGGGTCGGGTTAGCAGGCCTCAGTGCACTCTCAGAGTCAGAAAACCAGCAGCAGATGGTCCAAATGAGGGAAAACAGTGGGGGGAACCTGCAAACGCCCCGTTTTCTTACATGATCCCCCCCCCCAAATAATACATCTAGGAGACCTCAACCTCCATCTTGGTGAGTCTCTCTGATAATTCAACGAGTAAGGAGGTAGAAAACTGGCTGTCATATTGCAGGGCCTACTCTGACTTACATCCTTCTGTCAAGGTCATTCCCACTGGGGAACTGACCTACCTCAACTCTAACAGGACCCATCCTTAACTGGGATTTAACTGACCATTTGTTTCTCTCATCCTGGTCCCTTACCTTGGGTAAAGAGTCACCTTTCTCCCCTAACACAACCTTGGCTAGAACAACACTTAGCCTACACAAAGAGGTTTTCCAACAGTGGAGTAACTCCACCATGACCAACAGGGCGAGGGGCCTACTTTACTTCCTTTCATGGGGTCGGACCACTATGCTGGGGACAGTGCTGTCATAAAGGAAAACACCAAGCAGAGGCTACTGACAGCTGTCACTGCCCAGAACCATGCCCTTACCTCTCCACTGACAGGTGGATGTGCTCTCTTAGGGCATACTTTAGTATCTTGGAGCCCCTCTGCTTTTTCAGAGTGGGCCCACTTCACATGGCATGCATCCTCCTTCCAATCCACCTTCTGTAAGATCAGGTGTAGCACCCTGTTCTGAACAATGGTCTGACACTTCAGCACTTCTTGGGGAACAGGTAAGGCCTTACCAGTGCCAACATTGGAGTTTTGGGATTCACAGACAAACGTAAATAAATATATTTGTTGGTTTGTATGGTAAACTAACTCAAAGCAGTGCAAACTTTATGTTAAGGGGGTGGTACATGGGCGTTCCCATGCAACTACCCATGCTTTTTGACACTAAACCCTGTTCAGCACATTAGTGGAAAGAGCTTAGCATCCACAAATTAACACTGCTGAAAGGCAGGTGTTAAATGGAGAAATGTTTACTTTTCTCCATACGTTTCCTACTTTGCATGCATGCTGCACTGTGCAGCACACATACAAAATAGGAAATGCTTCTGGACATGTCTAAGCATAGTATTTTGTACAGGAAGGATACCCTTCCTGTACAAAACCTATGAAAAAACTCAGGCATGCACCCTAGCGCTTTGGCACTAAGGTATGTGCCTGGCGCACTGCTGCTGAAACCAGCGCCAGAGCTGGGGAGAGGGGAGAAAAGTGCAATTTCTCTGTGAATATGGTGCTGACCTGCTCTCTCCCTGTCACACAATGCAGGGCAGCCTCTGAGTGTGTTTAGAATATGGGCCTAAGCATTTAACAGCACCAAACAACGGGATAATAAAATGCACAACACAAAAACGACACAACAACAATTTATTTGAATGAATCTTTAGAGATGTTGATCATTATAATCCACTGGAGGGTCCAGGAGATATAGACTTTAAAACTTTAAAAAACGTTTTGTCACTTTTAAATGCAACCACAAAAAAGGATTGGCAAATGTAAACATTGAAAACTTTCATCATTATGGTTTAATCCTTTCATTGGAATCGTAACAATTGTCACTAAGCTATGTCGCCCTGAATGGGCATTGACTTTTGGAAAGATGTATAAGGAGCCAATTCTGGGCTTGATAATAAAATCAGACTTACCGTTCCCTGTGCGTTTTTTGGTAGAACTGTATACCTATTAGGCAGTGAGGTAGATATTTAATCACGGACATGTCCGTATCTGGCCTCCGATCGCTCCTCTATGCAATTTGACACCCTCTTCTTTCCAAAAGTCAATGCCCATTCAGGGCGACATAGCTTAGTGACAATTGTTACGATTCCAACGAAAGGATTAAACCATAATGATGAAATTGACTCATGAAGCACGATAAGTGATGCGGGGCTTCACTCATGGGTTATACATATACTTATAAAATAATGATGAAATCTGTAAATGTCGTTTACGATTTGAAATGGACACATTTTGTCTTATAGATATGAAGGTTGGATGTAACGATTATCGATTTTATGATGGTACAATATATATTTTGTTGAGCGATTAACCTTTTTGATTTTAAATGGTGCCACAGAAAATGTTAAGATGGCCGACATAAAAACAGAGCATTATGCATGAACTAAGCCGTCTTTTATGTTTACCACTTTCTATTGCACTTTTTTCACTTTAAATATGGTGGTGTTTTGAGACACAAACTGACATTGACAAAGCCGGAGTGGCGAAACGCGTCTGTCAGTGCTGAGGGGGGTTTTACACGAATAAAGGAAGATTTCTTCACGAACTCTTGTGCGTGCTCCTGTTTGTGTCGGCTGACACAATTCTGGTCTTCGGCTGTGTTTACATATATATATATATTATCTACTGGCGGTCGCCAGTAGATAGTTATAGTTAGGACCTATTTTCCATAGGTAATTCACAACATTCTATTTCCAATAACTTTGGCGCCGGTTGACGAATCTTCGCGAAATTTTCAAAACTTATGGCCCGCTCCGGTCTGCTCCTATCCTAAAAGTTTTGGGGTGATTAGGCAAGTGGGGGCCGAGAAAAAAGGGGTGTCCCAAAACATGTTTTCCCCATGCAATTTTCCATAGGAAACTTTAGACACGGCTACAGCCCGAACTGCTGAACGGAATTACACCAAATTTGGCAAAGAGGTAGTTCTTGGTTCAGAAAGAACCCTTTTTGTTAAATGGTGTAAATCCGTTCAGTAGTTGCTGAGAAAATCAAAAATAAAATCACATATATATCTGGGCGGAGCCTAACCACACATGTCATCGTGAGATCTGATTGGCTGTCAGCACTTCATCCTGGAATTGCTGGCAGCCATCTTGGGACCAATATAAATGATAGTACCCCATTGAAATGCATTGTAGTGAATCAAAGATTTTGAGGGTTACCAAAAGGAGAACTATAAAGGGTGATAACAGACTTTAGTTACATTAGAATTCATTTGTTGATGGTACCATACTAATTTCAGGAATTGTGGTGTGTTCTAAGGTGATTTTACCCTGTGAAAAACCTTCTGCTGGGATATCATGAATCATGTTTGAGAGAAAACTATTTTCACATGCTTGTCCCATAGAGTTTTGGAAGGTGCTCCAGAAGCTAAAATGAGAGCATATTTTCTGTAAATTCACATTATCTTTCTCAGTCATGTGAGAAGGAAGTCTGACATTCTCAGTAAAACATGTACATCCAACAAGGGCAGAGACTGTCAGTTGATTCCTTTGTGTTCTACTGCAGCTTCCCAGAGTGTTCTAAAGAACAACTAGAGTGCTAACAGCCTTACTTGTGACAAAAGTATGGCACACCTGAAGCCATCTTGATTGGAATAAACTGGTAACACTTAAAACATTTAATTTAAAAAGGAACACAATGATGGGGTTCATTTTGTCATAGAAATTATGGTTAGTGCTATAGAAAGAAAAATTAGGACATGTTTCAAGTGAGATCTCAAATATCTTCCTGTTATATTTCAACAGGAGCAGCCTGTCAGTTGATGCCTTTGTGTTCTACTGCAGCTTCCCAGAGTGTTCTAAAGAACAACTAGAGTGCTAACAACCTTACTTATGACAAAAGTATGGCACACCTGAAGCCATCTTGATTGGAATAAACTGGTAACACTTAAAACATTTAATTTAAAAAGGAACGAAATGATGGGGTTCATTTTGTCATAGAAATTATGGGTAGTGCTGTAGAAAGAAAAATTAGGACATGTTTCAAGTGTGATCTCAAATATCTTCCTGTTATATTTCAACAGGAGCAGCCTGCCAGTTGATGCCTTTGTGTTCTACTGCAGCTTCCCAGAGTGTTCTAAAGAACAACTAGAGCGCTAACAGCCTTACTTATGACAAAAGTATGGCACACCTGAAGCCATCTTGATTGGAATAAACCGTTAATACTTAAAACATTTAATTTAAAAAGGAACAAAATGAGGGGGTTCTTTTTGAAATAGAAATTATGGTTAGTGCTGCAGAAAGAAAAATGAGGGCATGTTTTAAGTGAGATCTCAAATCCTCTTCTATTTCATTAGAAAATTCTGACATGCAGACTGAAACAATCACTTTCAATACCAGCAGCAGACTTCCAGTTAACTCCCTGGTGAGCAGTAGCTTTACTACAGTGATCTAATGAGCAACTAGAGTGCTAACATTCTGAATTTATGGCAAATGTGAGACACATCTGAATGCCTTCTTGATGGAATCAAAGGAAAAACTGAAAGCATTTCCTACTGAGGAGACTGCAGTAAATGAGGAAATTAGGAAACTTCATAACAAAGAAGTCTTCCAAGATGGCCACCAGAGAAAAAAGAGCCCAAATGTAGCACAAATATTACCCAGATGTAGCCCACATATAGCCCAATGACAAAAGTGTGCAAAACACTTTTTATTTTTAGTTTTTTTGCAGTTTTAGGTAGTGCAGACTGGTCAGGTATTGGAGCGTTGCATCTTAAAACATGACCCCCTACACTACACAAACACCACTGCACTACCCTAAACCCTAAAACAATACCCCCAGCACGACCCCCTACACTACCCAAACACCACTGCACTAACCTAAATCCTAAAACACTACCGCCAGCACGACCCCCTACACTACCCAAACACCACTGCACTACCCTAAAACATGACCCCCTACACTACACAAACACCACTGCACTACCCTAAACTCTAAAACACTACCCCCAGCACGACCCCCTACACTACACAAGCACCACTGCACTACCCTAAACCCTAAAACACTACCCCCAGCATGACCCCCTACACTACACAAACACCACTGCACTACCCTAAACCATAAAACACTACCCCAGCACGATCCCCTACACTACCCCAAACACCACTGCACTAACCTAAATCCTAAAACAATACCCCAGCACGACCCCTACACTACCCAAACACCACTGCACTACCCTAAAACATGACCCCATACACTACACAAACACCACTGCACTACCCTAAACCCTAAAACACTACCCCCAGCACGACCCCCTACACTACACAAGCACCACTGCACTACCCTAAACCCTAAAACACTACCCCCAGCACGACCCCCTACACTGCCCAAACACCACTGCACTGCCCTAAACCTTGAAACACCAGCCCCTGCACGACCCCTACACTGTTCGAACACCACTGCACTGCCCTAAACCCTGAAACACCACCCCCAGCATGACCCCCTACACTGCCCGAACACCACTGCCGTGCCCTAAACCCTGAAACACCACCCCCTTCACGACCCCCTACACTGCCCGAACACCACTGCACTGCCCTAAACCCTGAAACACCACCCCCAGCACGACCCCCTACACTGCCCAAACACCACTGCACTGCCCTAAACCCTGAAACACTACCCCCAGCAAGACCCCCTACACTGCCCGAACACCACTCCACTGCTCTAAACCCTAAAACATCACCCCCAGCAAGACCCCCTACACTGCCCAAACACCACTGCACTAAACCCTGAAACACCAACCCCAGCTCGACCTCCTACACTGCCCGAACACCACTGCACTGCCCTAAACCCTGAAACACCACCCCCAGCATGACCCCCTACACTGCCCGAACACCACTGCTCTGCCCAAAACCCTGAAACACCATCCCCAGCACGTCCCCCTACACTGCCCGAACACCACTGCACTGCCCTAAACCCTGAAACACCAGCCCCAGCACGACCCCCTACACTGCCCGAACACCACTGCACTACCCTAAACCCAGAAACACCACCCCCAGCACGACCCCCTACACTGCCCGAACACAACTGCACTGCCCTAAACTCTGAAACACCAGCCCCAGCACGACCACCTAGACTGCACGAACACCACTGCACTGCCCTAAACCCTGAAACACCAGCCCCAGCATGACCCACTACACTGCACGAACACCACTGCACTGCCGTAAACCGTGAAACACCAGCCCCAGCATGACCCCCTACACTGCCCGAACACCACTGCACTGCCCTAAACCCTGAAACACCAGCCCCAACACGACCCCCTACACTGCCCGAACACCACTGCACTGCCCTAAACCCTGAAACACCACCCCGTGCACGACCCCCTACACTGCCCGAACACCACTGCTCTGCCCTAAACCCTGAAACACCACCCCCAGCACGACACCCTACACTGCCCGAACACCACTGCACTGCCCTAAACCCTGAAACACCACCCCTGCACGACCCCCTACACTGCCCGAACACTACTGCACTGCCCTAAACCCTGAAACACCATCCCCAGCATGACCCCCTACACTGCACGAACACCACTGCACTGCCCTAAACCCTGAAACACTACCCCCAGCAAGACCCCTACACTGCCCGAACACCACTGCACTGCCCTAAACCCTGAAACATCACCCCCAGCAAGACCCCCAACACTGCCCGAACACCACTGCCCTAAACCCTGAAACACCACCCCCAGCAAGACCCCCTACATTGCCCGAACACCACTGCACTGCCCTAAACCCTGAAACACCACCCCCTGCACGACCCACTACACTGCCCGAACACCACTGCACTGCCCTAAACCCTGAAACACCACCCCCAGCACGACCCCCTACACTGCCCGAACACCACTGCACTGCCCTAAACCCTGAAACACCACCCCCTGCACGACCCCCTACAATGCCCGAACACTACTGCACTGCCCTAAACCCTGAAACACCAACCCCAGCATGACCCCCTACACTGCACGAACACCACTGCACTGCCATAAACCCTGAAACACTACCCCCAGCAAGACCCCCTACACTGCCCGAACACCACTGCACTGCCCTAAACCCTGAAACCTCACCCCCAGCAAGACCCCCTACACTGCCCGAACACCACTGCCCTAAACCCTGAAACACCACCCCCAGCAAGACCCCCTACACTGCCCGAACAACACTGCACTGCCCTAAAACCTGAAACACCACCCACAGCACGACCCCCTACACTGCCCGAACACCACTGCTCTGCCCAAAACCCTGAAACACCAGCCCCAGCACGACCCCCTACACTGCCCGAACACCACTGCACTGCCCTAAACCCTGAAACACCACCCCCAGCACGACCCCCTACACTGCCCGAACACCACTGCACTGCCCTAAACCCTGAAACACCACCCCCAGCACGACCCCCTACACTGCCCGAACACCACTGCACTGCCCTAAACCCTCAAACACCAGCCCCTGCAAGACCCCCTACACTGCCCGAACACCACTGCACTACCCTAAACCCTGAAACACCAGCCCCAGCAAGACCCCCTACACTGCCTGAACACCACTGCACTGCCCTAAACCCTGAAACACCTGCTGCCGCAAGACCACTTACACTGCCCGAACACCACTGCACTGCCCTAAACCCTGAAACACCACCCCCAGCACGACACCCTACACTGCCCGAACACCACTGCACTGCCCTAAACCCTGAAACACCACCCCCAGCACGACCCCTACACTGCCTGAATACCACTGCACTGCCCTAAACCCTGAAACACCACCCCCTGCACGACCCCCTACACTGCCCGAACACCACTGCCCTAAACCCTGAAACACCACCCCCAGCAAGACCCCCTACACTGCCCGAACACCACTGCACTGCCCTAAACGCTGAAACACCAGCCCCAGCAAGACCCCCTACACTGCGCGAACACCATTGCACTGCCCTAAACCCTGAAACACCACCCCCAGCAAGACCCCCTACACTGCCCGAACACCACTGCACTAAACCCTGAAACACCACCCCCAGCAAGACCACTTACACTGCCCGAACACCACTGCACTGCCCTAAACCCTGAAACACCACCCCCAGCACGACACCCTACACTGCCCGAACACCACTGCACTGCCCTAAACCCTGAAACACCACCCCCAGCACGACCCCTACACTGCCCGAACACCACTGCACTGCCCTAAACCCTGAAACACCACCCCCTGCACGTCCCCCTACACTGCCCGAACACCACTGCACTGCCCTAAACCCTAAAACACTACCCCCAGCATGACCCCCTACACTGCCCGAACACCACTGCACTGCCCTAAACCCTGACTCACCACCCCCTGCATGACCCCCTACACTGCCCGAACACCACTGCACTGCCCTAAACCCTGAAACACCACCCCCAGCACGACCCCTACACTGCCCGAACACCACTACACTGCACTAAACCCTGAAACACCACCCCCAGCAAGACCCCCGACACTGCCCGAACACCACTGCACTGCCCTAAACCCTGAAACACCACCTCCAGCACAACCCCCTACACTGCACGAACAGCACTGCACTGCCCTAAACCCTGAAAAACTACCCCCAGCAAGACCCCCTACACTGCCCGAACACCACTGCACTGCCCGAAACCCTGAAACAGCACCCCCAGCAAGACCCCCTACACTGCCCAAACACCACTGCCCTAAACCCTGAAACACCACCCCCAGCAAGACCCCCTACACTGCCCGAACACCACTGCACTGCCCTAAACCCTGAAACACCAGCACGACCCCCTACACTGCCCGAACACCACTGCACTGCCCTAAACCCTGAAACACCACCCGTGCACGACCCCCTACACTGCCCAAACACCACTGCACTGCCCTAAACCCTGAAACACCACCCCAGCACGACCCCCTATATTGCCCGAACACCACTGCACTGCTCTAAACCCTGAAACACCACCCCCTGCACGACCCCCTACACTGCCCGAACACTACTGCACTGCCCCAAACCCTGAAACACCACCCCCAGCACGACCCCCTACACTGCCCGAACACCACTGCCCTAAACCCTGAAACACCAGCCCCAGCAAGACCCCCTACACTGCCCGAACACCACTGTACTGCCCTAAACCCTGAAACATCACCCCCAGCAAGACCCCCTACACTGCCGGAACACCACTGCACTGCCCTAAACCCTGAAACACCACCCCCAGCAAGACCCCCTACACTGCCCGAACACCACTGCACTGCCCTAAACCCTGAAACACCAGCCCCAGCACGACCCCTACACTGCCCGAACACCACTGCACTGCCCTAAACCCTGAAACACAACCCCCAGCACGACCCCCTACACTACCCGAACACCACTGCACTACCCTAAACCCTAAAATACTCCCCCAGCACGACCCCCTACACTACCCGAACACAACTGCACTGCCCTAAACCCTCAAACACTCCCCCCAGCACGACCCCCTACACTTCCCGAACACCACTGCACTGCCCTAAACCCTAAAACACTCCCCCCAGCATGACCCCCCTACACTACCCGAACACCACTGCACTGCCCTAAACCCTAAAACACTCACCCCAGCATGACCCCCTACACTACCCAAACACCACTGCACTGCCCTAAACCCTGAAACACTACCCCCCCGCATGACCCCCTACACTACCCGAACACCACTGCCCTAAACCCTGTAACACCACCCCCAGAAAGACCCCTACACTGCCCGAACACCACTGCACTGCCCTAAACCCTGAAACACCACCCCCAGCACGACCCCTACACTGCCCAAACACCACTGCACTACCCTAAACCCTAAAACACGACCTCCTACACTACACAAACACCACTGCACTACCCTAAACCCTAAAACACTACCCCCAGCACGACCCCCTACACTACACAAACACCACTGCACTACCCTAAACCCTAAAAAACTACCCCAGCACGAACCCCTACACTACCCAAACACCACTGCACTACCCTAAACCCTAAAACAATATCCCCAGCAGTACCCCCTACACTACCCAAACACCACTGCACTACCCTAAACCCTAAAACACTACCCCCAGCAGTACCCCTACACTACCCAAACACCATTGCACTACCCTAAACCTTAAAACACTACCCCCAGCAGTACCCCCTACACTACCCAAACACCACTGCACTACCCTAAACCCTAAACCACTACACCCAGCACGACCCCCTACACTACCCAAACACCACTGCACTACCCTAAACCCTAAAACACTACCCCCAGCACAACCCCTACACTACCCAAACACCACTGCACTACCCTAAACCCTAAAACACTCCCCCAGCACGACTCCCTACACTATCCAAACACCACTGCACTACCCTAAACCCTAAATCTACCCCCAGCATGACCCCCTACACTACACAAACACCACTGCACTACCCTAAACCCTAAAACACTACCCCCAGCACGACCCCCTTCACTACCTAAACACAACTGCACAATTTGTTACAGGCGTTGCAACGCAGGCCTGTGGTGCTTACTGGAAGTACCTGGTGGGCTAGTTGGGCCCCAGGGACCCTCAGGATTCAAGGTGACCTAATCCCCAACTTAAAACGTGCCATGGGGCGCGTTTGCACAGTGGTGAAAGGAGGGGGCGGGGCCTCAGGTGACATGTGCGCAAACACGCCCTGTGGTGCGTTTTAAGTTGGAGTATTAATTCCCCTTGAATCCTGAGGGACCCTGGGGGCCAACTAGCCCACCAGGTACCTTCAGTAAGCACAACAGAGTTGCGTTGCAGAGAGGTGAAAAAAGGTGCGTGGCCTCGGAACGCCTCTCTGCAACTCTCACAATCACACACTCTCACTTATAGCCATTTAAATACTCTAACACACATATATACTGCCTTTTACATATGTAGTTACCGCACATGTACCACTGAGATATACATTCACTCACTAACACACCCATACACACACTCACCCACCCAAGCAGTCCATCACAGATGCACTCTTGAAATCATGCACCCAGTGAATCACCCACTCACACATCTATGTACAGAGTCACACACACCCCACCCACACAAACACTCAGGCAGCCATACAGATACTCAGAGAACCAATCAATAACCCATATAGACACTCATGCAGCTATTCGCAATTCCATGCATCCACTTACACACCAACAAACAGACGGATACAGACATTCACACAGTTTAGTCACTAACCCACGCATTCAGTAAGATACGTTTAATCACTCACTTGTAGAGTCAGTCACGCACGTACTAAATCATCCATCTCAGACACTTATACACCCACTCATTCTTCAACTCGCCTTTCCCTATATATATTAAACATATTTAAACTTTACAGAAACACACAGTCACTGGATGATGTCATCAGTGATGTCATCAGTGATGTCATTTGAGATGTCATCAGTGATGTCATCAGTGATGTCACTGACCATGTCATGAGTGATGTAATATGTGACGTCATCAGCAGTGCATTGCGGGCGCGAGTTATAGTTAGCTGAACTAACTATAACGGGGAATTTCTATGGTTTTGTACGCAGTGAAATGTCCAACTAACTATAACTGTCCCTAAAACCTATGGTTTTTTCAGTGAATTTCAAAGGTTTTTTAAATGCTAATTTCTAACTATAACGTAGTCTGAAACCTATGGTTTTTTCAGTGAATATATATTTATATATATATATATATTCACTGAAAAAACCATAGGTTTTAGGGACAGTTATAGTTACTTGGACATTGCACTCGTACAAAACCCGTGAAATTCCCCGTTATAGTTAGTTCAGCTAACTATAACTCGCGCCCCGCAATGCACTGCTGATGACGTCACATATTACATCACTCATGACATGGTCAGTGACATCACTGATGACATCACTGATGACATCTCAAATGACATCACTGATGACATCATCCAGTGACTGTGTGTTTCTGTAAAGTTTAAATATTTTTAATATATATAGGAAAAGACGTATTGAAGAATGAGTGGTTGTGTAAGTGTCTGTATGGATGATTTAGTAGGTGCGTGACTGACTGTATAAGTGAGTGATTTAACGTATCGTACTGAATGCATGGGTTAGTGACTAAACTGGGTGAATGTCTGTATCCGTCTGTCTGTTGCTGTGTAAGTGGCTGCATGTGTTTGTGAATAGCTACATGAGTGTCTATTTGAGTTATTGAATGCTTGTGTGAGTATCTGTATGGGTGCCTGAGTGTTTGTGTGGGAGGGGTGTGTGCGACTCTGTGCATAGATGTGTGAGTGGGTGATTCACTGGGTGGATGGTTTCAAGAGTGCATCTGTGATAGACTTTATGGGTGGGTAAGTGTGTGTAAGAGTGTGTTAGTGAGTGAATGTATGTCCCAGTGGTACATGTGTGAGTAACTACATATGTGAAAGGCAGTATATATGTGTGTTGGAGTATATAAATAGCTATAGCGAGAGTGACTGATTGTGATAGTGGCTGTATGGATGAGTGTGTGCTTGTATCAGTGATTGTATAAGAGCGTAAGAATGTGCTAGTATTTGTATGAGTAAGTGGGGTGGTGTGTGTATAACTGTATAGGTGAGTAAATGGTAGTGTGTTTAATTATTTGCATGACTGACTAGGTGTGTGAGTACCTCTATGGATGAGTGGCGGTGTTTGAGTGTCTATATAGGAGTATGAGTGCATATGATAGTCCTGTACTGAGTGACCGTAAGTATGAGTGACTGTACGGGTGAGTGAGTGGATGTGTGTGTGTAGACCTAAGAATCAGTGAGTGGGTATGTAGTTATTGGTGTTGGAGTGTCTATGGTTTTGCGAATGGCAGTCTGTAATTTAGAGTGGGTGTATCAAAGGTTATATTAGGGTGTGAGGAGGTGCATCAGATTATCACGTGGATGATGTCATCAGTGATGTCATTTGAGATGTCATCAGTGATGTCATCAGTGATGTCACTGACCATGTCATGAGTGATGTAATATGTGACGTCATCAGCAGTGCATTGTGGGCGCGAGTTATAGTTAGCTGAACTAACTATAACGGGGGAATTTCACGGGTTTTGTACGAGTGCAATGTCCAAGTAACTATAACTGTCCCTAAAACCTATGGTTTTTTCAGTGAATTTCAAAGGTTTTTTAAATGCTAATTTGTAACTATAACGTGTCTGAAACCTATGGTTTTTTCAGTGAATTTCAAAGGTTTTTTAAATGCTAATTTGTAACTATAACGTGTCTGAAACCTATGGTTTTTTCAGTGAATTTCAAAGGTTTTTTAAATGCTAATTTCTAACTATAACTTGCCTGAAACCTACGTTTTTTTTTTGTGAATTTCAAAGGTTTTGTAAATGACAATTTTTAAATGTATTAATTGTTATTTTAATTTGTTTCATACTGATTTACTACATTTTTTGAAACATTTTTTTTTACATATTTTATTTTTTAAATTACATTGTAATTACATTATACATTACATTACAAAAAATACTTTCTCTTAATGAATTACTTTAGTTTAAATACTTTGCAGATAGGCAATAGACTTTTAAGTACAGTAGTTACAGTTGTTGCAATGGGCAACACATTTTCAAACACAATGCAACATTCTGCTCAATGTGAATTTCTAGTTAAATGCAATTAGTTACTTTATGGATTACTTTTCTAACCACAGGACTGGATCCTAGATTCAGTCCTGGTACATCTCCTGTAAACAGTTGAGTAAAAGCGTTTTGGTTACAGTCGTGATTTTTAAGGAATATTATTGTATTTTAAAAGTTGTCACTTAGAAACTTTTTCTCATAGAATCACCAATGTTATCCTATGGAAGGAAATTCACTTAGCAGGTAAAAACTGTTATCGTTACTTTTTCTTACTCAGTGTTGGATCCTGGATCCAGCACTGGTGCATCTCCTGTAAACAGTTAAAAGAATGCGTTTAAGTCATACAGGCGATTTTTAAGGAATATTTGTAGTTTGTGAAAATCAACACTTTGAAACTTTTTGCTGAAAACCAGTCAATGTTAGCCTATGAAGGAAATTCAAGTTACCGGTAAGTACGGTTAAAATTACTTTTGAGGATCAGTACTGGGCTGAAACATGCAGCACTGAGGTCTCTCCTGATAACAGGTGAGTAAATCGGAATTCGTATTTCGGCTGATTTTAGAGGAATATTTTAAAGTTCCAAAACTCCACACTTAGAAGAATTTCCAAGTGAAACCAGTCAATGTTAGCCTATGGAAGGAAATTCAAGTTACTGGTAAGTACGGTTAAAATTACTTTTCAGGACCAGTACTGGGCTGAAAGATGCAGCACTGAGGTCTCTCCTGATAACAGGTGAGTAAATCGGAATTCGGATTTCGGCTGATTTTAGAAGAATATTTGTATGTTTCAAAAATCAACACTTAGAAGAATTTCCAAGTGAAACCAGTCAATGTTAGCCTATGAAGGAAATTCAAGTTACCGGTAAGTACGGTTAAAATTACTTTTCAGGATCAGTACTGGGCTGAAAGATGCAGCACTGAGGTCTCTCCTGATAACAGGTGAGTAAATCGGAATTCGTATTTCGGCTGATTTTAGAGGAATATTTTAAAGTTCCAAAACTCCACACTTAGAAGAATTTCCAAGTGAAACCAGTCAATGTTAGCCTATGAAGGAAATTCAAGTTACCGGTAAGTACGGTTAAAATTACTTTTCAGGATCAGTACTGGGCTGAAAGATGCAGCACTGAGGTCTCTCCTGATAACAGGTGAGTAAATCGGAATTCGTATTTCGGCTGATTTTAGAGGAATATTTTAAAGTTCCAAAACTCCACACTTAGAAGAATTTCCAAGTGAAACCAGTCAATGTTAGCCTATGAAGGAAATTCAAGTTACCGGTAAGTACGGTTAAAATTACTTTTCAGGATCAGTACTGGGCTGAAAGATGCAGCACTGAGGTCTCTCCTGATAACAGGTGAATAAATCGGAATTCGTATTTCGGCTGATTTTAGAGGAATATTTTAAAGTTCCAAAACTCCACACTTAGAAGAATTTCCAAGTGAAACCAGTCAATGTTAGCCTATGAAGGAAGTTCAAGTTACCGGTAAGTACGGTTAAAATTACTTTTCAGGACCAGTACTGGGCTGAAAGATACAGCACTGAGGTCTCTCCTTATAACAGGTGAGTAAATCGGAATTCCTATTTCGGCTGATTTTAGAGGAATATTTGCACAATGGTGAAGGGAGGGGCGGGGCCTGAGGTGACATCTTTGCAAACGCGCCCGTGGCGCGTTTTAAGTTGGGGGATTAAGTTCCCTTGAATCCTGAGGGTCCCTAGGGGCCAACTAGACCACCAGGAACCTCCAATATGCGCCAAGGGGCTGCGTTGCAGAGACGTGTAGAGAGGCCACACCCTCTTTTACACCTCTCTGCAACGCAGCTCTGTGGCGCTTTCTGGATGTACCTGTTGGGCTAGTTGGCCCCTAGGGACCCTCAGGATTGAAGGGGATTTAATTCCCCATCTTAAAACGCGCCACGGGGCCTGTTTGCACACATGTCACCTGAAGCCCCGCCCTCCCTTCACCACTGTGCAAACGCGCCCCGTGGCGCGTTTTAAGTTGGGGGATTAAGTCCCCTTGAATCCTGAGGGTCCCCGGAGTCCAACTAGCCCACCATATACCTCCAAAAGCGCCACAGAGCTGCGTTGCAGAGAGGTGTAAAGGGGTGTGGCCTCTCTACACCTCTCTGCAACGCAGCCCCTGGCGCATACTGGAGGTTCCTGGTGGGCTAGTTGGCCCTCAGGGACCCCCAGTATTCAAGGGAATTGTTCTCTCTCTGCAAACGCGCCAGGGGCGCGCTTGCAGAGTGGTGAAGGAAGGGGGCGGGGCCTGCGGGCCGATCGTTTAAAAAAAAAAAAAATGTTGTCCCCTGAAGGGGGCTGTGTGGCCCCCTTCCTTTTTCCTGTTTTTATGCCCTGGGAACCCCATCCCCCAGGGCCTTACCCTTTTTTTTAATTTGTAATTTAAAAAAACGGGAAGGGGGCCGCGTGGCCCCCTTCCCTGGGCCTGTATTGGCCCCGGGACCCCATCCCCGGGGCATGGCCTCGTTTTTATTTATATTCTTTGGAGGGGGCTGCGTGGCCCCCCTCCTCTGGCCATTTAAGGCCCCGGGGACCCCATCCTCGGGGCCGGCCATTCCGTTTTTTTTTTTTTTTTATTTATTTATTTTTTGGGGAGGGGGCCGCGTGGCCCCCTCCCGGGCCACTACTTGCCCCGGGGACCCCATCCCCCGGGCCTGGCCTTCGTTGGGGACTGTGGGGGTCCCCAATCCCCACACAGTCCCGCCGGCTCCCGCGTCCCTAGGGTGCCGGCATTGCTTTACACATGGGGAGCAGCTAACATGCTGCTCCCCATGTGTAAAGCATCGGCTTTGGATATTGGAAGAGAGAGCAGGTTTCCTGCCTCTCTTCCAATATCCAAGCAGTTTGCAATGACAGGACGGGAGCCGCGAGGCTCCCGTCCTGTCATTGCAAACAGCAGTGTCCCGGGGTAGGCACCCGGGACACTGCAGGAGCCGGCCCTGGGGGTGGTGGTCCCCAGGGCCATCAAGGGCTTCCAGGAGGGGGCGCGCGGCCCCCTCCCATTCAGTACACAGCCCCGGGGAGGTGGTGGTCCCCGGGCTCTGGGGCCCGTAACGGACCCCCATATTAAAATGTTTAGTGCCCCGGGAGGTGGTGGTCTCGGGCGTGTGGGGGCTGGAGCCCCCACACAGGTTTAATAATTTTAAAAAAAGCCCCGGGAGGTGGTGGTCCCGGGGCTGCGGGAGGGCTCAGAGCCCTCCCGCACCATTTTTAAAAAGCCCCGGGGGTGGCGGTCCCCGGGCTTGGGGGCCTTTGAGGCCCCCACACATTAAATTATCCCCCACCATGCCCCCGGGACTTGGGCCACCCGGGGCCACTAACATCGAAGCGCGGAGACCGCGCTCGATTTTCGGCAGGATTCGCGCACCCTGAGCGCATCCTGCCGATTTTTAAAAAAAACATTTTTTTTTTGCCCAGGGGGTCCTTGTGGGACCCCTGAGCAAACCTAGGGGGTCAGGGTGTTTCTACCCTCCCCTTTGTGCGCTTTGCGCACTTAGTTTCTGTCCCTCGGTTCTACCGAGGGACAAATGGCTGCCAACATTTCCTGAATCGGAATGTTGACAGCCAGCTGACAGCCAATTAACATGCAGCTCGTGATCGGGACGGTGCGCGCAGGGTGCGCTCAGGGTGCGCGAATCCTCTGTGCCCATAGATATATATGTACTTTTACTTTTTGATTTTCTCAGCAACTACTGAACGGATTTACACCATTTAACAAAAAGGGTTCTTTCTGAACCAAGAACTACCTCTTTGCCAAATTTGGTGTAATTCCGTTCAGCAGTTCGGGCTGTAGCCGTGTCTAAAGTTTCCTATGGGAAAATGCATGGGGAAAACGCGTTTTGGGACCCCCCTTTTTCTTGGCCCCCGCTTGACGTATCACCCCGAGACTTTCAGGGTAGGAGCGGACCGGAGCGCCCCACGAAGTTTGAAAATTTCGCGAAGATACGTCAACCGGCAAGAGAGTTATTTCAAATAGAATGTCGCGGATTTCCTATGGATAATAGGTTGTAACTATAACTATATACTGGCGACCGCCAGTAGATAATATATATATATATATATATATATATATATATATATATATATATATATATATATATATATATATATATATATCGAAAGCACTCCACCCACCGCTTGATGAAATTCCCCAAGGAGTGGAGCATGGACCACCACTTCAGTGATGGTATAGTTTCTTTATTTCTCCGTTAACAAACAGCAGCCATTACTCGTTTCAGCCCCGGAGGGCCTTGATCACATGACGCACTCCACAGCCTCAACTTGCTTTTTCTACAGTTTTTTTGCCCATTTCTTAAAGTGACAAGTGCAACAAGAATACGTAGTCATAGACATGAAGACAATACTGAGGGGCAGATTTACAAGCCCCTTGCGCCTTCCTGCGCCGCCATTGCGTCACTTTTTGTGACGCAACGGCGGCACAAAAAATGCGGCTATTTACAACGTGACGCATCTAGGGAGATGCGTCACGTTGTAAAGCCCTGCGTCACATTATACCTGCGTCACGTATAATGTATGCAGGGTGGGCATTCCCACACAGGAAGGCCTCGTAAAAGTGATGTAGTGAAATCTACAATATTTCACTGCGCCACTTTTAGGACGCCACTGCGTCAAAACCTCACGCCTGCTTGAAGCAGACACAGTAGTGACGCAGTGTAGTGGGTATAGGCCTCAACACGCATTGCTGGAATTGCGCCGTGCTTGCGACACGACTTCAGCAATGCGTGACTTTTGCCCCAACAGATGCGTCAGAATTTCTGACGCATCTGTCAATCCTTGCGCCATGGAGCGCCGTATTGTAAATACGGCGCATCCATTGTAGCGCAACGGTTTCTCAGAGTGGCGCAGGGAAAGTGACGCATCTCTACAGATGCGTCACTTTCTTGTAAATCTGAACCATTATGTTTGCAGACATTGTCCTATTGCACAGCCCACATTTTGAGAGCCCCCCACTAAGATCACGGAGTGTAATGTTGAGCAGTTTGATTTATATGTATATATATATATATATTTATGGAAAAAACCAAAGGTTACAGAGATGTTATAGTTAGGCTGACATTTCACTTGTACAAAACCAGAGAAATTAAGCTGTTAACCCCTTAACTGCTGGGACTTTCCCCCCTCCCCCCCAGTGCTGAGCCCTTTTTTGGCTATTTGGGGTAGTTTGCACTTAGGCCCCTGTAACTTTTTGACCACATAAGGTATCCATGCCAAATTTGCGTCCTTCTCTTCCAACATCATGGGAATTCTAAAGGTACCCAACATTTGTGGATTCCCCTGGAGGGGACCACGAAATTAGCCAAAATACAGCAAAATTTCTTTTTTTTGGTGAAAAATTGGAAAGAAAAGGGCTACAGATGAAAGCGTCTGTTTTTTTCCCTGCAAATGGTATCAACAAAGGGGTTGTGGTGCTGAAATTACCATCTTCCCAGCTTTCAGGGACAAGCAGACTTTTGTCAGAAAACCAATTCTTTTTACACAGTTTTGGCATTTTTCTGGGACATAGCCTATTTTTGCTATTTTTTGTGCTTTCAACCTCCTTCCAGTTAATGGTAAAAATGGGTATGAAAGCAATGATGTATGCAATGATGTATCCTGGAAACCTATACATTTCTGAAAAGTAGACAAAATTTTGAATTCAGCAAGGGGTCATTTGTGTAGATCCTTCAAGGTTTTCGTATAGAAACTAACAGTTTAAAATAGAAAAAATTGAAAATGAGTTAAAAAAAACAGCCATTTGTGCCAACGTTTTCACCTGTAACTTCTACTAAGTATGACAGATGTTTGAAAGCAATACACTGTTACATCCGCTGGACTCTTCTGGTTGTGGGGATATATAGGACTTGTAGGTTCACCTAGAACCTGAGGAACCCAGAGCCAATAATTGAGAAAATATTGCAATGGTTTTTTATTGTGTACCGGGTATATAGCAATTCATTTGGGAAAATATAATCAGGGAAAAATTGGTATGAAAGTCACCTATGTATTTCTGAAATGGTAACAAAATATAGAGTTTAGAAACAGTAGCTATTTGCACATTTCCGAGATTGTGGGTACCCATACCAGCATGAGAATTATAGGTCATTTTTCAAAGTGACTTCTTTTTTACACATTGTCTTACATTTGGAAGGCAGAAATGCATTGAAAGTCAATAGGTTATAACAGTTGGTCTACAATTTTGTGTTCCCCTAATTCTCCCAATAAAAATGGTACCTCACTTGTGTGGGTAGGTGTAGTGCCCGCAACAGGAAACGGCCCAAAATGCAACATGGACATATCACATTTTCACAGTGAAAACTGACCCTTTTTTTGCAAAGTGCCGGCACCTAGGTAAACCTAGCAAACCTATACATTTTTGAAAACTAGACACCCAGGGGAATCCAGGATGGGGTGACCGGTGTGGCTCTCACCAGGTTCTGTTACCCAGAATCCCTTGCAAACCTCACAATTTGTCAAAAAACCCACATTTTCCTCACATTTCTGTGGTGGAAAGTTCTGGAATCTGCGTGGATCCACAAAATTCCACTCACCCCGCATTCCCCAAAGTCTTCCGAGAAAAATGGTACCTCACTTGTGTGGGCAGGTTTAGTGTCCGTGACAGGAAATGGCCCAAAACACAACATGGACTCATCAAATTTTCACTGTGAAAACTGACCCTTTTTTTTGTAAAGTGCCTAGCTGTAGATTTTGAACCCTAGCTCTGCCGGCACCTAGGGAAACCTAGCAAACCTACATTTTTGAAAACTAGACACCCAGGAGAATCCAGGACGGGGTGACTTGTGTGGCTCTCACCATGTTCTCTAACCCAGAATCCCTTGCAAACCTCAAACTTTGTCCAAAAAAACACATTTTCCTCAAATTTCTGTGGTGGAAATTTCTGGAATCTGCGTGGATCCACAAAATTCCACCCACCCCACATTCCCCAAAGTCTTCAGAGAAAAATGGTACCTCACTTGTGTGGGTAGGCCTGGTGCCCGTGCCAGGAAACGGCCCAAAACGCAACGTGGACACATCACATTTTCACAGTGAAAACTGACCTTTTTTTTGCAAAGTGCCTAGCTGTAGATTTGGACCCTAGCTCTGCCGGCACCAAGTGAAACCTAGCAAACCTATACATTTTTGAAAACTAGACACCCAGGGGAATCCAGGATGGGGTGACTTGTCTGACTCTCACCAAGTTCTGTTACCTAAAATCCCTTGCAAACCTCAAACTTTGTAAAAAAAAAAAAACATTTTCCTCACATTTCTGTGGTGGAAAGTTCTGGAATCTGCATGGATCCACAGAATTCCACCCACCCGGCATTCCCCAAAGTCTTCCGAGAAAAATGGTACCTCACTTGTGTGGGTAGGTGTGGTGCCCGTGACAGGAAACAGCCCAAAACGCAACGTGGACACGCCACATTTTAACAGTGAAAACGGACCCTTTTTTTGAAAAGTGCCTAGCTGTAGATTTTGAACCCTAGCTCTGCCTGCACCTACGGAAAACCTATCAAACCTATACATTTTTTAACACTATACACCCAGGGGAATCCAGCATGGGGTGACATGTCTGGCTCTCACCAGGTTCTGTTACCCAGAATCCCTTGCAAACCTTAAACTTTGTAAAAAAAAAACACATTTTCCTCACATTTCTGTGGTGGAAAGTTCTGGAATCTGTGTGGATCCACAAAATTCCACACACCCAGCATTCCCCAAAGTCTTCCAAGAAAAATGGTACCTCACTTGTGTGGGTAGGCCTAGTGCCCGCGACAGGAAATGGCCCAAAACACAACATGGACACACCACATTTTCACAGTGAAAACTGACCCTTTTTTTGAAAAGTGCCTAGCTGTAGATTTTGAACCCTAGCTCTGCCTGCACCTAAGGAAAACCTATCAAACCTATACATTTTTTAACTATACACCCAGGGGAATCCAGCATGGGGTGACTTGTCTGGCTCTCACCAGGTTCTGTTACCCAGAATCCCTTGCAAACCTCAAACTTTGTAATAAAAAAACACATTTTCCTCACATTTCTGTGGTGGAAAGTTCTGGAACCTGTGTGGATCCACAAAATTCCACACACCCCGCATTCCCCAAAGTCTTGCAAGAAATATGGTACCTCACTTGAGTGGGTAGGCCTAGTGCCCGCGACAGGAAACGGCCCAAAACACAACATGGACACACCACATTTTCACAGTGAAAACTGACCCATTTTTTGCAAAGTGCCTAGATGTAGATTTAGAACCCTAGCTCTGCAGGCACCTAGGGAAACCTATCAAACCTGTATATTTATGAAAACTAGACACCCAGGGGAATCCAGGATGGGGTGACTTGTCTGGCTCTCACCAGATTCTGTTACCGAGAATCCCTTGCAAACCTCAAACTTTGTAAAAGAAAACACATTTCCTCACATTTCTGCGGTGGAAAGTTCTGGAATCTGCGTGGATCCACAAAATTCCACCCACCACCGCATTCCCCAAAGTCTTCCGAGAAAAATGGTACCTCACTTGTGTGGGTGGGTCAAGTACCCGCAACAGGCAAGGGCTCAAAACCTATTGAGGAGACATCAAAATTACCTATCACAAAAACAACCTAGTTTTTCAAGGGGGGTCCCATGAGATTTTGGCCCCAGGCTCAGCAGCCATCTTGGGAAGCCTACCAAAACTCATACATTCCTGAAAACTAGGCACCTCGGGGAGTCCAGCGAGGTATGGCTTTGTGTGGAAAGTTGTGGGATCACCAGGCTGACACATGTTTTTTCCAGTGAATTTCAAAGGTTTTTTAAATCCTAATTTCTAAGTATAACGTCCCTGAAACCTATGGTTTTTTCGGTGAATTTCTAAGGTTTTTTAAATGCTAATTCCTAACTATGCCTATAGAGGTAGGACATGTGCAGAAAGAGGAAGAAAAGTGCAGAAAGAAGCAAGAGAAATGCAGAAAGAGTCAACCAAAGTCCAGAAAGATGAAGAAAGGTGCAGAAAGAAGCAAGAGATATGCAGAAAGAACCAACAGAGGGACAGAAAGAGGCCTTGTTGCAAAGTCATCCGGTGCCCCCAACGTTTTGCTGACTGGTACTGGTCGTAACTGACTCTGACTAACCAGGCCCGGAGCCAGTGCTATACTGAAACACCTACATACACTAGGGTACACTATGGGTTGGGGTACCCGTGTGATTGGCATGACCTCCCCTGTAAGGCCCTAGTACATAATAGGGCAGGGGAATTAAAACTACCTCTAAGTCAGAGGTGCAGAAAGAGGCAAGAGAAGTGCAGAAAGAAGCAACTGAGGTGCCAAAACAGGCAAGAGAGGTGCAGAAAGAAGCAAGTGAAGTGCAGAAAGAGGCAAGAGAGGTGCAGAAAGAGGCAGGAGGGGTGCAGAAAGAAGGAAGAGATGTACAGAAAGAAGCAACAGAGGTGCAGAAACAGGCAGGAAAGGTGCAGAAAGAGGGAACAGAGGTGCAGAAAGAGGCAAGAGAGGTGCAGAAAGAGAAAAGAGGGGTGTAGAAAGAGGCAAGAGGGGTGCAGAAAGAAGCAAGTGAGGTACAGAAAGACGGAAGAGGGGTACAGAAAGAAGGAAGAGAAGTGCAGAAAGAAGCAATAGAGGTGCTGAAAGAAGCAACAGAGGTGTAGAAAGAAGCAAGAGAAGTGCAGAAAGAGGCAAGTGAGGGGCATAAAGAAGCAAGAGCAGTGCAGAAAGAACCAACAGAGGTGCCAGAAGAACCAAGAGTGGTACAGAAAAAGGTAGAAGAGGTGCACATAGAGGCAAGAGAGGTACAGAAAGAGGCAGGAGGTGTGCAGAAAGAAGGAAGGGAAGTGCAGAAAGAAGCAAAAGAGGTACAGAAAGAGGCAAAAGAGGTGCAGAAACAGACAGGAAAGGTGCAGAAAGAGGGAACAGGGGTGCAGAAAGAGGTAAGAGAGGGGCAGGAAGAGAAAAGAGGGGTGCAGAAAGAGGCAAGAGGGGTGCAGAAAGAAGCAAGTGAGGTGCAGAACGAGGCAACAGAGGTGCATAAAGACACAAGAGGTGCAGAAACAAGCAAAAGAAGTGCAGAAAGAGGCAAGAGAATTGCTGAAAGAAGCAACAGAGGTGTGGAAAGAAGCAAGAGAAGTGGAGAAAGAGGCAAGTGAGGTGCAGAAAGAGGCAAGAGAGGTGCAGAAAATGGCAAGAGAACAGCAGAAAGAGGCAAGAGGGATGCAAAAAAGGGAAGAAGGGTGCAGAAAGAAGCAAGAGGGGTGCATAAAGAAGCAAGAGAAGCGCAGAACGAGGCAAGAGAGGTGCAGAAAGAGGCAAGAGAGGTTCAGAAATAGGCAAGGGAAGTGCAGAAACAGGCAAGAGAAATGCACAAAGAGGCAAGAGAGGAGCAGAAAGAGGCAAGAGGGGTATAGAAAGAAGCAAGGGAAGTGCAGAAAGAGACAGGAGGGGTGCAGAAAGAAGCAAGTGTGAGGTGCAGAAAGAGGAAAGAGAATTGCTGAAAGAAGCAACAGAGGTGTAGAAAGAACCAAGAGAAGTGCAGAAAGAGGCAAGTGAGGTACAGAAACAAGCAAGAGCAGTGCAGAAAGAACCAACAGAGGTGCAAAAAGAGGCAAGACGCGTGCAGAAAGAGGTAGGAGAGGTGCACAAAGAGGCAAGAGAGGTACAGAAAGAGGCAGGAGGGGTGCAGAAAGAAGGAAGAGAAGTGCTGAAAGAGTCGAGAGAATTGCTGAAAGAAGCAACAGAGGTGTACAAAGAAGCAATAGAAGTACAGAAAGAGGCAAGTGAGGTGCACAAAGCAGCAAGAACAGTGCAGAAAGAACCAACAGAGGTGCAAAAAGAGGCAAGAGGGGTGCAGAAAAAGGTAGGAGAGGTGCACAAAGAGGCAAGAGAGGTACAGAAAGAGGCAGGGGGGTGCAGAAAGAAGGAAGAGAAGTGCAGAAAGAAGCAACAGAGGTGCTGAAAGAGGCACAACGGGTGCAGAAAGAGCAAGAGATGTGCAGAAAAAAGCAACAGAGGTACAGAAAGAGGCAAGAGAGGTGCAGAAACAGGCAGGAAAGGTACAGAAAGAGGTAACGGGGTACAGAAAGAGGCAAGAGAGGTTTAGAATGAGGGGAGAGAAGTGTAGAAAGAGGCAAGAGAGGTGCAGAAACAAGCAGGAGAGGTGCAGAAAGAGGGAACAGGGGTGCAAAAAGAGGCAGAGTGGTACAGGAAGAAGCAAGTGAGGTGCAGAAAGAGGCAAGAGAGGTGCAGAAAGAGGCAAGAGAGGTACAGAAAGTGGAAGAGATGAGCAGAAAGAGGCAAAAAGAAGTGCAGAAAAAAAGAAAGTTGCAGAAAGAAGCAACAGAAATGCAGAAAGTGGCAAGAGAGGCGCAGAAAGAAGCAAGAGTGGGTTGCACACCATTAGTACCAATTTAACACCCACATTTAGCGATAAGTAACAGGTGACCATTCTAGGTTTGCAAAGGGCCTTCCACCACGCTGCAACACTTGTCGCTGCATTTTTGGTAACGTTTGAGCCAGAAACAAGGCTTTTTTTGTTCAAATCTGCAGATTAGGCAGCAGATGATGGATTATGTGGCTAATGCGGAAAATGTATAATTGTGCGAAAGTCGGTGCAGCCAAACAGTCACATAATTCCAGTGGCCCTGCTCATACCTCTGACTAGGTCCAGAAGTGCTCCTCAGTGATTTCTTCTTTTTTTTTGTCTCATTGAGTTCATAATTTAGCTTCTATGGAAACGAGGAAGACTGAACCTGAGGTTCTCACTCCACAACACAGACTACCATACCACATAATTACTCTCCATAACACATAATCCCACTCTACATAATTCCTATACACTAAATACCACATACTTTCTATCCACATAATTTCACTGTACAACATACCACATAATTCCACTACATACAAAGTACATCCACTCCACTCCAAAAAAACATTAGTAAAAAACTTTTACATTTACAACGCCAATAGCTCTAACTCTTGCAAATGCGAGACCTATTACATTACAAATGCTTCTTTAACTGGTAGTCACATTTGCAGAGTGGTGGAGAAAGGGGGCTGGGCCTCCAACCAGCACTCAGGAATTCCGCTGCGTAGGACTTACAGGAGATACCAGGAGGACTACTTGGCCGCCAAAGTCCCTCAGGAGTAAAGTGGACTTCATTCCCCCAACCAGTACTGTGCCAGGAAGCGCATTTGCAGAGTGGTGGAGAAAGGTGAGAGTGGCATCTGAAGACCTCTCAGCAATCCCACTGTGTAGGACTTACTGGAGGTAACTGGAGGGGTAGCTGGACCCCAAGGTGAATCTTGGGGGCCAACTACCCCTCCTATTACCTCCAGTAAGTCCCACACAGCAGCATTGCTAAATTCTCATAGCAGGACATGCCCCCTTTCCCCACCACTCTCCAAACGCACTTCCTGGCGCACTCTTGGAAGGGGATTAAAGTCCCCTTCGCTGCTGGCGGTCCTAAGGGGCCAACTAGCCTACCTGATACCTCCAGTATGTCCCAGATAGTGGGATTGCTGAAAGGTAGACACAGGCCACGCCCCCTTTCTCCACCAATCTGCAAACGTGCTTCCTGGCGCATTCTGGGTTGGGGGAACTAAGTGCCCTTGAATCCTGAGGGTCCCTAGGGGCCAACTAGCCCACCAGGTACCGCCAGTAAGTCCCACACAGCTGGATTGCTGAGAGTGGTCTGAGGCCATGCCCCCTTTTTACACCACTCTACAAACACGCCTGCTGGCGCACTGCTGTTTGGGGGATGAAGTCCACTTTAGTCCTGAGGTCCTCAGGACACAAGAGGACCTCATCGCCCCACCAGCAGTGCGCCACGAGGCACGTTTGCAGAGTGGTGCAAAAAGGGGCGTGGCCTCGGACCACCTCGAAGCAATCCAGCTGTGTGGCGCATAATGGAGGTACCTGGTGGGCTAGTTGGCCCCCAGGGACCCTCAGTATTCAAGGGGACTTAATCCCCCAACTTAGAATGCACCAGGAGGCGCGTTTGCAGAGTGGTGCAGGGAAGGGGTGGGGCCTCTTGCGAGATGCCGTTTAAAAAGAAAAAAAAAATGTTAGAAGGGGGCTGTGTGGCCCCCCTTCTTTCAATCTTTTTTGGGCCCTGGGGACCCCATCCTCCAGGGTCTGCCACATATAAAAAAAAAAAACCCTCCCGAGGCCAATTTCGGCCCCGGGGCATGGCCACATATACATATTTTTTAATTTTTAATGGAGGAGGGCCATGTGGCCGCCCTCCTGAGGCCTTAATCTTCCCCGGCGACCCCATCCCCCTGGGCATTGCCTCTTTCTTTTTATTTATTTAATTTTTATTCAGGAGGGGGGTCACACGGCCCCCCTCCCGAGGCCAATTTCGACCCCAGGACCCCATCCCCCGGGGCATGGCCACATATACATACTTTTAAATTTTTAATGGAGGGGGCCGCGTGGCCCCCCTCCTGAGGCCTTTATCTGCCCCGGGGACCCCATCCACCGGGGCATGGCCTCTTTTTTTTATTATTTATTTTTTTATTCGGGAGGGGGGCTGCGTAGCCCCCTTTCCCGGGGCCACTTCTGGCCCCGGGGACCCCATCCCCGGGGCCCGGCCTCTTTGATGGGGACCATGGGGGGAGCCCCAATGCCCCCACGGTCCCTGCCAACTCCCCTCCTCCTGCGGGAGCCAGCATTGCTTTTGGGCAAGGGGAGCTGCTAACTTGCAGCTCCCCTTGCCCAAAAGCAATTCTGCTTTGCTTCGTTGAAGCAAGAGCAGGTTTCCTGCTCTCGCTTCAACGAAGCAAAGAAGTGTTTGCTATGACAGTGCGGGAGTCGTGCTCCCACCCTGCCATAGCAAACGGCAATGTCCCGGGGTTGGGCACCCCAGGACATAGCAGGAGCCGGCCCTGGGGGGTGGCGGTCCCAAGGGCCATCGAGGGCTCCAGGAGGGGGGCCCCGCGGCCCCCCTCCCAGCATTTTTAAAGCCCCGAGGAGGTGGTGGTCCCCGGGGCTGGGGTCTGCAACGGACCCCCGCCACTTATTTAAAATTGCCCCAGGGAGGTGGTGGTCCCCAGGGCAGTGTGGGGAGGGGCAGGAGCCCCCCCACACTTACATATATGTTAATTTAAGCCCCGGGGAGGTAGTGGTCCCCGGGGTTTGGGGGGCCCATGAGGCCCCCCCTGCACATAATTAGTAATGCCCCGGGGAGGTGGCAGTCCCCGGGACTGTGGGGAATTAAGAATTGCCCCCTGGACCTGGCCCACCCAGGGGCTTGAAACAAACGAAGCGCGGGAGACCGCGCTTCGTTTATTTTTTTATAATTTCGGCTGAAATTATTTTTAAAAAAATGCTTTTTTTGGCCCTGAGGGTCCTTGTGGGACCCCCCGAGCAGGCCTAGGGGGTCAGGGTGTTTCTACCCTGCCCCCTTTTCTTGTTTTTTAATGTTTTTTCTACTGTTTTTTTGTGACTCGGTTACCGAGTCACAAGATGGCTGCCAACACATTCTGGTTTGGAGTGTTGGCAGCAAATCAGAATTAAGCTCGTGCTCGGGAGGATTCGCGAATCCTCCTCGGTGCTCAGATATTGATATTTTTATTTTTTTCATTTCTCAGGAACTACTGAACAGATTTACACCATTTAAATAAAAGAGTGCTTTCTGAACCAAGAGCTACCTTTTTGCCAAATTTGGTGTAATTCCGTTCAGCAGTTCGGGCTGTAGCCTATTCCAAAATTCCTATGGAAAGTAACATGGGAGAACGTGTTTTGAGACCCCCCCTTTTTTCTCGGCCCCCGCTTGACGAATCACCCTGAATCTTGCAAGACAGGAGCTGACCTGAGCTGGTCATTAGTTTTGAAAATTTCGTGAAGATTTGTCAAACAGCGCCAAAGATATTGGCAAAAGAAAAAACGCTTTTTGAATAGAAACAAGGTTCTAACTATAACTACCTACTGGCGACCGCCAGTAGGTAATATATGTAAATATATATATATATATAAAAAAAATTTATTGAAAGTTCAACTCAAGATACAATATGAAAATACGGCGTAAAGTGCATAGTGCAAAGTGCAAAGTGCATAGGTGCTCGAGATATCTTCCAATTTACAACATTCAATGATATATACATATGTCAATTTAAAAACATCCAGCTGTTATGATTCTTAGTGGCATAGAAAGTCCATAAAAATTGATAAATTGCACGATTACAAAAAACACAGAAAACACAGAAAACACGGATTAAAGTGCATATGTGTTCAATGTGGCATGGAATTAGCCACATAGTGTAACCTAAAATTACATAAAGAGGTTTTTACAGAATATAACTATTATGCTTATATTGGACAGTCTACCAGCAGTCATTACACCAAAACCCGGACTAATTTCCTATGGAGCTCCAACGTTTCTCAAACTTCCTAAATGATCCTGATATTAATGCATATCTTCTCTCAAATTCTTTAACTTTAATAAGTTTTGCTCTCCATTCTTGAAAGGAAGGTATCTCATTACTACGCCAGTTTTGAAGGATTAAAGATCTTGCTACTAAGGCAGATATAAATAGGCATTCTTCTTGCATATTGTTTAATATCATGTTTGGGGCGCATCCCAAGACTGCAATATATTTATCATTGGTAATAGAGTGATCTATAGTAATTCTAAGATACTTTTCAATTTCTTCCCAAAGATTCCCAATTTTGGGACAGTCCCAAACAATATGTGACCAAGTGCCTCCTCCTTCTTGAGCACAGCGAAAGCACCTATCCTCAATTTGTGGATAAATATTATGCAAAAAGAATGGTATCCTATAGATTAATCATTTTGTATAGAATTGCATACGTTTAAAATTAGCACCTCTTATTACTGTCGCATTCAGTTTGTTAATTCTATTCCAAGTTATTCTTGGAAGTTGCAAGTCTTCTTTTTTCCTCCATCTGTCTCATATTTTTTCGTAAATGGGGAAAAACTTATTGTCATTAAAAATTTTCACCCATGCGCTAACTGATCGTTTTACCGGAGCTTCCAAAGCTTCACTTATGCCTGAACTTGTTGTTATACTTCTAGCATTGATATTTTCCAGAAAGTGACTTATGTTAATACATGACCATTTAAGCGCATCTTTTGAGTGAAGGAGCCCAATTTCTATCTCGGGCCATTTTTTCCAGGAGTTGGAATTAACAAAGTCTCTAACTTGTGTATATCCATTCTCCTCCCACTTTCTTAAAATGCCACTTTCTAACAATATGTTCTCCCCAGTGTAGAGATGAGACAGGCTCGTTGATCCATTTATCCTGGGGATACTATAAAATGCTAACAGTTGGATTTTTTGTTTAAAAATCCATTGGAGAGCCTTATACCGTACTTTCTTAGGATACTTAACTATTCTCGTTGGATCTAAAATGTTATACTCCATTAAAATGTTAGTCATCAAAAAATTATCTATCTCCGGGGGTCCGACTGTGAAAAAAATCTGTGACTGTTATGTGCAAAATTTGCATAATAATACTCTCTTATATTTGGGAGGGACAACCCTCCCTCTTCAATAGAGTAATTTAAAGTGCTAAGTGCCAGTCTAGGTGTTTTATTTGCCCATAAAAAGGATGAGAGCAAACTGTCTATCTCCTTAAAAAAAGACGATTGTAATGCGCACGGAGCAGCTGCAAATAAAAAGTTGAATAGAGGCAGAATAGACATGGGTATGAGTGCCACACGGCCTAGTATTAATAGTGGGAGATGATTCCATCGCGTTAAAAGACGTTTCACTTTTTGTATCAACGGGGTATAATTCAATTGGAATAAATCCTCTATTCTCTCCGTCACATAAATCCCTAGATATCTCTTCGGGCAAGAATTATACACTGACCTAGAATTTGGCAATAGCATATCAACAGAGCAATTACAAAGCAAAATTTCGGTCTTGGCCTTATTTATTTTTTAGCCCCTACTGCCTGGAATTCCGAGAAAATCCCTAGGATTTCCTCCTGAGTATATTCTTTGGGGTTTAAGAAAAGGACGATATCATCTGCGTATAGTTTTATATTGGTCATCCCTTGTAGGGGGGCAGTACGTGTCATTTTTTGTCTAATCGCTATTGCCAGGGGTTCTATAAATAAAGCGAATAGGATAGGGGATAGGGGACAACCTTGTCTAGTACCCCTATTTATTCTACAAGTGCCCACGTTCATAGAGTTAATTAATATTTGCGCCTGTGAGTCCTTGTATAAGTTTCTTATTAATTGTATGAACCCTTCTGGGAAGCCAAACTTTTCCAGAATTAAAAATAGACACTCCCATGATACCAGGTCGAATGCTTTCTCGGCATCTAAAAACCACACCTGAGCCTCTATCCCCTTTTAATTAAAATAATCTAGTGCTTCTATTAAAAATTTCGTGTTGGTAGAAAGCTGTCTCCCAGCTACAAATCTGCATTGATCCACATGTATAAGTGAGCCCACAATTCTATTAAGTCTGTTTGTAAGCAGCTTTGTTAACATTTTATAGTCCACATTAAGCAGACTTATAGGCCTGTAGGAGTTGACATTTTCCCTATTTTTATCCTTCTTCAGAACGCTAACCACAACTGCTGTATGTAAAGATGCCGGAGGTTCGCCTCCTTTAAGTAAGTGGTTAGCCAATTTTAAAATTTGTACGTTGAGAGTTAAGGCGAATCTTTTATAAAATTCGGCTGGCAGACCATCTTCTCCGGTCGCTTTACAGTTTGCCATAGAACCAATCACCAATTCAAGTTCTTCATTTGTTAATTCATCTAATAGTTCTTCCCTAAATTCCCTATTTAGATGAGGGATTGGCAAATTATCGAGGAAGCCTGAAATATGGTCAGAAGGCAAGTGATGGTCTGACTGATAGATTTCTTTGTAATGTTTAAAAAAGGCATCTCCAATATCCTCGGTTCTGGTTAGCCGTATTTTAGCTACCTCGTCCCAGATACTTTCAATTCTATTTTGAACCTGTTTCTCTTTTGCCTGCCATGCTAAGAGCTTCCCTGTATATTCACTCTCTTCGTACACTGTCTGAAGGTAGGTCATACTTGCTACTTCTCCTAGTTGATAATAATACTCCTGCATTTGTATTTTTGCCTGGAGTAACTCTTGTCTTGTATTTAAATTTCTGTCCTTGATACATTTCAGTTTCGCCTGCGCAAATCTTACCTCAATTTTTAATCTTTCCTCTTTTTTTGCCCTTTGTTGCGGGATTTCTTTCGATGTAATTATGCCTCTTAGTGTAGCCTTAAATGCATCCCAAACTATATTAGTTGTAGCCGAATCTTTATTGATGGAAAAAAAGACGCTAATCTCATTGGCTATCTCTGCACACCAGGACTCGTTTTCCAGATTAAGTTTATTAAAATACCACCTTCTAGGCACTTTTCCCTCCAGATCTCCAAAAACAATTTCTATTTTAATTAAAGCATGGTCAGAAAAGGCGTTTGGAATATGATCGTACTTGTTGACAGTAAGGTCATGTGAGATCAAAAAGAAATCTATTCTGGACGCTGAGTCATACTTTGCCGAGAAGCATGAATAGTTGTGCTTTCAAGGCGCCATCTGTCTACTATATCTAAATCATTTTTGTGCAACTAGACAGAGCAATAGACACCTGTGGTTTATTTTGTTTTCGAGCCTTCTTAGAGGAGTCTACTGAGGGGTCCTGGAGAAAATTAAAATCACCCCCCCATATGATAGGTCCGGGTACGCCGGATAGGGCCTGCTTAAGCTGTAGCAATGGGAGCGGGATATCAAGAACAGGAGCATAGATTGTAGCCAGTGTAAGATTTGACTGATTTAATTTTCCATAGACATACGCCCATCTTCCCCCTGGGTCCATCTGCATTATTTTTACTTGAAATTGCACGTGTTTACCAACATATATGCCCACCCCCCTCTGTGCACACCCTGCATTAGATGAACAATAAAAGCCTGCCCAATTCTTAAGTATTTTGCTTGCATCTGACAAACTCCGAAAATGGGTCTCTTGTAGGAAAATAGCATCAGAATTACATCCTCTGAGCCAACTTTCAATTGCTTGG
>CAWUFW010018897.1:0-205382 GCA_963921515.1 Calotriton arnoldi | reverse complement strand
CCAGTAAGTGCAACACCAGGGAAAGTGTTGGATAGCTGAGGGGTAAAGATTTTATTCCCCCTCCGGTGACTACAACAGTAGGGAAAGTGTTGTATAGCGGAGGGGTAAAATTTACTATTCTCACTCCAATGAGTGCAACAGTAGGGAAAGTGTTGGATAGCGGAGAGGCAAAAATTACAATTCACACTACAACAGTTAAAAAATATATATATATTAAAAATTAAGAAAAATTAAAAAAATTATATTTTAAAAATTGACAAAATATATATTAAATATATACAAAGAAAACATACTATAATATTTACATATAACAAATACCTACAAATATTATATAAAATTAAATAATAAATACATTTTTAAAAATGTATTCTTTTAAACTAGAAAATATTTACAGACAAAAACTATAATACATAAATGTATTTATTTTATTTCCTACGCTATAACACAATAACAATAACACACCAACATTTTAAATTAAATTTACTTCCATAATTAATAATTGATTCAAAAAATCTTATTTAAAAAAACTAATAAACATTAATTAACTACACACACTTTAACACTATAATGTCCACAACACACACCTAAATTAACCCTTTAAAAGTAAAAACAACACACAAAAAATAAACAAATACCCCAAATAAATATCAAATATTTAACATTAATTAACAACTATATATTAATTAATTAAACCCAAATTACTTCCCATCCATTGCCCCTATAAACACCACAACACACACCTAAAATTAATTACACAATTGCCATAATACATTTCCAATTAATTTAATTACTATCAATTAAATAATTATTAATAAAAAATAAACTACTTAACACCCTTTACACCTATAAATACCAAACCACACACCTAAAATTAATTACACAATTACCATAATTAATTACCAATTAATTAATTAAAATTAACAACCAATTATTAATTCATCAATCAAAATAAATTACTTTCCACCCTTTACACCTATAAACACCAAAACACACCTAAAATTAATTACACAATTACCATAACTAATCACAAATTAAATAATTATTAATTAACAACAAATTAGTAATTAGTTAATAATAAATTACTTTACACATTTAACACTATAACATCTCAATTAAACAAATATTAATAAATAAAAAATAATCAATTAATGTAATATAATTAAATTACTTCCCACCCTATTCCCCTATAAACCCACAACCCGCTACGGAACTAAAAATGCAAAATTCAAATTAAAAAAATTTAATAACTACTAAAAATGTAACACATATATTAAAAATACAAACAATTCTTATACAGAAAACAAACATCACATACATTTAAAACATATACTAAAATACATAACACTAATTAAAAAATCGACATTTTTAACTATATTTTTGCAAAAGATATTAAACACTTCGATATTTTTAAAATCGGTATTACTTACCTTAAGTCGATATTCTTGACCACGATATTCTTGCTGTCGATATTTCTGAACCACGATATTTCCGACTCAATATTTGTGCAACTCGATATTTTAAACTGATATTCTGTCTGCACACCGGCTAGTGCATACCCTTGTGATACAAAGTCTGTGCCCCCCCCGTATGAGCGGTGCATTTCACCACAGCAACGCGTTTATCCAGGGTCAATGCATTAATTAATAACTTGAGGTACCCTGTTAATAACGGGTGTACCATCTGATTTCAGGACGCAGCGCCTTTTCCACTTCCCTATACTGGAATGCACTGTGGTGGTGACAGAGGCTGAGTCTGAGTAAATTGTTACCGTCTTCCCCCTGCTTTGTGTGAGGGATTCAATTAGCGCTGTCAACTGTGCTGGTTGTGCTTAGAGGTGTGGGAGGAGAGTTAGCTGCGCGGTTAACTGCAGTGTTTCAGAAGGCGCATGGCTACGGGCCTTTACTACCGCCGCCCCTGTGTGTCTCACCCCTGTCTCTTGGTTGACGAACAGTGCCTCACTGTCTAAGATGGGATCTTCTTCAGCCTGTCTGCTCCCGTCAGGGGTGTACGTTGCACAGTCATGGATCTCCTCTCCCTCCTGAACTTCAGGGTTAGGAAAATGGCTAGGTTTACCAGATGACACCGTACTATTTTTAATGATGGTCTGGAGAACATCAGTTCATAACCCGAGACCTGTTGCGTAATCAGTGTACTCTTGCTCTTTTCTATGACCGCAAACACTGAATGTTCTACATACATTGTCAGCGGACCCCCATTACATTAGAGGTGTTTTTGTCGAAGGCAAAAGATGCTGCTGCCAAAGCTTGCTCGCATGGGAAGTGACCCTGCATGTCTGAGTCTAAGTGCCCGCTGTAGTACACAAGGGGTTTGTGCCCCAAGGGATACTTCTGCGTCAAGATTGCTGACATGACTCGCCCGTCGCTGTGACTGAATAAGAAAAATTCCTTCTTATAGACAGGTGTCCCTAGCACAGGGGAGCAAGTTATCTCTTTTAAGTTTACAGAAGGTATCCTGCATCTTCACCTTTTTCATGACCTCAAGTAGGGGGTTAGTAAGTGTGCAGTAGTCAAAGACCCACTGCCGGACGTGATTTAAAAAAAACAAAAACGTTTGCATATTCCCTTTTGTTTGCGGTGGTGGAATAGCCTTAATGAAGTATGCGTGTTCCGGCGTGGCCCATCGACCGGCCGCTGAGATCAGTTGGCCCAAGTAGTTAACGTCCTGTTGCACATACTGCATCTTCCCCTTCTCTACTTTGTAGCCCCTCTCGGCAAGTGCAGTGAGGACAGCTATCGTGTCATGACATATGTCTTCAGAGGGGCTGCATATCAAAATGTCGTCCTCCTATTGTATCAGCGTGCTACTAAACTGGAAGTTAGCGAGAGCCCTCCTCAGTATACGATTGACTATACTTGAGAACTTGCAATACCCTTGTGGTAAACTCCGGAATAGCAGCTGAACCCCTTGAGATGTAAATGTGGTCAGGTACTTACTGTCTGGGTGCAGCAAGATGCTAAAGAACACTGTTTTGATGTCTATCACGGAAAAGTGGCGTGCTTCCGCCGTTATATTAGTTAGGATGATGGAGGGGTCTGGTACTACAGGGATTTCTGGGACCACAATGTCATTGAGGGGGTGCAGGTACTGCACTAGGCGCTAAGTTCCCCTTACTCTTTTTGACCAGGAAGATCGGCGTATTGCAGGGAGACACTCCCACATGGAAGACCCCCTGATCGATCAGTGCCTGAATAAGGGTGCTATACCCTTGTCAGCTTCCCAAGAGTGCGGGCATTGGCGCAATCTGGGTAGCGTGGCCCCTTCCTGCAACATTATCTTCACAGGTATGGTGGTATTAATGAGACCCACGTCATATGGCCCCTCTGCCCACAACTGTAGCAGCACTTTTGACTAGTCTTGCTCCTGCCATGTTGTCAGTGCCAAATGCAAAAAGAACACTTGATGGACAGAATCCAGAACAATGTCATACATTGACCCCAGTACAGAGATCTGGGCCTAAATCCATCATTTTTTTGCTTCCCATGCCATTGCAGTTTGAACCCAGCCATATGCAAATCAGTCTAGACCCTGCGCCCAATAGGAACAATCCAGAGCCCGAACTGCCAGTCCAGGTCCTTCCTGGACTGGAAACAAGCATCCTAGGACTAGTTTCGGGGTTTCACCCCTCATCAACCAGGATAGTTTGACTCCAGTGGCATGGAGAGCACGGGACCACGTCTGGGCATACCCGTCCCACTCGGGGTGACAAATGCAAAAACAAGACTGATTTGCATATGGCTGGGTTCAAACTGGATTGGCATGCGGAGCAAAAAAACAATGTATTTAGGCCTAGATCTCTGTACTGGCATCAATGTATGACATTGTTCTGCATTCTGTCCATCAAGTGTTCTTTTTGCATTTGTCACCCCGAGTGGGATGGGTATGCCCAGATGTGGGTCCCGTGCTCTCCATGCCACTGGAGTCAAGCTATCCTGGCTGATGAGGGGTGAAACCCCGAAACCGGTCCTAGGATGCGTGTTTCCAGTCCAGGGAGGACCTGGCTAGGCAGTTCGGGCTGGACTGTTCCCATTGGGCACAGGGTCAAGACTGATTTGCATATGGCTGGGTTTAAACTGGAATGGCAGGGTGAGCAAAAAAACGATGGATTTAGGCCCAGATCTCTGAACTGGGTCGAATGCATGACATTGTTCTGCATTCCGTCCATCAATTGTTGTTTTTGCATTTGTCACCCCGAGTGGGACGGGTATGCCCAGACGTTGTTCCCGTGCTCTCCATGCCACTGGAGTCAAGCTATCCTGGCTGATGAGGGGTGAAGCCCCGAAACCGGTCCTAGGATGCTTGTTTCCAGTCCAGGGAGGACCTGGCCTGGCAGTTCGGGCTGGACTGTTCTCATTAGGCACAGGTTCAAGACTGATTTGAATATATGGCTGGGTTCAAACTGGAATGGCATGGTGAGCAAAAAAACTATGGATTTAGGCCAAGATCTCTGTACTGGGTCGAATGCATGACATTGTTCTGCATTCCGTCCATCTATTGTTGTTTTTGCATTTGTCACCCCGAGTGGGACTCGTATGCCCAGACGTGGGTCCCGTGCTCTCCATGCCACTGGAGTCAAGCTATCCTGGCTGATATGGGGTGAAACCCGGAAACTGGTCCTAGGATGCTTGTTTCCAGTCCAGGGAGGACCTGGCCTAGCAGTTCGGGCTGGACTGGTCCCATTAGGCACAGGTTCAAGACTGATTTGAATATATGGCTGGGTTCAAACTGGAATGGCATGGTGAGCAAAAAAACTATGGATTTAGGCCAAGATCTCTGTACTGGGTCGAATGCATGACATTGTTCTGCATTCCGTCCATCAATTGTTGTTTTTGCATTTGTCACCCCGAGTGGGACGGGTATGCCCAGACGTTGTTCCCGTGCTCTCCATGCCACTGGAGTCAAGCTATCCTGGCTGATGAGGGGTGAAGCCCCGAAACCGGTCCTAGGATGCTTGTTTCCAGTCCAGGGAGGACCTGGCCTGGCAGTTCGGGCTGGACTGTTCCCATTGGGCACAGGGTCAATACTGATTTGCATATGGCTGGGTTCAAACTGGAATGGCATAGTGAGCAAAAACGATGGAGTTAGGCCCAGATCTCTGAACTGGGTCGAATGCATGACATTGTTCTGCATTCTGTCCATCAATTGTTGTTTTTGCATTTGTCACCCCGAGTGGGACGGGTATGTCCAGACGTGGGTCCCTTGCTCTCCATGCCACTGGAGTCAAGCTATCCTGGCTGATGAGGGGTGAAACCCCGAAACTGGTCCTGGGATGCTTGTTTCCAGTCCAGGGAGGACCTGGCCTGGCAGTTCGGGCTGGACTGTTCCCATTGGGCACAGGGTCAATACTGATTTGCATATGGCTGGGTTCAAACTGGAATGGCATGGTGAGCAAAAAAACGATGGATTTAGGCCCAGATCTCTGTACTGGGGTGAATGCATGACATTGTTCTGCATTCTGTCCATCAATTGTTGTTTTTGCATTTGTCACCCCGAGTGGGACGGGTATGCCCAGACGTGGGTCCCGTGCTCTCCATGCCACTGGAGTCAAGCTATCCTGGCTGATGAGGGGTGAAACCCCGAAACTGGTCCTGGGATGCTTGTTTCCAGTCCAGGGAGGACCTGGCCTGGCAGTTCGGGCTGGACTGTTCCCATTGGGCACAGGGTCAAGACTGATTTTCATATGGCTGGGTTAAAACTGGAATGGCATGGTGAGAAAAAAAACGATGGATTTAGGCCCAGATTTCTGTATTGGGGTGAATGCATGACATTGTTCTGCATTCCGTCCATCTATTGTTGTTTTTGCATTTGTCACCCCGAGTGGGACTCGTATGCCCAGACGTGGGTCCCGTGCTCTCCATGCCACTGGAGTCAAGCTATCCTGGCTGATATGGGGTGAAACCCGGAAACTGGTCCTAGGATGCTTGTTTCCAGTCCAGGGAGGACCTGGCCTAGCAGTTCGGGCTGGACTGGTCCCATTAGGCACAGGTTCAAGACTGATTTGAATATATGGCTGGGTTCAAACTGGAATGGCATGGTGAGCAAAAAAACTATGGATTTAGGCCAAGATCTCTGTACTGGGTCGAATGCATGACATTGTTCTGCATTCCGTCCATCAATTGTTGTTTTTGCATTTGTCACCCCGAGTGGGACGGGTATGCCCAGACGTTGTTCCCGTGCTCTCCATGCCACTGGAGTCAAGCTATCCTGGCTGATGAGGGGTGAAGCCCCGAAACCGGTCCTAGGATGCTTGTTTCCAGTCCAGGGAGGACCTGGCCTGGCAGTTCGGGCTGGACTGTTCCCATTGGGCACAGGGTCAATACTGATTTGCATATGGCTGGGTTCAAACTGGAATGGCATAGTGAGCAAAAAAACGATGGAGTTAGGCCCAGATCTCTGAACTGGGTCGAATGCATGACATTGTTCTGCATTCTGTCCATCAATTGTTGTTTTTGCATTTGTCACCCCGAGTGGGACGGGTATGTCCAGACGTGGGTCCCTTGCTCTCCATGCCACTGGAGTCAAGCTATCCTGGCTGATGAGGGGTGAAACCCCGAAACTGGTCCTGGGATGCTTGTTTCCAGTCCAGGGAGGACCTGGCCTGGCAGTTCGGGCTGGACTGTTCCCATTGGGCACAGGGTCAATACTGATTTGCATATGGCTGGGTTCAAACTGGAATGGCATGGTGAGCAAAAAACGATGGATTTAGGCCCAGATCTCTGTACTGGGGTGAATGCATGACATTGTTCTGCATTCTGTCCATCAATTGTTGTTTTTGCATTTGTCACCCCGAGTGGGACGGGTATGCCCAGACGTGGGTACCGTGCTCTCCATTCCACTGGAGTCAAGCTATCCTGGCTGATGAGGGGTGAAACCCCGAAACTGGTCCTGGGATGCTTGTTTCCAGTCCAGGGAGGACCTGGCCTGGCAGTTCGGGCTGGACTGTTCCCATTGGGCACAGGGTCAAGACTGATTTTCATATGGCTGGGTTAAAACTGGAATGGCATGGTGAGAAAAAAAACGATGGATTTAGGCCCAGATTTCTGTATTGGGGTGAATGCATGACATTGTTCTGCATTCCGTCCATCAATTGTTGTTTTTGCATTTGTCACCCCGAGTGGGACGGGTATGCCCAGACATGGGTACCGTGCTCTCCATGCCACTGGAGTCAAGCTATCCTGGCTGATGAGATGAAACCCCGAAACCGGTCCTAGGATGCTTGTTTCCAGTCCAGGGAGGACCTGGCCTGGCAGTTCGGGCTGGACTGTTCCCATTGGGCACAGCGTCAAGACTGATTTGCATATGGCTGGGTTCAAACTGTAATGGCATGGTGAGCAAAAAAACTATGGATTTAGGCCCAGATCTCTGTATTGGGGTGAATATATGACATTGTTCTCCATTCTGTCTATCAATTGTTTTTGCATTTGTCACCCCGAGTGGGACGGGTATGCCGAGACGTGGGTCCGGTGCTCTCCATGCCACTGGAGTCAAGCTATACTGGCTGATGAGGGGTGAAACCCCGAAACCGGTCCTAGGATGCTTGTTTCCAGTCCAGGAAGGACCTGGCCTGGCAGTTCGGGCTGGACTGTTCCCATTGGGCACAGGGTCAAGACTGATTTGCATATGGCTGGGTTCAAACTGGAATGGCATGGTGAGCAAAAAAACTATGGATTTAGGCCCAGATCTCTGTACTGGGGTGAATGCATGACATTGTTCTGCATTCTGTCCATCAATTGTTGTTTTTGCATGTTGTCAGTGCCGCCATGGGCAGCTGGGCACTATTTTACAGCTCTACCCAGCCCTTAATCGAATCTGCAAAAATAATTTCTGAGGTCCTGGGGCACTCACCGAACAGCTCGTCATCTATCACCTCACATACAATGAGGCCGGGTGTAACAAAGATGATACACGCCCATATCATGTTCGCTTGGTCGATGGCCAGCAAGACCCCATAGTCAAGCAGTACTTCATCTTGGGGCTTCAAGTCATGGTGTCCCTCCCGGCTTAATACAAATTCGTTAGGCAGCCGCAACTTCTGTCCCAACCATTCCGATGTGTTAGAAACAATTGTGAGGACAGCACTAAGGCCGTCAGGTCGGTGGGTGACGCCCTCATCGGCCCAGATGTGTGATGGGGTTGGTTTAAGGACATGGGTCTTAGTGGTAAACCCCAGAGGTCGAGCAGGCCATCGTCCCATTTTCAGAGAAATGGATGGTCATGTTTAGTTTGTCCATTAAGTCTCGTCCCAAGAGATTAGTTGGGGATGAGGAATGATATAGCAATTGTCCCCGACATCTAACTCCAGGGTTTTGTGAATGGGACCCTCATAATCGTACCCAAAAACCTTTGCGTGTCCATGCAGTCTTGGACAGGGAGACGATCCCTTTCTTTAGGCATGACTAAGTTGCCCCCATGTCAATCAGGAAGCTGTAGGGCGTGTTGTTTACTAGCACTGTTACGGTTGGTTCCTACTCTGATCGACGTGTTACTGAGAGCACGGGGCATGTGAGGGAGGGAGGGAGTGTGTGTGTGTCCTATCCACTGGACGAAAGACCGAACTTTGTTGACCCCGTGTCCTATCCACTTGTCGGAGCTGAGGAGGAATTGCGACCATGTCCCACCACTGGGAGTTTTCCTTACTACTTCCTGGGGTCCTTCTCCTTCTGCTACATACTTCATCTTTTCTGAACTTCTGTGGCAGTACCCCCAACGGTGACGCCACCTTCTGTGCCATCGTGGCTACAGCTGTTCTACCCAGGGCCACCTGCACCCAGCTCAGGGATTTCACGGTGGTGCCTTGGTTCTGTCCCAGTTTCTTTCTGTATTCTCTCTCTCTCTTCCTTTCCTTAGCTTGCCTTTTTCCCCACCCTTCAAGGCATTGCCGCATGTAGGGTAAGTTCAGTTGGGATTTCCCTCTCCATATCTGATGCAATCCTCCGCTATTGCCATGTCCTCTGGCTCAAATGATCCTCCCCTAGGCCAGGACCGGTCATATTGGTTCCTCTCCTCATTCCAGTCTCCTAACAGGTCGCAAAACGGGTGGGCAAAGATCTCACCTTCCTCTCTTGCTACTATCTCCCTTGGGATCAACTTGTCTTTGTTGTGAGCTCGAGTGGAGCAGTGTGCATCCTCGTCACCGCTCCCCTTATGGGCACGCAAAGGCGCAATCTTATTTTTCCTGCATCTCGGTTGGGTTAGTACCAGGCTGTCTTGGTCTTTTTTTTCCTGGTCAGCCCCTCTCCTTCATCGACCGATTGGTGAGGCTCTGATCCCTGCTAGAAGCCTCTCAACTATTCCTGCCTCCGATTCTTCCTAAAGTGGTGCCCTGTTCCTACCCCCCCTTCCCTCAGGTGAAGAGCGCGTTGCTCTGTGCTCTTGCTGCACTTCCTGGGTGCATGCGATTTCTCTCTCTAACCTTAGCTCATGCCTTTCTTCCTCGCCCTGTCTAGTTTGTCTCCTTCTTTCAAAGCTATGCGCTATTCTTTTTGGCCAGACTTCACCTTCAAACTCGCTCTCTGTGGTCTCCTCGGCTACCAGGGCAAATCCTGTAGCCCCACCTCATCATCAGTTCCCAGAGGTGTGCAATTTCCTTCCTCACCCCCCATATGTCACTATCTAGAACCACCACCCTGTCACCCGTGTATGTTCGCCTGAACCAGTGGGAGTGTGTGTTTGATTTGAGGTTGAGGTCCTATGCATTCGGCATGGTAGACGGGCCGAACTTTTGGGGACCTTCCCAAAGGGCTTGGGCTGCACTAGAAGCGTCTCAGCTCGTTGGCTTTTTTGTCCCTCGTGCTTGGGCCTAACTGTCCGTCTTTCGGTGGGGAACATCGGCTCCTATTGGTGGATGGGAATATCCTAATGTGAGTGGAGCTGGCGTGAGCACCTCCATTCCTGCATATGGTGGGAGAGGCGCTGACGCCTTACTTGCTACCCACATTGTAGGGCTATCGCTCTGGGCCTCTTCAAAGATTGCCCATAGTTCTAGTAATGCCTCTCTCTTGTCTCTCTTTTGACCTGTATATTTACTTTTCATGTGTGTTTTAGTATGTTCTATTATGTAAGTGTCAAATGTTCCCTCTATAGGCCAGGGAAATGTGTGTGCCTTTGTGTGTGTCTGTGTGTGTGTGTGTGCCATTCTTGGCAAAACTTATTATGTTTCTTTACCTATGTGGGGAACTGGTTTCCATGAGTTTTAATGGGGAATCCATGATAACTCTAGGATGGTTTTGTGGACAGACTACGACTCAAATCTTTCATTCTAATCATTGGGACAAATGTATGTGGTGCACTCTTACAATTTTACGTACTATGAGCTCAGCGCTATTCACAGATGCATTAAACAATTCAACTTGAGCAATTCAATAGACACAGATAACAATGCATATGAAGGGCCATAATATAGGTAAAAAATGCAATATTAAAAACAGTACCTGGGGTGTGGTCTCGCATCGCATGGAGTGAGACGTGCGCCCGGGGAGCTCCGATCCGCCGCTGCCATTTACAGCCAATATCACGGCACCGGGGCCTCGGAGGGCTCCCCTTGATGACACGACAGGCACCGGAGGGGCTCGGGAGCAACCTGATCGAGCTCCTTGCACCAGCAGACTCGGGAACTGCGGCCGCGAGGCCCGGGGTCTGTGTTCATGGCCGCCATCTTTGTCGCATTAATCCCCGAGAGCTGTAAGACGAGTGAGTGCGCTCCTCCCCCGGACGGTCAGCGGCCTTGAGCGAGACACATACTGACCTGAATAGCATTTGTGGCGATTTCGAAGGTGGAGGAGCAGCCACCCGGGATCGGCGCCTGGAGGCGCAAAGGTACGGCGCTCTGCGGGGGGAGGACCCGAAGCCGCCATCTTGAGGGCCTACAGGGCGGGAGAGACTACGCATCGCAATTCCCCCGTGGCACCCCATGCGGCGCTGGGACATTGAAGGGCCCACCTTGCCGACGCTGAAGGTACCTGGGGGATAGAGAAAGGTCCGGACGCTTTCGTGGGGCCGACGGGCTCGAAGGCCATCGAGGAAGTAGTGCGGCCCAGGCCCATTCTCGCAGCCGCCACCCCCGAATGTCAGAGATACCGGGTGATATAGATCCCTGCATAAACTACGCACCGGATTACACACGACCCTGAAGGTGTGAAAGGGCACGCTTCCCTGGATAAGGCTGGCAATCGCAGTCTTGGGACCCGGCCGGGCTGGAGACCCTGAGCACCGCGCCTTAGCGAAGGCGGCTCACCCATTGAATACAGTGAAACTGACCCCCGGGAGGTGTGTTGGAGTGCTGGACTGTGCTTGGGCCTACCTCTCTGAGCGGAAGCCAGGCCAGGAGTGATAGTGGGACGCAGGGGAGCCGCCCCATGACACGGAAATCATTGTGGCATCCTCCTTAGAGTGTGTGGGTGCCAGGCATTGTCTTGACTGATGGGGAGGGGCTTACTGACAGAACAGCGGGACAGAGAAGGGAGAATTCGGCAGATCTGTCCCCCGCCAGATTACGCGCTACCTGAGGGCCCCAGAGGCATTGTGGCAGATTCGTACGAACCCGCAGCCCGGTCGCCCCCTAAGAGCGAAGACAGAATACGCCAGTCGATTACTTACTCGACTGTGTGTGCACTCAGAGACCCTGCGTTAACACACGGGCTCCACCACTACAGCGCAAACGTGGCTCCCTGGAGAGAATCTAACTATCCTGCACCACGCTTCATCCCCACCTTACTACGATCACGCTAACTGAGGTCAGTGAAGGAATGAGAAAGTGCAATAGCAGATGAGGCCCTGGGAGGAAGTGGAATCCCCTTGCTATATAGATTACACTCTCCCCACATGCTCTGTGGAAAAGTGACTTGCAGGGCCTCTGACATAGAGGAACAGCGGCACCAATCTAAATCTCTCCACAGTAACATCCTATACTTAGGGGCACTCTCTGCCCGCCCTGGTGGGGAGCTACCTGTCTAACTGCGAGCGACTTGGCCTCACGTTTTGGGGCGCTCTGGGTCCTCTGTCCTGTCTTCTCGATCAAGCCATTCGCTGGGAGCACTATTGACTAAAGGTCATGCCACGTTCCAAGACAGGGAAAGACGCCACCGCGAATTTGAAGGACAATCCTGTCACATCTCTGTGGAACAAATTTGGTCCTGCGGCTTCCGTGTCCATGGCGTCCCCATAAGAAGGATCGGCTGATCCTCTTACCCAATACTTTATGACTAACTTCTTGCAAGAGATCAAATCTGAAATTGGCTCTCTCTCAAGTCTGAATTTAAGACCTGCATTAAGGAACTTAGAAAACACGTAACAGAAATTGGGGAGAGAGTGGATGATCTTGAAAAAACAGTGGACGCTCGCACGGAGGATCAGGAACATCTTTGGCAACGACTAGCTCTCCTCGAGGAACAACACATCGAACTTCAAATAAAGCAAGAGGATTTAGAGAATAGAAGTAGGCGCAACAACCTACGCCTCAGAGGCATACCTAAAGGGGCAGAGGGCACAAACATCATGACATTCGTATCAGAGCTCCTTCACGAGATCAGAGGGGACGAAGACGCCTCTCCGCCAGCACTTGATAGGGCGCTTCGAGTGGCTGCGCCCCCTGGACGCTCTGAACTAGTCCCTGATATATTAACCAGAGTTCATTTCTTTAGGGAGAAAGAGGCAATATTAAAGGCAGCACGGAACAAGACTGAATTGACATGCAAGGGACTCACTATCCAGTTCTTTCAGGACATTGCACCCACTATGCTCCGGCGTCGCAGAGACTTTAAACCAGTCACTGATAAGCTTCGCGAAATGGGCATCCAATACCAGTGGGGTCATCCCTTTGCTTTAATTTTTACATGGGAGACTAAACGCCGGGTGTTACGCTCCCTTCAAGAAGCTAAACAACTACTACAACTCTCAGTATCCTCTGCAGCAACCAGCCCCTCACGCTTGCCACCACTAGATTGAGAACCCGCACATCCGCAGTGGACCAGAGCACTTAAACAGCGACGAGCGCCTAGAAATGAGGGGCAGTCCTCCTCCCAGGCTAACCAGGACATTATCCAACATCTCCGTTCCATAGACGGTGAGAAATCGCCCACCCATTTGCAAGCGCCATCAGAATGATAGAACTTCTGTACTGAGATAAATGACTGTATTTTACTTCTGGCGCAGCTCACTGGGATGGCTTTGAGACCCTCTACGTAGTACCTAACTGCCCTTTTGCCTTGGCTGAAGCTTGGCAGCGGGGTCGGTAACCCCCACTTAGCAAAGTGCTTTGTTCCACGAGATTCGCTCCTCCCAAACCTATTCCTAAGAGAGTGACATTTCTGGAATGGTCTGCGCCATCGTGCCATGCCCGTTCTTGGACTGGAATAGGATTTGTTGGCCCCGTTGGCCATCGATGGCTTTTGAAATTTTTACTTTCTTTTTCTTTTTTCCTCTCTCATCTCTTTTTCTTTGCTGGAGGGAGGGAGGGTTGCCTTACTGTGATCACGCTGGTTCCTCTGCTTCAAACCACTCTCTGCTGGGAGTTGGGGCACCCACTTTACCGGCGTCACTGAAGGGTGGTCCTCTGGGGGCTCAACCCTTGGAATCCAGCGCTTCAAAGCAGATAGGTACACTAGGTATTTGCCATGACTACCGTTCCCTGTTTGAAGATCCTTTCTCTTAATGTGAAGGGCCTCAATGCCCCCAACAAGCGCCACCAGATTTGGCGCTATTTGTTGCAACAGAACCCAGACATTATCTTTTTACAGGAGACACACCTCCTGAAGAAAGACACTGTCAGGAAGCCGAAAGTGGACTAGGGGAACTAGTGACGTGCACCCCATTACGTACTGAAGTACTGCTGCTTCACATACAGAACCCGGTGTACCCCTTTACAGCGCAGCGTTCCAGAGGCGGAGTCCCGCGTAGTGACGTCATTCCCTGCTGACCTATCAGAGGAGTACGGCGAGCAGAAGAGGAGAGAGGACAAATCTATGGACGTTAGCTATTTGCCACGAACCATCCTTTATGCACAAGAAATGGGGCCAGTTTACTACGTAAGTTTGAAATTGAATGACAGGATGGTAACAGCCCTCCTTGACTCGGGTTGTAAACACTCAGTTGTCAGAAGCGAGCTAATTCCCCAGTCTCAGATCATCCAAGGGAGGACTGTTAGTATACGGTGTGTGTACGGGGATACTAAGGACTATCCAGTAGCAAGGGTAACCCTTCAGACCGGATCGGGCATTGAGACCTTAGCCGACGTAGGGGTCCTTCCCTCCCTTCCTGAACAACTCATAGTGGGTACAGACAACCCCTGTTTCTATAGTCTCCTGGTGGCTAATCTGAAGACCTATTCCCCAAAGAAAGACCCCCATGACACTCTAATCACCTCAGAACCTTGGGCCATGGATCACCACTTTAGAACAGCACAGCTGAACGACAGCACCCTTAGCCACGCCTGGCAAAGCGCCAAGGAAAGCCAAAACGACCCTAGGAAAATCTTCCCCTGTTTTGTGGAACAGAACGGTCTCCTATACAGAGTCGCCAAGGAAGTTGAGGAACTACAGCTACTGGTCCCTGTGGATTTTAGTGAACAGATACTCTTCTTTGCACATTCCCACCTCCTTGCAGGCCATTGTGGGGCAGACAAAACCAGCCAGTCTATTCTTCACAGTTTTTTTTGGCCTGGGGTTTACTCCCAGATCAAGAAGTACTGCCAAGAGTGCAGTGTTTGTCAGAAGAAAAATCCATACATCCCTCCGAAAGTACCTCTACAACCCCTACCCATCATCGGCAAACCGTTTGATAGGATAGGGATGGACCTTATAGGACCCCTCCCCAAGTCATCCAGGGGATATCAATACGTCCTCGTCCTGGTTGACTACTCCACCAGATACCCTGAGGCTCTCCCGTTGAGATCTGCCACCACCACTACCATTGCCCAAAGATTGATCGAGGTATTCTCCCGAATGGGGTTTTCCCGCGAAATTCTCACTGATCAGGGGACTTCGTTCGTTTCCAGACTAATGAAAGAGATTTGTAAACAACTGAATATCAAACACATAAAGACATCGGTATACCACCCCCAAACAGACGGTCTCGTGGAACGCTATAATGGGAACATAAAGCTCACCCTAAAGAAGCTATTAACAGGTGATGGCAAAAACTGGGACCAACTACTTCCGTTGGCCCTTTTTGTCATAAGAAGCCAGGTACAAAGTAGTCTAGGTGTCTCTCCCTTCGAACTCCTCTTTGGACGGAAACCCCGTACCCTTTTGGAGATCACCAAGGAGAGCTGGGAGAAGGAGGGAGCAACCGAAGCCCATGCCCTGTTGGACTATGCCAACCAGGTGAAAGTCCGTCTCCACAAGCTGAGACTCCTGGCTCATGACTCCCTAGAAACGGCCCAGACTAAACAGAAGCAGTTCTTTGATAAAGGCAAACGCTGGAGGGAATTGTGCGTGGGTGAGTGGGCTCTGATCTTACTACCATCATCCACCCATAAACTCAAGAAAGAATGGCAGGGTCCATATCAGGTAGTGAAGAAAATTGGGAAAACCACTTACGCCTTAAAACTCAGCCAGACTAAAACCCAGATGTACCATATAAATCTGTTGAAAAAATGGTTAGGCCCTCCCCCCAGACAGGTACATGCCGTCTCCACAGTCCACAGCCAGGGACACACGGTTGATGCCACCATTGTTAACACCGACTTGACGAAGGGGGAGAAACAGGACATCCAAACCCTCCTACATTCCTTTGAGGATGTTTTTTCGGATCAGCCCGGAAAAACCCAACTGGCCATGCATTCTATACCGACTCAAGAAGGAGTAGTCATTCGACAAAAACCCTACAGGGTCCCCAAAGCCCGTAGGGTTGCCCTACAGCATGAAGTAGCCCAAATGCTGGAGTCCGGTATCATTGTCCCATCAAGGAGTAACTGGTGTTCACCCATTGTCTTAGTGCCAAAACCGGATGGCAGTATCCGGTTTTGCATTGACTTCAGGGCCGTGAACCGGATCTCCAAGCAAGACGGCTACCCTCTTCCCAGGGTGGATGAGCTAATCGAACGGTTAGGTGAGGCACATTACATCTCCACCATAGACCTCACAAAAGGCTATTGGCAAATCCCCCTAAATCCCGATGACGAAGAGAAGACGGCCTGCTCTACCCCGGACGGTCTATACCATTTTACCGTCTTGCCTTTTGGGCTACACGGTGCACCCGCCAGTTTCCAACGCCTAATGGACACATTGCTCGCACAACATCAGGGATATTCCTCAGCATATCTAGATGACATAATAGTATTCAGTAACTCCTGGACTGAAAACCTTACGCACCTAGATGCAGTTTTGACCGAATTACGAAATGCTCGTTTGCATATCAATGCAAAAAAATCTAAATTCGCTTTTCAAAAAGTGAAATACCTAGGCTATCTGCTAGGTAAAGGCATGATTGAGCACCAGACAGAGAAAGTACGAGCAATACAGGACACCCCTTTCCCACAAACCAAACGCGAGTTGAGTGCCTTTTTAGGGCTTGTGGGCTATTATAGGCGTTTCATTCCTCAATTCTCTGCCATCGCTGCCCCTCTCACAGACCTCCTAAAAAAAGCAGCATCCCCTTCACGCCTTCGTTCCCCCTCCGAGCCCGAGGCATTAGCCTTCCAAACACTGAAAGACGCCTTAACCACGTCTCCGGTGTTGCTTACCCCTAATTTTCATGAACCATTCATCCTTCAGACTGATGCTTCAGGGGTGGGTATAGGGGCAGTCCTCTCACAGTTAGACTCTGACGGACTAGAACGACCGGTCCTCTATATCAGAAGGAAGCTCTTCCCCAGGGAACGCGTCTACCCCACCATCGAGAAGGAGTGTTTAGCTGTGAAGTGGGGAATTGAAAAGCTGAAATACTATCTGGAAGGGAGGCCTTTTGTGCTGTATACGGACCATGCCCCTCTTACCTGGCTCCAATGGAATAAGGGCTGCAACGATCGGATCCTTAGGTGGTTCCTGGCACTGCAACCCTTCCAGTTCGAGATCCGGCACCGGAAGGGCACTGAGCAGAGCAATGCAGACTACCTGTCCCGGTTCCCTCTTTCCCCCAATCGGGGAGGGGTGTATCAGGAAGCCGAAAGTGGACTAGGGGAACTAGTGACGTGCACCCCATTGCGTACTGAAGTACTGCTGCTTCACATACAGGACCCGAAGTACCCCTTTAAAACACAGCGCAGCATTCCAGAGGCGGAGTCCCGTGTAGTGACGTCATTCCCTGCTGACCTATCAGAGGAGTACGGCGAGCAGAAGAGGAGAGAGGACGAATCACAGAGAGAGCGCGAAAAGCCGGAAGAACACGGAGAGTCGGAGAAAATGCCAGGCCGGTGGGAGAAACGTCGGAAGGCTCCAGAAACCGAGGTCGTCGTCCCGGAGGACACGGAAACGCCAGGAGGCCATCGAGACCACGCGCCGCCCCGCCACTCTCCAGGAGGAGGGTGGCTGGACAAGGTACGGCAGAGAATACGGGGAATCTCGGGGCACTGGGTGGGGAAGGGTGAGTTTTAGAGGGAGGACACCGTAAACGGGACCACAGTTGGTGACAGTAAATGGTGATCCCTCACAAACCCCTCCTGAGTCCAAGAACGCATTGGACAAGCCACTGATCCGTATTTTTTTTTTCTTTATTTGTTTTCCTTTCCTTATATCCTCCCTGCGCTGCGAGGACCCGAGAAGTGAGCCCGTCTTCGGCCTTGACTCGTTATCGCTGACTCCTGCAGAGTTCTGAGGAAGCCGGACTGCCTCTCACTGTTGTTTCGAACCGAATAAAACATTTCCTGAGATGTCAATTGGTCTCTGTTCCCTCCTTTTACGCGCTTGATAAACCCTTGAGCTCCCTGCCCTGACAGGACATATGACAGACACTCATCGCGTGGCTCATTCTACTGCACATGAGAGGGGCCAGACGACCACACATCCCAGACTCACACCCCCCCACGATAGCCCCCCCGCAGCGAGTTTGTGAGCCTCCCGCTGGTGCTGCCGGCCTCTGGAAGTGCAGACGAGAATACTCAACTGCCATAGCCGACCATGGCCAAAGATAAAGAACCCAAGACCCAAAAACAGGGAAAAATGGACAAGTATACTAAGGTGCTCCCCGCGCCCACTGAATTGGAAAGAGAGAATGCCAGTGCACCGGATAATACAGCTATCCTCCAGGCGATCCATGCGTCGAGAGAAGCAATCGAAGGCTTCTATCTAGAACCACCACCCTGTCACCCGTGTATGTTCGCCTGAACCAGTGGGAGTGTGTGTTTGGTTTGAGGTTGAGGTCCTATGCATTGGGCATGGTAGAGGGGCCGAGCTTTTGGGGACCTTCCCAAAGGGCTTGGGCTGCACTAGAAGCGTCTCAGCTTGTTGGCTTTTTGCTGTCAAATAGCTTTATTTCGATAAACATGTATCTTAAAAGCATTAACTATCTTACATTATTCGACAAGGACGTTTAGAAATTACCAAAAAGACATCAATTAGTAGCAAAAACCCAATAAAATCATTTTATACATCACAATATCTAATAAAAAATTAGGAGCAGAGTATAAAAAGAGTTTAAAACATCATAAAAAATAATTTCATTCTAGTTCAATTCATCATAAAAATAGATTCATTCTAACGCATTTTCATTAGATGGATACGATGTTAGTTTTGGTCAAACAGAAAAAATAGCTATGTTATAAATTACAATACAATATACATCTGTGCAAGACAAGACTAAAAAGCATCGTAAAAACATGCTAATTCATTGGGGTGCTAAACGCAAAAGTCTGGCTCCCACCCTGTTCTCTTTATATATGAACGGGGTGGTTAGCTTTCTTCAAGAGGTTCCATCTGACGCCCCTGCCCTGGCTGGTGATAGGGTTCCTACCCTTCTCTTTGCAGATGATACTCTGCTTATTTCTAAGACACCAGTAGGGCTACAAAAACTTCTAGATAGATTCTACCTTTTTTGCGAGTCCCGGGGGCTGATTATTAACACTACAAAAACCAAATTAATGGTGTTCAATCCTTATAGGTCGCATAGAGGCAATTTTACTTTAGATGGAATTAGCTTGGAGAAAGTAACAACATTCGACTACCTAGGATTAAGGTTAGCTGAGACAATGCAGTGGAAATACCACATTGACAAAATGCTCTTAAACCATAAACGTGTGGCAGGAGCATTAATAAGAGAACATCGCTCCTCACAGAGTAGACCTGTGGCCCCTGCCTTAACAATTTATGCAGCCAAAGCACTTAGCTCAGCACTTTATGGTGCCGAACTATGGGGCTTCGAGAATGTGGATAGCATCAGCAGATCTGAACACAAATTTTTTAGAGATCTGGTGATGCTTCCCCGCAACGTTCCTCTGAAGCCACTAATGAGTGATTTCGGTAGGCACTCCTTCAAAGATATAGCCAGGCTGCGGCCATTGTTATTTTGGGCTCGTTTATGTCGAACCCCAGAGCTAACTAGTTATGCCTCTGCGCTCAATGAAGTGATGGCCTTGGATGGCAATCAGAGAATTGGTTGGGTGCTTAAGCTTAAAGAAACTCTTCTTGCTCTTGGGCTTAATGAGTCATGGGACACGCAAACTCCACCTTCCAAGGCTGATCTTAAAAGGTCTTATTGGGCTTGGGTTAATGCCCAGGAACTCAGTAGCCAAAGGGTAGGAAGACTCACAGAAGAATTTTATCTCCACAAGCAATATATTTTTTGGGAACCATATCTAGATTTTATTCAGTCACCACGGGATAGTGCACTTTTTATACAGTTCAGGGTAGGTTCCCTCCCGGTTCGGGAGCTAACTGCAAAATGGGGTGCACCATATCAGACACCAGCAGGGTGTCCCTGTTGTAGAGCACCAACCGAGAGCTTAGCCCATTTTATGTTTGCCTGCCCTGCTTATAAGAATGCCAGAACGAGATGGCTTAAACCTATCTGCAGACAATTGGGTACACAAGAGCATCGCACTGCACTACGCATCCTAAAATCAGATGCACGCACCCTTTTTGCTTGTGGCGTTGCAAAATATCTTAGTTGTTGGCTTTTTGGTCCCTCGTGCTTGGGCCTAACTGTCCGTCTTTCGTGGGGAACATCAGCTCCTATTGGCGGATTGGAATATCCTAATGTGAGTGGAGCTGGCGTGAGCACCTCCATTCCTGCATATGGTGGGAGAGGCGCTGACGCCTTACTTGCTACCCACATTGTAGGGCTATTGCTCTGGGCCTCTTCAAAGATGGCCCATAGTTCTAGTAATGCCTCTCTCTTGTCTCTCTTTAGACCTGTATATTTAGTTTTCATGTGTGTTTTAGTATTGTCACGGGGCGGGAACGGACCGGGACAACCCGGACCCTCATAGAGACTGGTGGGAGGTGCAGGGCGTCACCACCCCGTTTGCTTTTTCATCGCAGGAGGACTGGGCCGGCTCTGCCTCCTCGGACACTGCGGAAAGAAGAAGTAGCCCCTTTAACTGGGACCATACTGACGAAGATCCCGCCCCTACTGATGACGACGCAACCCTCCGTCCAATAAGAGAGGGCTGGAGCAGGAAGACGTTGTGCGTTGACACCGGAGGCAGTACGGGAGAGAGCGGAGCAGCGGAGAGCAGAGAGGAGTACGGAGAGCGGAGGACCAGGAGAGAGACGGCTTACTCTGGACGAGCGGAGGGAGAACGGGAAACTGCGAGAGAGCCAGGAGGCCACCGGATTCACGAGTCGCCCAGCCACGCTTCAGGAGGAGCGTGGCTAAAACAGGTACGGAGTCGTTTCGCGGGCTGGGTAGGGAGGCGGGAGGCGTCTGAGGACTAGTGGCGCTGACTCCTTACCGGCCATAAACTGAATCCCCGACCCCCGCACTTGCACTCCCCCTCTTCTAGTGTGTGTCACGATTGGGAAGCGGACGGGTGTCCCCTCACTCCCTCTCCCTAACGAAATATGAATCAACACGAGCACTTACCCCCTGTTACATTCTTCTTTCCTTCTGGGTGTCCCGAGCAACATCCCTTGGCCGGGCGTTCCGGAATCGGAAGCGGAGGACCTGGACTACGGCTGGAAAGAACCCCCCCCCCTCCCGGGAAGACGGAAGAAGGGGACAAGAGACGACCGGGAGACCTGGGACCGACCTTGTACCTCATCCCCTTACAGACTGAACTTTGCGCGTAGACGCCTCCTCTCTAAAATAAAACCTTCCCTACCACAACCCTGTCTCCCGCTCCTCCTTCCAGAAACCTCACAACTGGTGGAGAATGCGGGCATAGAAGCGCCCATCAGCATACATATGATGGAGGCATTAATACAGCACCTGATCAAGGGCCAAGAGAAGCTTGAATGGGCCGTCGAGCGCCAAATGTCCTCGGCCCAGGCGGACCGCGAGACATTCCGGGATACCATAGCTGCCCAAATGGACGGTATGCACAAGCTGGCAACGGACCAGGCGGCGGGCCCGGTACGGGAGGTGCGGAGCACACCTCATGCCCCGTCGGGGATCGCCTTGCAGAAATACACTGCAGGGGAGGATCCCGACGCCTTCCTGTCCAACTTCGAACGAGTGGCAAGAGCCTGCGGATGGCCAGTAGACAAGTGGCCGTTCTTTCTGGCCCCTCTACTCACAGGTGAGGCACAAGCCGCTTACCAAGTGGCGAACCCCGCCGGGGACACTTCATATGGAGAAATAAAAGGCATCATACTCGACCACCTCGGTCTGGATGCGGAGGCATACAGGGTGCGATTCCGCAGGGAGAGAGGAGCACCCGGGAGAACCCCAAGACCCTCTTTTACAGACTAAAAACGGCGGCCGACAAGTGGTTAACCCCAGGTCTTAGCAACAAAGATGAGATAATGGAAAAAATATATCTAGAACAATATTTGGATGCGCTGCCATACAATACACAGAAATGGCTACGGCAACACTCCCGTTTGACAGCCGCACAGGCCATAGAGATGGCGTCAACGTTCGCACGAGCCCAACCCAAGGGGACTGTATACGAGGCAGAGAGGACCCGCCAACCTCCCCTACGCCCGGAAAGAAAATACCGACCGCTGCAGGACCCAGGAAAGCCCCGGCAAGCAAAGACAGAGATACCAAACATCAAAGGACCTCAGTGCTTTGAGTGCGGGGACTGGGGCCACATAGCCAGGGTCTGCCCTCGGAGGAAACCAGCGGACGAACCCATGGAGGTGGGGTACCTCCGTAGGTCCATCATGTATACGGCCGAAATGGGGACGGCCTTTCATGTAAGTGTACAGGTGAACGGTAAGAAGCTCAAGGCCCTTCTCGACTCAGGCTGCAAACAATCAGTCATCCAAAGGGGTATGTGAACCCCGACCGGGTAATACCTGATACTACCGTACATATCCGATGTGTACATGGGGATGTTAAACCTTATCCCATAGCGCTCATTCCCATCATCCACACAGACGGGGTACACAGGGAGATCAAGGTGGGGGTGTTAGAAGGGCTTCCGGAAGACCTAATCATTGGGACTGACAACCCGGAGTTCCTTAACCTTTTCCAGGATGTCCTTCGGGCAGAGCGGAAAAACAAGGAAGGTGATGACAGCCGGAGAAATCCGATACCGGCTCTCACTACCCCGGAGCCGTGGCTCCTAGACCGTAGTTTCAAGTTTGCCCAGGCCAACGACGCCACCCTTTACAACGCCTGGGAACAGGCCCATAGCACACAAGACGCCAACCACCCTGTATATCCCCGGTTCATTATTAAGGAAGGGCTACTATACCGACAGGCGTCCCTAGTGATCCCCAGCAACTGCTGGTCCCTCTGTCCTTCCGGGACCAAATAACTTTCTTTTCACATTCCCACCTTACAGCAGGACACATAGGGGCGGAAAAGACCACACAGAACGTCCTCCGTCATTTCTTTTGGCCAGGGGTATATAAGGACATAAAGACACACTGCCAGGCCTGTGATATATGTCAGAAAAGGAACAGTGCCCCTACAACCCCTACAACCCCTCCCCATTATAGGTAATCCCTTTGAGAGGGTGGGGATGGACTTGATTGGCCCACTACCGTGCACGAAAAGAGGGAACGCCTACGTATTAGTAATAGTGGACTACGCAACCAGGTTTCCGGAGGCGTTTCCACTCCGCGCTCCCACGAGCCGCAACATAGCCGAAAAGTTTCTGGAGTTGTTTTCCAGGGTGGGTTTCCCGAAGGAGGTACTAACAGACCAAGGAACACCCTTCGTTTCCCGTCTGATGAACGAGGTTTGTAGGACCCTCAACGTACGACAGATCAAGACCTCGGTATACCACCCACAGACGGATGGACTCGTGGAGCGTTACAATGGGACACTGAAGGCCACGCTCAAGAAAATGTTGGTGGTCAACGGTACTGAATGGGACCAGCTGTTGCCTTTGGCATTGTATGTAATAAGAGGCCAAGTACAAAGCAGCCTTGGCTGTTAAGCATTCGAGATGCTGTACGGAAGACAACCGCGGTCCCTTCTTGAGATGACGAAGGAGGCCTGGGAGAGGGAAGAGACAATCGAGAACCGGGGAATGCTGGAATACACACAAGGTCTGAAAGCCAAGATAGGAAAGCTACGAGACCTAGCGTATACCCACCTAGCAAAGAAACAGGAACAACAAACCCACTACTATAACCGGGGAAGAGATGGAGGACTCTAGGGATAGACGATTGGGCGCTGGTGTTACTTCCCACCTCGACGAAGAAATTTCAGACGGAATGGAAAGGACCGTTTAAGGTTGTAGCAGTCATAGGCAGAACCACTTACAGACTGCAGATCACCCGGAACCGCACCCAGACGTACCATATAAATTTACTGAAGAAATGGTTGGGACCCCTTCCCACGGCCTCGAACCTCACGGTACCCACGTTTACTCACAAACATACCACTGTGGGCGAGCTGGTTGTCAATGAAGACCTCACCCAAAGAGAGAAGAGGGAGCTGGAGGAAGCCCTACAACCTTTTCTTTCGGTCTTTTCCGACGCCCGGGTAAAACACATCTGGCAGAACACCGGATTGAGACCCCAACCGGGAAGACTATAAAACAGAAACCTTACCGGATCCCTGCGGCCAGAAGAAAAGCCATACAGAAGGAAGTACAGGACATGTTACAGATGGGAGTGAATAGGCCATCAAGGAGCGAGTGGTCGTCACCAATTGTCATGGTACCAAAACCAGACGGCAGTACCCGTTTCTTATGGACTTCCGGGCCCTCAATACCATCTCGTCCTTCGATGCGTACCCCATACCTCGAATAGACGAGCTCATAGAAAAACTGGGAGAGGCCACATACATCACCACGTTAGATCTAACCAAAGGTTACTGGCAGGTGCCCTTACGGGAGGAGGATAGAAAGAAGACGGCCTTTTCTACACCAGACGGGCTCTACGAGTTCACCGTCCTCCCATTCGGGCTACACGGGGCCCCCGCAACCTTTCAGCGGCTCATGAATACGGTCCTGCAACACCACCACTCCTTCTCGTCAGCATACCTAGACGACATCGTGGTCTTCAGCCCCGACTGGAATACCCACCTGAAACACCTCCACTCTATCCTACAGGCCCTAAAAGAAGCCGGGTTACATGTGAACGCAAAAAAGTCCCGGGTGGGATATCAAAAAGTGAAATACCTCGGATACGTATTAGGGCATGGATTGATCGCCCCACAAATAGAAAAGGTCAGAGCCATTCCGATACCCCCTTTCCCGCCTCCAAACGAGACCTAAGAGCCTTTCTCGGCCTGATTGGATACTATAGGCGTTTTATACCCCATTTTTCTGACGTGGCCTCCCCTTTGACGGATATACTACAGAAGCAGGTGAAACCACAGGTCCTGTTACATCCCACCGAATCCATGAGACAGGCGTTCCATACCTTGAAAAAAGATATAACCACTAGCCCCGTCCTGACCTCCCCGGACTTCACCCGGCCCTTTCTCCTGCATACTGACGCATCGAATCAGGGTATAGGCGCGGTCCTCTCACAGACGAACCCCGAAGGGATAGAACACCCCATAGTGTACATAAGCAGGAAACTATTCCCCAGGGAGGTACGATACCCCACCATTGAGCGAGAGTGCCTGGCAGTGAAATGGGCCAAAGAGAAATTACGGTATTACCTGGAGGGACACCAGTTCACTCTGTACACGGGCCATGCACCCCTACAATGGATGAGCCGCAACATTGCCCACAACCCCAGGGTTCTCCGTTGGTTTCTCTCCCTCCAGCCCTATTCGTTCACTGTACGACATAGGAGAGGGATAGACAATGGCAATGCCGACTACCTGTCTAGGGTATTCCCTCTCCCCGATCGGGAGAATTCAGGGGTGGAGGAGTGTCACGGGGCGGGAACGGACCGGGACAACCCGGACCCTCATAGAGACTGGTGGGAGGTGCAGGACGTCACCACCCCGTTTGCTTTTTCATCGCAGGAGGACTGGGCCGGCTCTGCCTTCTCGGACACTGCGGAAAGGAGAAGTAGCCCCTTTAACTGGGACCATACTGACGAAGATCCCGCCCCTACTGATGACGACGCAACCCTCCGTCCAATAAGAGAGGGCTGGAGCAGGAAGACGTTGTGCGTTGACACCGGAGGCAGTACGGGAGAGAGCGGAGCAGCGGAGAGCAGAGAGGAGTACGGAGAGCGGAGGACCAGGAGAGAGACGGCTTACTCTGGACGAGCGGAGGGAGAACGGGAAACTGCGAGAGAGCCAGGAGGCCACCGGATTCACGAGTCGCCCAGCCACACTTCAGGAGGAGCGTGGCTAAAACAGGTACGGAGTCGTTTCGCGGGCTGGGTAGGGAGGCGGGAGGCGTCTGAGGACTAGTGGCGCTGACTCCTTACCGGCCATAAACTGAATCCCCAACCCCCGCACTTGCACTCCCCCTCTTCTAGTGTGTGTCACGATTGGGAAGCGGACGGGTGTCCCCTCACTCCCTCTCCCTAACGAAATACGAATCAACACGAGCACTTACCCCCTGTTACATTCTTCTTTCCTTCTGGGTGTCCCGAGCAACATCCCTTGGCCGGGCGTTCCGGAATCGGAAGCGGAGGACCTGGACTACGGCTGGAAAGAACCCCCCCCCCTCCCGGGAAGACGGAAGAAGGGGACAAGAGACGACCGGGAGACCTGGGACCGACCTTGTACCTCATCCCCCTTACAGACTGAACTTTGCGCGTAGACGCCTCCTCTCTAAAATAAAACCTTCCCTACCACAACCCTGTCTCCCGCTCCTCCTTCCAGAAACCTCACAACTGGTGGAGAATGCGGGCATAGAAGCGCCCATCAGCATACATATGATGGAGGCATTAATACAGCACCTGATCAAGGGCCAAGAGAAGCTTGAATGGGCCGTCGAGCGCCAAATGTCCTCGGCCCAGGCGGACCGCGAGACATTCCGGGATACCATAGCTGCCCAAATGGACGGTATGCACAAGCTGGCAACGGACCAGGCGGCGGGCCCGGTACGGGAGGTGCGGAGCACACCTCATGCCCCGTCGGGGATCGCCTTGCAGAAATACACTGCAGGGGAGGATCCCGACGCCTTCCTGTCCAACTTCGAACGAGTGGCAAGAGCCTGCGGATGGCCAGTAGACAAGTGGCCGTTCTTTCTGGCCCCTCTACTCACAGGTGAGGCACAAGCCGCTTACCAAGTGGCGAACCCCGCCGGGGACACTTCATATGGAGAAATAAAAGGCATCATACTCGACCACCTCGGTCTGGATGCGGAGGCATACAGGGTGCGATTCCGCAGGGAGAGAGGAGCACCCGGGAGAACCCCAAGACCCTCTTTTACAGACTAAAAACGGCGGCCGACAAGTGGTTAACCCCAGGTCTTAGCAACAAAGATGAGATAATGGAAAAAATATATCTAGAACAATATTTGGATGCGCTGCCATACAATACACAGAAATGGCTACGGCAACACTCCCGTTTGACAGCCGCACAGGCCATAGAGATGGCGTCAACGTTCGCACGAGCCCAACCCAAGGGGACTGTATACGAGGCAGAGAGGACCCGCCAACCTCCCCTACGCCCGGAAAGAAAATACCGACCGCTGCAGGACCCAGGAAAGCCCCGGCAAGCAAAGACAGAGATACCAAACATCAAAGGACCTCAGTGCTTTGAGTGCGGGGACTGGGGCCACATAGCCAGGGTCTGCCCTCGGAGGAAACCAGCGGACGAACCCATGGAGGTGGGGTACCTCCGTAGGTCCATCATGTATACGGCCGAAATGGGGACGGCCTTTCATGTAAGTGTACAGGTGAACGGTAAGAAGCTCAAGGCCCTTCTCGACTCAGGCTGCAAACAATCAGTCATCCAAAGGGGTATGTGAACCCCGACCGGGTAATACCTGATACTACCGTACATATCCGATGTGTACATGGGGATGTTAAACCTTATCCCATAGCGCTCATTCCCATCATCCACACAGACGGGGTACACAGGGAGATCAAGGTGGGGGTGTTAGAAGGGCTTCCGGAAGACCTAATCATTGGGACTGACAACCCGGAGTTCCTTAACCTTTTCCAGGATGTCCTTCGGGCAGAGCGGAAAAACAAGGAAGGTGATGACAGCCGGAGAAATCCGATACCGGCTCTCACTACCCCGGAGCCGTGGCTCCTAGACCGTAGTTTCAAGTTTGCCCAGGCCAACGACGCCACCCTTTACAACGCCTGGGAACAGGCCCATAGCACACAAGACGCCAACCACCCTGTATATCCCCGGTTCATTATTAAGGAAGGGCTACTATACCGACAGGCGTCCCCTAGTGATCCCCAGCAACTGCTGGTCCCTCTGTCCTTCCGGGACCAAATAACTTTCTTTTCACATTCCCACCTTACAGCAGGACACATAGGGGCGGAAAAGACCACACAGAACGTCCTCCGTCATTTCTTTTGGCCAGGGGTATATAAGGACATAAAGACACACTGCCAGGCCTGTGATATATGTCAGAAAAGGAACAGTGCCCCTACAACCCCTACAACCCCTCCCCATTATAGGTAATCCCTTTGAGAGGGTGGGGATGGACTTGATTGGCCCACTACCGTGCACGAAAAGAGGGAACGCCTACGTATTAGTAATAGTGGACTACGCAACCAGGTTTCCGGAGGCGTTTCCACTCCGCGCTCCCACGAGCCGCAACATAGCCGAAAAGTTTCTGGAGTTGTTTTCCAGGGTGGGTTTCCCGAAGGAGGTACTAACAGACCAAGGAACACCCTTCGTTTCCCGTCTGATGAACGAGGTTTGTAGGACCCTCAACGTACGACAGATCAAGACCTCGGTATACCACCCACAGACGGATGGACTCGTGGAGCGTTACAATGGGACACTGAAGGCCACGCTCAAGAAAATGTTGGTGGTCAACGGTACTGAATGGGACCAGCTGTTGCCTTTGGCATTGTATGTAATAAGAGGCCAAGTACAAAGCAGCCTTGGCTGTTAAGCATTCGAGATGCTGTACGGAAGACAACCGCGGTCCCTTCTTGAGATGACGAAGGAGGCCTGGGAGAGGGAAGAGACAATCGAGAACCGGGGAATGCTGGAATACACACAAGGTCTGAAAGCCAAGATAGGAAAGCTACGAGACCTAGCGTATACCCACCTAGCAAAGAAACAGGAACAACAAACCCACTACTATAACCGGGGAAGAGATGGAGGACTCTAGGGATAGACGATTGGGCGCTGGTGTTACTTCCCACCTCGACGAAGAAATTTCAGACGGAATGGAAAGGACCGTTTAAGGTTGTAGCAGTCATAGGCAGAACCACTTACAGACTGCAGATCACCCGGAACCGCACCCAGACGTACCATATAAATTTACTGAAGAAATGGTTGGGACCCCTTCCCACGGCCTCGAACCTCACGGTACCCACGTTTACTCACAAACATACCACTGTGGGCGAGCTGGTTGTCAATGAAGACCTCACCCAAAGAGAGAAGAGGGAGCTGGAGGAAGCCCTACAACCTTTTCTTTCGGTCTTTTCCGACGCCCGGGTAAAACACATCTGGCAGAACACCGGATTGAGACCCCAACCGGGAAGACTATAAAACAGAAACCTTACCGGATCCCTGCGGCCAGAAGAAAAGCCATACAGAAGGAAGTACAGGACATGTTACAGATGGGAGTGAATAGGCCATCAAGGAGCGAGTGGTCGTCACCAATTGTCATGGTACCAAAACCAGACGGCAGTACCCGTTTCTTATGGACTTCCGGGCCCTCAATACCATCTCGTCCTTCGATGCGTACCCCATACCTCGAATAGACGAGCTCATAGAAAAACTGGGAGAGGCCACATACATCACCACGTTAGATCTAACCAAAGGTTACTGGCAGGTGCCCTTACGGGAGGAGGATAGAAAGAAGACGGCCTTTTCTACACCAGACGGGCTCTACGAGTTCACCGTCCTCCCATTCGGGCTACACGGGGCCCCCGCAACCTTTCAGCGGCTCATGAATACGGTCCTGCAACACCACCACTCCTTCTCGTCAGCATACCTAGACGACATCGTGGTCTTCAGCCCCGACTGGAATACCCACCTGAAACACCTCCACTCTATCCTACAGGCCCTAAAAGAAGCCGGGTTACATGTGAACGCAAAAAGTCCCGGGTGGGATATCAAAAAGTGAAATACCTCGGATACGTATTAGGGCATGGATTGATCGCCCCACAAATAGAAAAGGTCAGAGCCATTCCGATACCCCTTTCCCGCCTCCAAACGAGACCTAAGAGCCTTTCTCGGCCTGATTGGATACTATAGGCGTTTTATACCCCATTTTTCTGACGTGGCCTCCCCTTTGACGGATATACTACAGAAGCAGGTGAAACCACAGGTCCTGTTACATCCCACCGAATCCATGAGACAGGCGTTCCATACCTTGAAAAAGATATAACCACTAGCCCCGTCCTGACCTCCCCGGACTTCACCCGGCCCTTTCTCCTGCATACTGACGCATCGAATCAGGGTATAGGCGCGGTCCTCTCACAGACGAACCCCGAAGGGATAGAACACCCCATAGTGTACATAAGCAGGAAACTATTCCCCAGGGAGGTACGATACCCCACCATTGAGCGAGAGTGCCTGGCAGTGAAATGGGCCAAAGAGAAATTACGGTATTACCTGGAGGGACACCAGTTCACTCTGTACACGGGCCATGCACCCCTACAATGGATGAGCCGCAACATTGCCCACAACCCCAGGGTTCTCCGTTGGTTTCTCTCCCTCCAGCCCTATTCGTTCACTGTACGACATAGGAGAGGGATAGACAATGGCAATGCCGACTACCTGTCTAGGGTATTCCCTCTCCCCGATCGGGAGAATTCAGGGGTGGAGGAGTGTCACGGGCGGGAACGGACCGGGACAACCCGGACCCTCATAGAGACTGGTGGGAGGTGCAGGACGTCACCACCCCGTTTGCTTTTTCATCGCAGGAGGACTGGGCCGGCTCTGCCTTCTCGGACACTGCGGAAAGGAGAAGTAGCCCCTTTAACTGGGACCATACTGACGAAGATCCCGCCCCTACTGATGACGACGCAACCCTCCGTCCAATAAGAGAGGGCTGGAGCAGGAAGACGTTGTGCGTTGACACCGGAGGCAGTACGGGAGAGAGCGGAGCAGCGGAGAGCAGAGAGGAGTACGGAGAGCGGAGGACCAGGAGAGAGACGGCTTACTCTGGACGAGCGGAGGGAGAACGGGAAACTGCGAGAGAGCCAGGAGGCCACCGGATTCACGAGTCGCCCAGCCACACTTCAGGAGGAGCGTGGCTAAAACAGGTACGGAGTCGTTTCGCGGGCTGGGTAGGGAGGCGGGAGGCGTCTGAGGACTAGTGGCGCTGACTCCTTACCGGCCATAAACTGAATCCCCAACCCCGCACTTGCACTCCCCTCTTCTAGTGTGTGTCACGATTGGGAAGCGGACGGGTGTCCCCTCACTCCCTCTCCCTAACGAAATACGAATCAACACGAGCACTTACCCCCTGTTACATTCTTCTTTCCTTCTGGGTGTCCCGAGCAACATCCCTTGGCCGGGCGTTCCGGAATCGGAGGCGGAGGACCTGGACTACGGCTGGAAAGAACCCCCCCCCCCTCCCGGGAAGACGGAAGAAGGGGACAAGAGACGACCGGGAGACCTAGGACCGACCTTGTACCTCATCCCCCTTACAGACTGAACTTTGCGTGTAGACGCCTCCTCTCTAAAATAAAACCTTCCCTACCACAACCCTGTCTCCCGCTCCTCCTTCCAGAAACCTCACAAGTATGTTCTATTATGTAAGTGTCAAATGTTCCCTCTATAGGCCAGGGAAATGTGTGTGCCTTTGTGTGTGTCTGTGTGTGTGCCATTCTTGGCAAAACTTATTATGTTTCTTTACCTATGTGGGGAACTGGTTTCCATGAGTTTAAATGGGGAATCCATGATAACTCTAGGATGGTTTTGTGGACAGACTGCGACTCAAATCTTTCATTCTAATCATTGGGACAAATGTATGTGGTGCACTCTTACAATTTTACGTACTATGAGCTCAGCGCTATTCACAGATGCATTAAACAATTCAACTTGAGCAATTCAATAGACACAGATAACAATGCATATGAAGGGTCATAATATAGGTAAAAAAGGCAATATTAAAAACAGTACCTGGGGCGTGGTATCGCAGCGCATGGAGTGAGACGTGCGCCCGGGGAGCTCCGATCCGCCGCTGCCATTTACAGCCAATATCACGGCACCGGGGCCTCGAAGGGCTCCCCTTGAGGCCACGACAGGCACCGGAGGGGCTCGGGAGCAACCTGATCGAGCTCCTTGCACCAGCAGACTCAGAAGCTGTGGCCGCAGCCGAGAGGCCCGGAGTCCGTGTTCATGGCCGCCATTTTTGTCGCATTAATCCCCGAGAGCTGTAAGACGAGTGAGTGCGCTTCTCCCCCGGACGGTCAGCGGCCTTGAGCGAGACACATACTGACCTGGATAGCGTCTGTGGTGATTTCGAAGGCGGAGGAGCAGCCACCTGGGATCGGCGCCTGGAGGCGCAAAGGTACGGCGCTCTGCTGGGGGAGGACCCGGAGCCGCCATCTTGAGGGCCTACAGGGCGGGAGAGACTACGCATCGCAATTCCCCCGTGGCACCCCATGCGGCGCTGGGACATTGAAGGGCCCACCTCGCCAATGCTGAAGGTACCTGGGGGATAGAGAAAGGTCCGGACGCTTTTGTGGGGCCGACGGGCTCGAAGGCCATCGAGGAAGTAGTGCGGCCCGGGCCCATTCTCGCAGCCGCCACCCCCGAATGTCAGAGATACCGGGTGATGTAGATCCCTGCATAAACTACGCACCGGATTACACACGACCCTGAAGGTGTGAAAGGGCAGCGCTTCCCTGGATAAGGCTGGCAATCGCAGTCTTGGGACCCGGCCGGGCTGGAGACACTCAGCACCGCGCCATAACAAGGCGGCTCACCCATTGAATACAGTGGAACGGACCCCCGGGAGGCGTGTTGGAGTGCTGGACTGCACTTGGGCCTACCTCTCTGAGCGGAAGCCAGGCCAGGAGTGATAGTGGGACGCGAGGGAGCCGCCCCATGACACGGAAATCATTGTGGCATCCTCCTTAGAGTGTGTGGGTGCCCGGCATTGTCTTGACTGATGGGGAGGGACTTACTGGCAGAACAGAGGGACAGAGAAGGGAGAATTCGGCAGATCTGTCCCCCGCCAGATTAAGCGCTACCTGAGGGCCCCAGAGGCATTGTGGCAGATTCGTATGAACCCGCGGCCCGGACGCCCCCTAAGAGCGAAGACAGAGTACGCCAGTCGATTACTCACTCAACTGTGTGTGCACTCAGAGACCCTGCGTTAACATACGGGCTCCGCCACTACAGCGCAAAAGTGGCTCCCTGGAGAGAATCTACCTGTCCTGCACCACGCTTCATCCCCACCTTACTATGATCACGATAACTGAGGTCAGTGAAGGAATGAGAAAGTGCAATAGCAGATGAGGCCCTGGGAGGAAGTGGAATCCCCTTGCTATATAGATTACACTCTCCCCACATGCTCTGTGGAAAAGTGACTTGCAGGGCCTCTGACATAGAGGAACAGCGGCACCAATCTAAATCTCTCCACAGTAACATCCTATACTTAGAGGCACTCTCTGCCCGCCCTGGTGGGGAGCTACCTGTCTAACTGCGAGCTACTTGGCCTCACGTTTTGGGGCGCTCTGGGTCCTCTGTCCTGTCTTCTCGATCAAGCCATTCGCTGGGAGCACTATTGACTAAAGGTCATGCCACGTTCCAAGACAGGGAAAGACGCCACAGCGAATTTGAAGGACAATCCTGTCACATCTCTGTGGAACAAATTTGGTCCTGCGGCTTCCGTGTCCATGGCGTCCCCATCAGCAGGATCGGCTGATCCTCTTACCCAATCCTTTATGACTAACTTCTTGCAAGAGATCAAATCTGAAATTGGCTCTCTCTCAAGTCTGAATTTAAGACCTGCATAAGACGTAACAGAAATTGGGGAGAGAGTGGATGATCTTGAAAAAACAGTGGACGCTCGCACGGAGGATCAGGAACATCTTTGGCAACGACTAGCTCTCCTCGAGGAACAACACATCAAACTTCAAATAAAGCAAGAGGATTTAGAGAATAGAAGTAGGCGCAACAACCTACGCCTCAGAGGCATACCTAAAGGAGCAGAGGGCACGGACATCATGACATTCGTATCAGAGCTCCTTCACGAGATGAGAGGGGACGAAGACGCCTCTCCGCCAGCACTTGATAGGGCACATCGAGTGGCTGTGTCCCCTGGACGCTCTGAACTAGTCCCTGATATATTAACCAGAGTTCATTTCTTTAGGGAGAAAGAGGCAATATTAAAGGCAGCACGGAACAAGACTGAATTGACATGCAAGGGACTCACTAACCAGCTCTTTCAGGACATTGCACCCACTACGCTCCGGCGTCGCAGAGACTTTAAACCAGTCACTGATAAGCCTCACGAAATGGGCATCCAATATCAGTGGGGTCATCCCTTTGCTTTAATTTTTACATGGGAGACTAAACGCCGGGTGTTACGCTCCCTTCAAGAAGCTAAACAACTACTACAACTCTCGGTATCCTCTGCAGCAACCAGCCCCTCACGCTTGCCACCACTAGATGGAGAACCCGCACAGCCGCAGTGGACCAGAGCACTTAGACAGCGACGTGTGCCTAGAAATGGGGGGCAGTTCTCCTCCCAGGCTAACCAGGACATTATCCAACATCTCCTTTCCATAGACGGTGAGAAATCGCCCACCCATTTGCAAGCGCCATCAGAATGATAGAACTGCTGTACTGAGATACATGACTGTATTTTACTTCTGGCGCAACTCACTGGGATGGCATTGAGACCCTCTACGTAGTACCTAACTGCCCTTTTGCCTTGGCTGAAGCTTGGCAGCGGGGTCGGTAACCCCCGCTTGCAAAGTGCTTTGTTCCACGAGATTCGCTCCCCCCAAACCTATTCCTAAGAGAGTGACATTTCTGGAATGGTCTGCGCCATCGTGCCATGCCCGTTCTTGGACTGGAATAAGATTTGTTGGCCCTCGATGGTTTTTGAAATTTTTACTTTCTTTTCTTTTTTCCTCTCTCATCTCTTTTTCTTTGCTGGAGGGAGGGAGCGTTGCCATACTGTGATCACACTGGTTCCTCTGCTTCAAACCACTCTCTGCTGGGAGTTGGGGCGCCCCCTTTACCGCCGTCACTGAAGGGTGGTCCTCTGGGGTTGGATATGGGGCTGGGGGCTCAACCCTTGCAACCCAGCGCTTCAAAGCAGATAGGTACAATAGGTATTTGCCATGACTACCGTTCCCTGTTTGAAGATCCTTTCTCTTAATGTGAAGGGCCTCAATGCCCCCAACAAGCGCCACCAGATTTGGCGCTATTTGTTGCAACAGAACCCGGACATTATCTTTTTACAGGAGACACAACTCCTGAAGAAAGACACTCATCGCATGGCTCATTCTAAATATCCCCTCCAGTGTTGGGCATCTGCGCCCACGAAAACGGCTGGGGTGGCAATCCTCTGTAGAGCGGGAATCAATCAAGGCGCTGTGGGAGCAGTGAGGAGTAGAGAGGGTAGATACCTTAAACTTGTGGTACAGGTTGGAGCACAAACGCTTACTCTTTTTAACATTTATGCACCCAATCAAGCGCAAGACCTCTTCATCAGAGACCTTTTAAAAGAGCAGATATCGCAAAATGAACATCAGCTTATTTTAGGGGGTGACCTTAACTTGGCATGGGACGCAGAGCTAGATCGGAGTATCAGTACCTTCCAGGGGACTGGGGCCATGTCCGCCTCTTTGAAAGAGGGTTCAGTGACTTGGGGCTAATAGATGCCTAGCGCTATCACTCCCCTGATGCACAAGACTACTCATACTATTCACATGTACACCGCTCCCACTCCCACATTGACTATCTGTTTGTCTCTCATTCCCTAGTGCGCGATGTACTGTCTGCATCTATGTCTGATATTTAAGTTTCGGACCACGCACATTTAGAACTGTTGTTACAAAACCACACACATTCTACACGACACGCACCTCGCTGGCGCCTCCCTCCACATGTTCTGCGTGATCCAGTAGACGTAACTGAAATCAGAGACGCCATCACGGTATACTTCTTGTCTAACGATCTCCCAGAAACCCCATTCCCAGTGGTATGGGACGCCTTTAAAGCTACCATTAGGGGCCTAATAACATCTATAGCGATAGCACGTAATCGGGAAGCTCATCTGGTCGAGGACAAATTGACTAAGGACATTAATTGAGAAGCAAGACCAAGAGACACCCTTAGCCATTCATAAAAGACGTTTGGCCATGCTCCGAGGCCAGTTACGGGCACACAGAACTAATAAGGCGGAGCGAGCTTTAATGGCTTTGAAGCAGACATATTATGATGGCGGGGATAAGGTGGGACTAATATTAGCGCGCCGATTACAAAAGAGGGCTGCAAAGGCGCACATTGCGAAAATCAAAATGATGGATGGCAAGTGGGCCACAACCGAAAAAGCTTAATTAGCAACCTTCCATGATTGCTATACCTCTCTCTATGGACAGAAGAATCCCCGCCCGCACCAGATACAGGCAGTTCTGGAGGACTGCAAGTGGACCCCAATAGACGGGCGATGTGCACAGCTCCTCAAGGAGCCACTAACACTAGACTAACTTACACGTGAATTGAAAGATTTGCCACTAGACAAAACCCCGGGCCAGGATGGTCTACCGGTTTATTTTTATCGCACCTTTCTCCCACAAATACAAGACTACTTGCTTCGCCTTTTCAACTCCTTCACAGACACACCTGGTCCATCCATCTCTATGTCTCTGGCTGAAATAGCACTCCTTCCCAAACCGGGTAAAGATCCCACATTCTGCTCTTCATTTCGCCCCATTGCACTTCTCAATACGGATTTAAAAATATACACTAAAATCCTAGCCAAGGTGGGCGTGGTCAGCAGCATGGCTGAGTAGTCGCACTTGCCGAGGCTCCGTTCGCCCACCACGAATCCTGTGCTAAATCCTGTCTTTCGGCCACGATTAGCACACTCTCCTAAAAGCCGAGTGTACTTCGAATCCCAGCCCGGCGGAAGAAATTGCCCTTGGAGCTACAGTGAAATACTGTGGGGAGGAAACGCGACCTACAAGCCGACAGGACCCGGCCACAAAAATGGCCGACCAGACCCGGTGACTCAGCGACGTTGCCCCGGGGCTCCTCGCGGCACCGATGAGGGGAAGACCCCTGTGAGGGGTTGCGCCTGCTGCCGAGCCGGCCCACCGGTGTGACACCTACCGGATTATCTGTTGGAGGCGGAGAACACCATCGAGACTGGGCCCTGCAGACCCTGCGGTGCCGGAGCGGCGGTCTCCACCATTCCGATGGTTGTAGAGGTGACTGGCGGCGAGGGGAAGCCCCCTTTCCTTTCCCCCTCGACCTGCGGCAATGTGGAATGCGCCGCAACTATCCTGCCGCCATACGAGCTGGGGAGAGGTTCGTCTCGACGGACCCGCGAGCGCCCTGGCCTGTGGATGCACTTGGTGCTAGTGAGTAGCCACAAACAGCCGGGGCCGCTCGGAGCGGGGCACCAGAGCCGTTTACTTGAAGCAGAGAGGTCGTGGGGGCGGCCGGCCTCCTACACAACGGGGGTTGGGCCTCCTTCTCCTTCCCCCCCTTCGATCCAGGCCAAGGGGCGGCACCCGCGGCGGTCCTGGGGAGCGGGACGCTGCGGATGGTCCTGTCCTGACGCGCTGATCCTCCCGAGGCCCAATTCCATGACCGGGCCCCTTTGAGGAGCGGGCCCCTGGCGCGCCTGGAGACGGGGTGCAGCCGCTGGCCGGGCAACTTGAAGAGGACGCGGAGCGGTGACAGAGGCCCTGGGACTGGGGGTGAGTTCTACCAGACGCAAGGAGGGGCCTGGGGATAACCCATGCTGCTTGGGTCCCCCGGTCCCTGAACATAGTGGCACACCATGGGAGAGCCCACCTGGGGAAACGCTACAATACCAGCCTGGATCTGCGGAGAGTCTGTGCACACACCAGCCGTCTGTGAGTTCCTTTGGGTGCATGAGCTGAATATTCCTGCATAAAATTGGTAATTTCCCCCCCCCTAATAGAGGACCATTCCGTGCCCGCACCGCAATAGACATTGGCAAAGACTGGGACGGTGCGAATATACATTTGTGAGGGGGCCCCCGAGTACTAGTTGGCCCGGCGAAGACAGTCGAGCACGGAACACCTGTGAGAGAGCGTTGGGGAGGCCCGGAAGACCTACTACAGGGAAAGAGATTCCTGGTGAACACTGGGGAGAGGCCCTCGCGAGTAGAAATGTAACGAGTGCCAAGAGGCGCCATCGTATACTGACCTAGCAATCAGAGAGGCGACGCCTTAGTGAGGAAAGAGGGCGCAGGCTGGCAACCCCCCAGCTACTATTGCACATGAGAGGGGCGAGACGACCACACATCCCAGACTCACACCCCACGATAGCCCCCCCCCGCAGCGAGTTTGTGAACCTCCCGCTGGTGCTGCCGGCCTCTGGAAGTGCAGACGAGAATACTCAACTGCCATAGCCGACCATGGCCAAAGATAAAGAACCCAAGACCCAAAAACAGGGAAAAATTGACAAGTATACTAAGGAGCTCTCCGCGCCCACTGAATTGGAAGGAGAGATTGTCAGTGCACCGGATAATACAGCTATCCTCCAGGCGATCCATGCGTCGAGAGAAGCAATCAAAGGCAAAATGGCCGAGATACGAACCGAGGTGTCTCTCCTCCGACAGGATGTACGCAACATCGCGGACCGAGTCACGCAAGCAGAGGCTCGCATATCAGAGGTTGAGGACAAGGCGCATAAATCCCAAGGAGACATCAAGGAGCTCCAGGCCAGCATGAGAGAAGTGATGTGGAAGGTTGACGATGCTGAAAACGGAGCTCGGAGAAACAATCTTCGCTTTATTGGGGTACCGGAAGGACAGGAGAACGCGGACCCCATCGCCTTCCTGATGACGTGGCTGAGAGAAGCCCAGCCGGGCGCCAAGTTTTCCACCTGTTTTCTCATCGAGCGGGCACATAGGATGCCGGCTATGAGGCCTCCGCCCGGGGCCCCTCCGCGCCCCCTGATTGCGCGATTCCTGAACTATCAAGACCGAGATATGGTTCTAAGAGAGGCACGGAAAGTGGGAGAACTTAAATTGGCAAACGCTAGAATTATGATCTTCCCCGACTATTCCAGAGAGGTGCAGAAGATGCGGAGGTCCTTTGACTCCGTGAAAGTTAAACTCCGAGCTCTACACATTAAAAATGTGCTTCTCTTTCTGGCCAAACTTAAAGTCATCTTCCAAGACTTCGACCCAATTCTTTCAAACGCCTGAAGACGCCTGGGCCTGGATCGAGGAACGCCCAAGGCCCAGACGAGAGATGAGTGGCAGTGTGACGCGACCTGGTGACTCGCAATCACGATGGGAGCCTAGACCACAGAGAACAAGAACGAGGACGCGCCTCGTTGAGACAAATCCAAAGCGCTTAGGGACCAAGCAGCCCGGGACTCCAGATCGGCGGAGAGGGGACCCCTCGGCGGGGGGGACTCGGGCCGCCACCAGAGACTCGACCCAGGGGGACAGTACCCATGCTGATCATTCGGATCAAAACTCCCCGGAGGAATCTGACGGCGATCACCCCCTGCTCAAGGCCATTGATCATGTTGAAGGATCTGAGGCAATGACCCCGGAATTGGTGCCCGAACACCAACCGCAAACGAACAAGAGTGGCGAAGAAATGTAAACCGAGGGCGTGAGCAAAGAACATGCCGGCAAACCAGCGACTGCAAGGAGGCCCCCCTCCCAGACCTGTTTGCATCAGGGAGAGACTGTGTGACCTACTCTCCTGAACTGGGATAATATCCTTTGTTGCTTTGTTCCTTTTTTGGGGTTAAGGGGGTGAGAAAGGGAGGGTTCGACAGACTCCTCAGTGGACTCATACGCCTGTTGTCATGTTGACAGTTGGTGGGTTAGACGTAGGGTACGAGAGGATGTGGGGTGGGGGTTTAGGGAGGGGATGAAGAGGGAGTTTGGAACTTTTCGATTTACAAGGTTTTTGTTCTCAGTTACAGCAGGATGTCTTCAATTGCAGAACTGGATACAGCGGGACAGGGGTTGGCAGGGTAGGGAGCACTCCTTATACAAACCACATGAACCACGTACGTAATGCATGACATACCATACACCGTGTTGACGTGGAACGTCAACAGACTGGGCAGTAAGATTAAGAGGGGCCTAGTGAACAGATATATCAAACGGACTAAGCCTGACGTGGTCCTCCTGCAGAAGACTCATCTCCGAGGTACTAGATGTGCATTTATTGGGAGAGGGGCCTATGTCACATTGGATCATGCCGGATTTTCCCCTGGAGCCCGTGGAGCGGCTGTTCTTATAAAAAAAAAACAACACTTTTGGATAGCTAAGACCTGGGTAGACCCAGGGGGGCACATATGCAGTGGTTCGGGGTACATGGGGACAGGGAGAGATCACCCTGGCCAGTGTCTACGCCCTGCCGCGGCTACAGCCCCAAACTCTCTAGGCAGTGGCCAAGATCCTGTTAGACTCAGACTCTTCAACCTACATTATAGGGGGCGACTTCAATGACGTAATGAACCCACATCTGGATAGGTCCCGGGTGGCGACGGGCACCCAGACGCCCACTCCATTGGCGGAATTTGCGAGGTCGCTGGGACTGACGGACCTTTGGCGCCGGTACTACCCGCTTGACCGTAGCTACTCCTTTTTCTCAGGGGCGCATAAGACCTTCTCCCGAATCGACTACCTCTTTGCCCCAGCAGGGGAAATACAAGTGATTGAGGATATAGAGTACCTGGCTAGGGGTATCTCGCATCACTCGCCACTAAAGTTGAAGGTGCGGGGGCAATGCACAGAGGCCCAAGTCAGACTGGAGACTTAATGCTTGGGAGTTACGAGACAAGACAGTAGCAGATACTGTTGACATCAAGACTAAATTATTTTTCCAAGATAACGAAGGCTCCGTTACCTCGGAGGCCACCCTTTGGGAGGCATACAGGGCAGTCCTTAGGGGGAGACTGCAAGACGTAATTGCACGAAAGCGTAGAGAAGAAACGATACAAATACAAGACTTAGAAGGCAAACTGCTCGAACTAGAAAAGAAACTGTCCCCAGATACAGAGGAAAGGATGCTTCTGCAAATAGAGGTCACGCGGAGGGAGCTCCGCGCTTTAGTAGAGGGAGAAGCAGGCATCCAAATTCAGGCCACTCAACACAGACTGTACGAGTCTGGAGATAGAGCGGGGAAGTTGCTAGCCTGGTTAAGCCGGAAAGAAAGGGAAGCGAATTGGGTAAACCAGATAGAAGAGGCGGGGACAGGACATTTAACAGCACAAGCGATCGCGACAGCATTCGCTGACTACTACACTAATTTATATGCTGCCCGGTTGACAACTGATGACAATAGCATAGACGATTATCTTAAGGCAATAGATATGCCCGTCCTGCAAGCCGAAGACTCAGCGGCCCTAGAAGCCGAGATCACTCTAGAAGAAGTCTCTACGGCCATTGCCAAACAGAAGTCGGGGAAAACCCCAGGGCCAAATGGACTGGCAGGGAAATTCTTCAAACTAAACAATACTATGCTAGCTCCACGTCTCTTAAATATGTTCCTAGCGGCAAAAGAGGAGGGAGCGCTCCCCCCGGACCTCTGCCAGGCCACAGTCGTTGTAATACCGAAATCGGGCAAACCCCCAGAAAATTGTGGCTCCTATCGCCCAATTTCACTTCTTAATGTTGAAACCAACATTTTGGCCTCCATACTCGCCACACGTCTCTTGACGGTCATTACGGCCCTGATACATAAGGATCAGTCAGGCTTTATGGCCAATAGTGCCACGCGCCTAAACCTCCGTAGGCTGGCGAACTGGCTGGACGCGGCCAAAGGGAGTGAGACTCCCCATTTGCTACTTTCACTCAACGCCGAAAAGGCATTCGATACGGTACATTGGCCCTTCATGAGGCGGGTCCTCGTAAAACTGGGCTTCGGGCATAACTTCCGGACATGGGTCGATCTCTTATACACGAACCCCAGGGCTAGAGTAAGAGTAAACGGCATTAAATCAGCCGAGTTTCCCATCCAGCGGGGGACCAGACAGGGTTGTCCACTGTCCCCTCTGCTCTTTGCACTTGTTCTGGAGCCCCTTGCATGTCTGATCAGAGCACACCCTGACCTGACAGGGTTCTGGGATCCCAAGAGGCAGCTGCTGGATGAACGAATCTCGCTTTACGCAGACGACATCCTTCTATACGTAACTAGCCCTGATAAGACACTCCCGATCATTTTTCAGGTAGTCGAAAACTACGGTAAACAGGCGGGTTACAAGATTAACTGGGGGAAGTCAACCATATACCCAATAGAGGGCCGCATAGACTGGTGCTCCATACCGACACACCTTCCCATAGCAACGGAGGGCTTCAAATATCTAGGGCTCTTCATTTCTGAAAATGTAATGAGCTGCCTCACCCATAACATCCAGCTCGTTTTAGCGGACTTCCAGGACGACGCGGCTAGGTGGCGGCGTCTCCCCCTGACTTTACTGGGAAGTGCCGCTATGTTCAAAATGATCACGCTACCCAAGTTATTATACATTTTCCAAAACACATGCTGCAGAATACCGGAGGCTCTCTTTAGGGCAATAAATAATGAACTACGTACTTTGCTGTGGGACGGGGGCACCCCTCGAGTGGCGCTGCAAACGCTGCAACGCAGCCAGTATAATGGGGGAATAGCACTTCCGGATGTCCGGGCATACTACAGAGCGGCACACCTCGTGGTGATCAATGAATGGGGGCATGCCCCCCAGGACCACCCATCATACGCCCTGGAAAGGCTCCAATTTCAAAAACATTCTTACCTTCACTACATATACGGGGGCCGGGGGTGGCAGGCTTGCTGCCAGCAACGCAGAGTGCGATTGAGGCATGGAGAGAAGCCGAACGAGTGATGAAATGGGACAAGAGACTGACTAGGTCTACACCCCTCTGGGAAGGCAAACGACTGCCTGAATTAGCAAAGCTACAGGGGTTTCAAAGATGGGACGCTATTGGGTTTACCACCCTTGGGGATATAACACGACAGGGTGCCCTGTTAACGTTTGCGGAGTTGCAAACGGCCTATAGCCTGACAGTTACGCAGTATTATAAGTATATTCAACTCCGGAACGCTTGCCAGACGCAACAACCCAACACTATAGACCTCCCAGAATATGCCCCACTGGAAGGCTGGTTGCTACAGGAAGAGATACCAGAGAAAGCAGTCTCATGGACGTATAAGATCCTACTAAACAACATGCCCGACAACCTACTAACACTCCGGGGCAAATGGGAGGACTTGGTAGGTACACTAGAGGACATAGACTGGGAGACGGCACTAATGCACCCTAGGGAGGTGGCAATTAAGCTGTGGCTACGACATGTTCAATTTAAAATTCTACACAGGGTAGACTATGACAGGGCCAAGTTACATATGATGGGTGGAGCGGAGACGCCGGACTGTCTATGTTGTAGAACAGAACGCGGATCCTTCATTCACACTTTATGGGACTGTCGCCGAATCCATACCTACTGGACACAGATAGTGCAGGAACTCAATAACATACTACATACACAAATCCCGATGGACCCTAAATATGTGTTATTGTGCATCCACACAGATATCGACATCCCCAGATATCATCTTCTGTTGAGTAAACTAAGCCTTGTAGTGGCAAAGCGTGATATAGCCAAATATTGGGGGAGACCGGAACCTCCCACTTTGAAAGAATGGCGGGTTGGTATGGATATGTACATGGGAGCCGAAAAGACAGTATATAAAGCGAGGGGTTGCCCGAGAAAGTTTAGGAAAGTCTGGCAGCCGTGGCTGAGCTACTATAACATAGAAATGGAAGATGAGGAGGCGGACATACTGGAAGACACGTAAAATGACACGCAGACACAGGGTTTGTTACTCTAGGCTCACATCTAGCTCAGGAATTGGCGAGGTGTCTCATACAGGGGATGAGAGGCACCGGGGGGTCATGGAAGATAATCGTAATGCCACAAATTCTGTATCCTTACTACCTGTACGCCTTGCCCTTTGTAATCAATGGACACTGGTTGGGAACCACCTGCTGATTTGTTTGATGTTTTCTTATAAAATAATAAAAAATATTTAATAATAAAAAAAAAATCCTAGCCAAACGTCTGGAGCCACATATGCCAGGGCTCATCAAGCCAGACCAAGTTGGCTTTATCCGACACCGTCAGGGTGCTGACAACGTGCGACGGATAGCGCACCTGGTAGGAAAGGCACATCATTGGGACATTCCTGCCTGTCTGCTGTCACTTGACACAGAAAAGGAATTTGACCGAGCGGACTGGGACTTCTTAAGGGCCGTATTGCAGAAAATAGGGCTGGGACCTACGATTATCTCTAAGATAATGGCACCATATACCTCCCCCCTCAAACCCAGGTTAGGGTTAATGGTCAACTCACGAGTCCTACACACATACATAGAGGCACTAGGCAGGGGTGACCTTTGTCCCCTTTGCTTTTTGCTCTTGTAGTCAAGCCCCTCGCCATAATGATACGCCAGTCGAATGATATCAGTGGCATCACCCTTGGAGGAGTAGAGTATAAAATAGCCTTATTTGCAGACGACCTTCTTCTCACTTTATCGAAGCTGCGTACCTCGCTACCAGCACTCCACACTCTATTACAATCATTTGAAGTAGCATTGGGTCTTAAAATTAACCATGCTAAATCTTGGGCCTTAAACCTAACAATCCCTGCAACGGAGATCCCGGCAATTCAGTCCCTGGCCCCATATCAATGGGCTAAACATTCAATCAGATATCTTGGGCTTAATCTAACCTCTACTGTACGCACATGGGCACAGGCGAATTGGCAGGAATATAAAATAGCAGTCATGGAAGATCTGAGAACATGGAAGTCTCTGCCAATATCATGGCTGGGGCGCCTTAACGCAGTTAAAATGTCGGTGTTGCCGAAAATATTATACCTCTTCCAAACACTACCCACATCTATACCGCAAGGCCAAATTATGCAATCTGAAAGAGACACGTTAGTGACAGATTCCTTACCTTAGAATATCCCCAGGCGTCAGGCTGGATCCGGTAAGTTTTTGCGTAGCAGTACCCCTGCGCGTCGGTAGGCGGCGTCGTGCGGCTCCGCGTCCGTCGGCGGCTTCGGGACCGCCGGGATGACGTCGCGGGCAGTACTTAGACGCCGCCCCTGCGCGCTGACGTCAGTGCTTCTTTTTCCGCACCAGTAAGCGCAGATCCGGGAAGAGCAGTGCCCTAGTCATCTTTTTTGACTAACTTTTTGGTGATTTTTCACTGTTTTTCTACACGAGTCTCTCGACTCCGAAGGTGTCGGTAGGGATGCCCGGCTTCAAGCCCTGCGACGTCTGTGGTCGCATGATGTCGATCACAGACCCGCACTTAGAGTGTCTCTACTGCCTCGGCCGCGGCCACGACACGAAGTCGTGCCCCGACTGCCGGGCCTTGCACCCGAAGGCTTTGCGAGAGCGGTCTCGAAAGCTCCTCGAGGTCCGGCAGTCGGCTCCGCGCCACACCAAGCCCCGGTCACGTGATAGGTCGAGGGGCCGGTCGCGGAGTCCTCATCGGTCGTCGGGGTCCAAGTCTTCGCACTCCTCCGGTAAGTCGAAGCATAAAAAGTCTAAGAAGCGTCATCGCTCGACGACTTCGCCTCGCTGGTCTCGCGACTCGGCTGAGGCTCCTATCGGCACCGTCCCCGCGGCTCCGGGAGTGCCTGTGGAGCCACCCCCGCATTACCCGTCCTTCCCGGGTTCGGGGGCGACTCCGGCCGAGATACAGGAATTCCTGTCGGCCATGGCCCGCCTCTTCGGGCCTCAGGGGCCCCCCGGTGCGCCTTCGGGCCCGCGGGCCCTGATGGGGTTACCCCGGTGCCGCCGGCGACTCCGGTCCCGGCGCCGCCTGTAACACCAGCCTCGGTCCCGGCCCCGGCTTCGGCCCCGGCCTCGATCCCGGCTCCGGTGCTGCCGCAACCCCCATCGACGCCGGTTGACCTAACTACACCACCGGCGCCGATGTCTCCGGTGCCGTTCCCGACGCCGCCCGGGGCTCCGGGCGGTGTCGTTCCCCGGTTCTCTCCGGATCCGGACATGGCGCCGGACCGGCGTCGCTCGACGCCGGCTCCGACGCCGCTGGGACTTTGGGTCCCACATGTCCCTCCTCCTCCTTATTTTGAACCTGACTTGGAGGACGGAGATAACTGGGAGGGGTCTGATGACCCTCTCACACAGCAGTGTGAGTTTGATCAGGACTGGACTGAGGAACTTGGGGATGCCAGTGGGCTGGACACCTCCCCTGACTCTGGCATGCTGTCTCCTCCATCCGTGGCAACGGAGGAGGGAGCGAATTTTGCAACGGTGTTGCGTAGAGCAGCTGGGGCCTTAAACCTCCAGTTGCCTACAGTGGCTGTCAGGACTAACATCCTGACGGAAGTGCTTCAGCCGGCGGCTACCTCCTCGGAGCCACTGCTGCCGTTCAACGAGGCGCTTTCCGACGTTCTTTTGGGCACCTGGTCCAAGCCCACCACAGGGGCTCCTGTGGATAGGAACATGGCCCGACGCCATCGCCCTGCTCCGGGCGACCCCCCCGTTCCTCTCTCTACACCCCACCCCTGAGAGCTTGGTGGTCCAAGCCTCTGCTTCCCAAAGCGCCTTCCCTACCGCTCCCCCGGATAGGGAATCCAAACGCCTGGATCAATTTGGGAAGAAGGTCTTTTCTTCCGCCAGTGCTGGCTTGCGGTCAGTCAACACCACTTGCCTCTTGGGCCGATATTCCCACTCTTTGTGGGACTCGGTGGCGCAAGTTCTGCCCCAGTGTCCTGAGGAGGTCCAGACACTGCTTTCCCGCACCATTGTGGAGGGAAGGGATGCGGCAAAGTACACCATCAGATGTGGCCTTGATACCGCCGACTCGCTAGGCTGATCGCTTGCGACGACAGTGGCGCTGCGCCGTCACGCCTGGCTGAGGACCACTGGTTTCTCTGGTGATGTCCAAAACTCTCTTATGGACATGCCCTTTGATGGAGTCGGTTTTTTTGGGACAAAGGCAGACCATGCGCTGGAGCGTTTTAAGGACTCGCGGGCTACAGCCAAGTCCCTGGGCCTTTCTGCTGTGCGCCCTCAGCAACAGTCTGCTTTTCGCCCCTTTCGTGGCCACGGAAGGGGCGCCCAGTCACGTCCGCTGCACAGCCACCGGCCCGCGCAGCAGGCGCCTACGCGTGGCCGAGGACGTGGCTCCCGCCGTGGCGGGTCAGGCAACCAGCGTGCGGGTCAGGCCACCAACCCCGCCCCGTCCACGGCCTCCAAGCCCTCCTAGTCCTTCCTTTCAGGTGCACAGCACGCCAGTAGGGGGCAGGGTCCGCCATCACCTTCACCACTGGCGTGCCATCACCTCGGACAGGTGGGTCTTGGACATTGTCCGAAGGGCTACTCCCTCCCCTTCGTGACCATCCCCCAGCCATGCCACCTCAATTCCACCGCATGTCAGGGGATCACTTGGTGCTTCTTCAAAAGGAAGTTGTGGCCCTCTTGGCCAAGAGGGCCATCGAGCGTGTTCTGACCCCAGAAGTAGGGCGTGGTTGCTACTCCCACTACTTTCTGGTGCCCAAAAGGACAAGGAGGACATGCGTCCTATCTTGGACCTCCGGAACGTCAATCGCTTCCTCCGGAAGGAGAAGTTCAAGATGCTCACCCTAGCTCAGGTCTTGACTGCTCTCGACCCTGGAGACTGGATGGTAGCGTTGGACTTGCAGGACGCATATTTCCACATCCCCGTCCTGCCGGCCCACCGGCGTTACCTGCGGTTCACGGTAGGCCTCGAGCATTTTCAGTTCACCGTGCTCCCTTTTGGCCTTACAAGCGCCCCTCGGGTGTTCACGAAAGTGATGGCGGTGGTCGCAGCCCATCTGCGCCGGGCAGGGGTTACAGTCTTCCCCTACCTCGACGACTGGCTGCTGAAGGCGGGCTCGTCCCAGGCAGTCGTCTCCCACCTCCAGACAACGGCCGAACTCCTGAACTCGCTGGGGTTCTCCATCAACGTGCCGAAGTCGCACCTGATTCCTTCTCCACAGCTCCTTTTCATCGGAGCAGTTCTGGACACGACGCAGTTTCGGGTTTATCCTCCCGAACGGCGAGTCCGGGATATTCAGGCTATGATTCCGATCTTTCGGCCTTTATCCTGGGTTTCGGTACGGATGACCCTGAGGCTGCTGGGCCTCATGGCCTCCTGCATCCTGCTGGTCGATCATGCCAGATGGCATATGCGGGCTCTGCAGTGGGACCTGAAGTTCCAGTGGGCGCAGCACCAGGGCAACCTGTCCGATCACGTCCAGATCTCGGAGGGGACTGCAAAACAGTTGCAGTGGTGTCTCTCGAACCGGCAATGGGTCATGGGCAGATCCCTCTCCTTCCCCAGCCAGAGCACACAGTTGTGACGGACACGTCCCTTCTGGGATGTGGCGGTCACATGGGAGAGGCGGAGATCAGAGGCCTCTGGTCTCCGGCGGAGTCCCGGCTCCATATCAACCTTCTGGAGCTCCGGGCGATCCGACTTGCACTCAAGGCATTCCTTCCCTCTGTCAAAGGGAAGGTAGTGCAGGTGTTCACAGACAACACCACCGCCATGTGGTATTGCAACAAACAGGGCGGGGTGGGGTCGTGGACCCTATGTCAGAAGGCTCTGCGCCTCTGGACATGGCTGGAACATCAGGGCATATTCCTGATGGTTCAACACCTGGCAGGTTCCCTGAACGCCAGGGCGGACGAACTCAGCTGCAGGTGCATGATGGATCACGAATGGCGTCTTCACTCGGAGGTGGCGCAAGGTCTCTTTCAGCAGTGGGGAGAGCCTTGGTTAGATCTGTTCGCCACCGAAGAGAACGCGCAATGTCAGCAGTTCTGCGCATTGGAATTTCCAAGGCGGCAATCGCTCGGCGACGCTTTTCGTCGCGAGTGGAGTTGCGGTCTGTTGTACGCCTTTCCACCTATACCACTTCTACCCAGAGTGTTGAAGAAGATTCGGCGCGACCGGGCCCAAGTCATTCTTGTGGCTCCGGACTGGGCTCGAAGAGTTTGGTATCCCGAGCTACTCAGTATGAGCGTCGATCCCCGATCCGTCTGCCTCTTCGGGAGGATCTTCTGTCGCAGCAGCAGGGGACGGTCCTCCACCCGAACCTGTCCAGTCTACACCTGCTTGCGTGGAGATTGAGCGGCGGCAGTTGATTCCTTTCGACTTGCCTCCCGAAGTTTGTGATGTGATTCTGGCAGCCAGGCGTCCCTCCACTAAGGTGGTATACGCCTGCAGGTGGAACAAGTTTGTGGCATGGTGCACAGCAAAGGCTGTGAATCCCCTTTCTGCCCCTCTTTCTGAGGTTCTTCTGTTCCTTCTTTCTCTGGCCCAACAGGGTTCTGCCCTTGGTACCATCAAGGGCTATCTTTGTGCGATATCAGCCTTCCTCAGGCTTCCTGATCAGCCCTCCCTTTTCAAGTCCCCTGTGGTTAACAGGTTTCTTAAAGGCATTACACACCTCTTTCCTCCTGTTCCGTTTGTAATGCCTCAGTGGGACTTGAACTTGGTTCTTACCTTCTTAATGTGCGCTCCCTTTGAGCCTCTACATAACTGTCCTCTTCGTCTTCTTACTCTGAAGACAGCATTTCTGGTGGCCATCACCTCCGCTCGGCGGGTGAGTGAGCTCCAGGCTCTTTCATGCAAACCTCCCTTTCTGTCTGTTCATCCAGACACGGGTGTTTTTAGGACACGTCCGTCCTTCTTGCCAAAGGTGGTTACTGCCTTCCATATTGGGCAGACCATCACTTTGCCCACCTTCTTTCCGCCTCTGCATCCTTCCAGAGAGGAAGAGAGGCTCCACCGTCTGGACCCAAAACGTGCGCTTTCCTTTTACCTCAACCGCACACAACAGTTCCGGGTGGATGACCAGCTCTTTGTTGGCTACGTGAGCGCCAAAAAAGGTCGGGCGGTACACAAAAGGACCATCTCCCGCTGGGTCACCTTGTGTATCAAAGCCTGCTATTCTTTGGCTAAGAAGGAGCCTCCTGTTGGGCTGCGTGCCCATTCCACAAGGGCTACGGCTGCTACCACGGCTTTAGGCCGCTGTGTTCCGTTACAGGATATATGTCAGGCAGCTACGTGGGCCTCGCTGCACACGTTTACCAAACATTACTGCCTTGACAGTCAGGTCCGGAGGGACGGCTTCTTTGCCCGTTCTGTCCTCCGGACTTCCTTGTCTGAATCTGTTCGCAGACCCACCACCGGGGTTGGTATTGCTGGGGTATCTATTCTAAGGTAAGGAATCTGTCACTAACGTGTCTCTTTCAGATGCACAAGTTACTAACTTGTGTAACGATATATCTGTAAGAGACAGTAGTTAGTGACAGATTCCTACCGCCCACCCATCCTCCCCGTTCTGCGAACTGATTTCTAGGGTTAAGGACATCCCTTTCAGGGCCCTAGTATTTTTCAGACACCTATGTCAGCTTCTTGCATGGCTCTGCGTTCCTGGCGCAGAAAGTCGTGTACAGAACTGACGTCAGCGCGCAAGGGCGGCGTCTAAGTACTGCCCGCGACGTCATCCCGGCGGTCCCGACGCCAACGACGGACGCGGAGCCGCACAACGCCGCCTACAGACGCGCAGGGGTACTGCTACGCAAAAACTTTCCGGATCCAGCCTGACGCCTGTGGATATTCTAAGGTAAGGAATCTGTCACTAACTACTGTCTCTTACAGATATATCGTTACACAAGTTAGTAACTTGTGCTTTACAACGTGAACTCACCACCTTTATTTGGGGAGGGAGAAGACCACGCTTCTCCAATAAATTACTTATGCTACCACGGGATAGGGGAGGGTTGGCATGTCCCAGTCTACTGGAATACTAGTGGGCATCACACTTACGCTACATCTCAGAATGGGTGGTGCGGAAAACTGAGAAAACCTGGTTCCACATGGACAGAGCTGTGGCATGCAGGCCCCCGTGGGACCTCGCGTGGCTTCCACGAGGGGCCCGACCGCGTAGTGCGTAAATAGCCATACCCACAAAAACGGTATTGGAAATTTGGGATAACCTTGCTCTACCAAAAGGCCGTACTTCCTTCCCTACTCCTAATACTCCTATTGCACGTAACCCCAACTTCCCACCAGCTCTGCAGCCCCACTCCTTCCTGGCTTGGGCGGAGGGTGAAAGCCGAACAATCAAGGATCTCTTTGCAGGAGACTCTTTCAAGACTTTCGACCAGTGTAAATGGGAATTTCACCTCTCAGAGGGCGCAAGACTGCAATACCTTCAACTTAGACACTGGTTGCAGACACCATCCACCAATCAGGGGGCAATTCGCCCCTTCATCCCATTTGAATCACTGGTCCGTTCATACAACGGATCTAGAGGACTGATATCCCGCACATATCAAGTGCTTCAACACGCCCCTCAGATCACTCCACATACCTATCAGTCGCATTGGCAATCCATTAGTACAGATGAGATCAACCCTAAACAATGAGAACAACTTTGGCGGGACATTCCGAAGGTCTTTAAAAGCATGCCTCAGAGGGAGACTGCTTACAAAGTCATGACAGAATGGTACTACACCCCTCAAAGGCTTCACAAAATGTTTTCTAACACCTCACCCATTTGCTGGCGTTGTAAGAGCGCAGTTGGGGATTTCCTCCATTTTTGGTGGCACTGTTCGTTGCTGACCATCTATTGGAAGGAGATTCTTAGCCATATTAAACAGGTGATTGGTTACCCCATACCTGAAACTCCAACACTAACTATTCTGGGTCTTAAACCTACGAATCTCCTTGCTATGACACAAGCAGATTGGTGCATAACCTCACATATGCTTGGTGCAGCTAAACAGATAATAATGGTGCACTGGAAGAGAGCTGACGCTCCCCCCGTTTGTGGCACACTATGGCGATGGAACTTCTCACAGCACGGATTACCCTCTGTAAGAACAAGTTTGCAAGCACATGGCAGCCATTGGTAGATTATTTTTGCACATTAGAATACGCTAGCCTCCAGCCACCAAAACTCCGGGCCTTGCACCTCTTTGAAGATAACATCCTCCCTTCCTGTGTGGAGGAACTTTGTGGCCCGAACAGAAAACACACATAGCTGGCTTGGTATATAGTGTTCGACACTTGCATCAAAGCGACCTCCTACCCCCCTCTCCCCCTTTCTCTCCCATATTCTAAGGGTTCTCTTTTTTTTCCTATACTGTTTTTTAAAAATTTTAATTGATCAGTCTAATCATATGGTTAAAAGTTTCAGACCTTCGGCAAGACCTCCGAAACGCCACTGCCCGCATCACAGAAGCCGAATCCCGCCTCTCCACGGCGGAAGACGACATCCGGCAGCTACAAGCCCAAGTAGCCCACTTGCAATCGCATACCAAAGAGCTCCATCGACGTGCGGAGGACGCTGAGAATCGCTCACGTCGAAATAACCTCCGCCTGGTGGGCTTCCCTGAGGGGGCCGAGAAAGAGCAGGTGTCCAGCTTCATCGAATCATGGTTTTCCTCCTGGATGCCCAAGGACTCGTTCTCCACGTGGTTGCAGTGGAGCGAGCCCACAGGTCTCTGGCTCCCAAACCACCACCTGGGGCCCCACATCGTCCCATCATAGTCCGAATCCTCAACTTTAAAGACCGGGACGCTATCTTGCGCGAAGCACGCTCCCTGGGATCCTTCAAGTTTCAAAATAACACCATCATGTTGTTCCCCGACTACACCAGGGAAGTACAGGATCAACGCCGTTCCTACACGGAAGTCATGAAGAAACTACGGACCCTTGGCCTTCAGTATCGGCTCCTGTTCCCAGCCCGCCTTCGCGTCATCTTCCAGGGCAAGACACAATTCTTTGAATCGCCCCAAGCTGCCTGGACGTGGTTGACGGAGGAGCGTCCCCCTGGGTCCCGACGGAACCTGTCTCCGCGTCCTCGGGCCTCCAGCCCACGGGGCCTCGATCCCCCAAGCACCAGCACCGGAGGCGTACGCGCTCCAGCAGGGGGCGTCAATCCCGCGAGGAGGCACCCAGATCATCGAGTCTGGCAGCCCACGGGTCCGAGGTCTCTCCCAGCCCTTCGGGCTCCCCGTCCCACCACAGACATCAATCGGCCGGTGGCTTACCCGGGGGGCCTCTGTCACTGAGCCGCCGGGAGGTGGCGGCCGCGGACTCAGACCTGTCCTGCAGCCCCACACTCTGATCATACGGAGATGAAACCCTGGCCTGAGGGGTTGGCGCCACCTCTCAGTACGAGCTGAAGTCGGTGAACCTCCTGCGGCGGCGTGGGGGCCCGGGGGGTCGCCTCCTGTGGTTGCTATGGGTGGCAAACACGCCGGCGTAGTGATGCAGCGCAACCTGGACCTCCGTCCGTTCCCCGCGACGATCCATTTTCCCCACGCTGCACGGAACTGTACCGGACCTTCCTACTGGCCAGCGCCATGGCGAACTTGGGCTTCAACGGTCCCCTTCGGGAGCGTGTCTTCACCGACTTAATGGCAGGGTGCCACGGCAAAGTTATTGCTCTACTTAGTCTGTCTGCTGCCGAGACACCCTACATCCGCCTACAGGGAGGGGTCCTCCACGCAACCTAACCCGAGCGTTCTAGTTTGGTTCCTATTTCCACAGTTGGGACAACAGATGCTTCAGTTCCCGAAGTATAGGGTGGGGGGAGGGGCTGCGGAGGGGGGACGGGACCGTTGTCCCATTGTTGACATTGTTTTATTGTATCACCATACCAGGACTTCTGATGCATACTGCAATATTCCCTGGTCACAATTACACATCGCAATCACAATTGCTATCCCACGTCTGCACCAGACCCCATGCGCATCCACAGTTACACAGGGTGCGACGCGCCATCATTCCAACCAACGGCCACCATGACTGACATAATCTCTCTGGGAGCTTCCCTCCGCACACTGTCCTGGAACGTTAATGGGCTCCTCGATAGAGTCAAACGAACGGCTGTCCTGCGCTATGCCCAACGCTTGGGCATTGATGTACTCCTGCTCCCAAGAGACCCACCTGGTAGGGAACCACTGCCCCTTCCTAGCTCGTTACGGATACGACAGAGTATGGCACTCAGGGTTCACCCGAGGTTCCCGGCGGGTGGCGATTCTCCTTAGGCGTACTCTTCCCTTTGTGCTCACGCAGGCTACTCATGACCCTCAGGGAATTTATGTGGCTCTTTGCGGCACGGTGGGTGGAAATCCCCTTAATCTTGTGTCCATCTACTCGCCCCCATCGATGCTCCCATCGACCTTGGAACGCTCCACTGATCTTCTCACTTCCCTGCCTCTGGGTACCACAATAGTCGGGGGAGACTTTAACGCGGTTACCAACCCACAACTCGACACTGCAGGTCCTCCTTCCACCTCTAGAATTGCTTGGGCCAAGCAACTAACGAATTGGGCTGACTCCTTGGGCCTGTGTGATGCATGGCGAATTTGGCACCCTCACGCCAGACAGTTCACTCACACATCCGCGGCACATCATACTCAGGCGCGCATAGATGCCATATTCGTTCCATCCACTGACTGCCAAACGATCCAAGACATCTGCATACTTCCTAGAGGCATCTCAGACCACTCACCACTTCTTCTCATTACCGTGGCCCATCCACCATCGATACGTCTGACCTGGCAGATGAATGCCTGGTTCCTCCAGGAGAAAGAATTTAAAAAGGTGGTCGGGATAGAACTCCGTCAGTACTTCCTGGCCAACGCTGGCTCTGTTCCTTCTCTGGGAAGCTGGCAAAGCCACCAGCTGTGGTTTCGCAAAGGGCCAACTCAAACGTCAGCGGCAAGCTCAGATACACCAGATCACTGTGCGCGAGGCGCAAGCGTTGCTCCTCGAACAATCCCCTCCTGATATCCACGACACCACCCGGGAGAGACAACTTGCACGCCTTCGGGATGAAATCAAACAGCTGTCATTAGAAGCCGCCAAGCTCCTCTGGAGATCTTCCATAGCTAGGGTGTACGGATGGGGCGACAAGAATGGGAAGATCCTCCATCGATTAGCTACATACCCGAGAGCCAACTGCATTATCCCCGAAATTATTGACCCGGATGGGCTAGTACACCGCTCCCCTTTGGCAATGGCCCGGGCCTTTGCCTCCTACTATCACACGCTTTACTCGGCACAGAGTCCTAAAAAGTCCCTCCCGGACCTGCTGGACGCGGGCCGGACCCGCCTCCCCCGCCTCAGTCCCGCTGACTCAGCTGACCTGGACCTCCCCATCACCCACGAAGAAATTAACGAAGCGATAACACACACCTCGTCGGGCAAAACCCATGGCCCGGACGGGCTCCCGCAAGAATATTATGCTGCATATCGGGAAACTCTTGTCCCACACCTCGCCGATCTTTTCGGCGAGGCCCTGGAAAAAGGCTGCTTCCCGACCGAGACGGAAATGGCCACCATTGTTGTTCTCCCCAAAATGCAACCCCCATCCGCCCGGTGCGCGGACTACCGGCCAATTTCCCTCATAAACACGGAGGTTAAAATCTTCGCCACAATCCTTGCCCAACGGCTGAGGCCCCACCTCACCAAGCTGGTTCACCCTGACTAGTGTGGGTTCATGCCCCTGCGAGGGACTAGACACTGTCTCTGTCGTCTCCATTCGGCCTTGGCACACCGCCACTTGCTCACCCCCTACCTAGCACTCCTTTTAGTCGATTTTGAGAAGGCCTTTGACTCGGTGGACTGGCAATACCTGGGCGACGTGCTGGAGATGATGGGCTTTGGCCCCCGCTTTCGCAACCTGGTTAAAGTCCTTTACCCCCAGCCCCAAGCATGGGTGCTAGTCAACGGGGCGCTATCAGAGGCTTTCCCCATTTGTAGAGGGACGAGGCAGGGATGTCCCCTCTCACCCCTCCTCTTCGCCTTGGCGATGGAGCCCCTTGCGCTCCTGATTCGTTCAGAGGACCGTATTCAGGGATGGGAATGGCCCAACTCAGAAGTGGACAAGATTGCCCTGTATGCTGATGATGTCTTAATTTTTCTTGCGGAGCCCGCTCAGTCTGGCCCTTATTGTCTCCAGGTCTTACACTCCTTTGGGCAGGCCTCCGGCCTCAGACTTAACCCCAGTAAATCTGTCCTGTTCCCGCTGCATTTGGCCAGGGACTGCTACGACTGGCAATCCACAATACCCATCATGCGACAAACATTTAAATACTTAGGGATCTGGGTCGCCCTGCTCCCTGACCTCGGTTGGTCTCTCAACATCACCCCGCTGGTGAGAAAGGCAAAGGAAGACCTTCACAAGTGGCAAACGCTTCCCCTAAATCCCCTGGGGAGGGTCGCCCTGTTTAAAATGATGATTCTCCCCAGATTCCTTTACGTCCTTCAGAACACCCCCTTTTGTTTTCTGCGGACCTGGTTCAGGGAGCTGGATGGTGTGGCTACTAAGTTCCTCTGGGGAGGTAGGAGGCCCCGCATATCTCTGCAACACTGCCAGGTCCCTCCCTTCGATGGGGGCATGGGGATGACCAACTTGTACTTGTATTACTTGGCGACTGCCTTCTCACTATCCATGATTGGTTCAACGGGGGGTGGTCCGACCCGGCCTACCGGCTTGAGCTGAGCGAGCTGGGCCTGCCCAAAATTCTATCCATGATGTACGGGGGTCTATACCCTCCACCATGCCGGAGGTGACGCGCACTGCGCTTCTGGCCTGGCGGGCATCGTTGCGTCATACCCAGTGGACACATAAGCTAACTCAATACACACCTCTCTGGCATGGTACTTGGCTCCGGGAGGTTAGTGAGCTGAGGGGATTCCGCTCCTGGGATCTTATTGGGATCTCCCAACTTGGGGATGTGTGGGCGAGCGGCCACATGCGCTCCTTCTAAGACCTTCAATCTAGATACTCCCTGCACCCGTCACAATTTTACAAATATCTGCAACTGCGGCATGCCCTTCAATCACACATATTGGAGGACACAGCAGTTCCAGAATATAATCCTCTTGAAGCGCAAATTATGATGGGTGACTTGGGGAAGGGGGGCATCTCCCGCATTTATCGTACCCTAATCAACAACACCCCAACCACTCTGGACCAGCTCAGAAGCCAGTTGGAGGCATGGGTGGGTCCACTGGAGGAGGAGGATTGGAGGGATGCACTCATGGCACCTAAGATGGTCACTGCGTTGGCTAGACTCCGCCTGATTCAATTATACTACTTGCATGCCACCTATTTAACCCCTGAATGGCTTTACAAGGCCGGCCTCTATCCAACCGCCTCCTGTACACGCTGCGGCCAGGACCCGGCGGATTTCTTTCATATGGTATGGGCTTGTCCACAGCTGACCAGGTTCTGGGGAGGCATTGAGAAAGAACTCACAGAAGTCCTGGGGTGGGAAGTCCCCCATGACCCGCGACACACGCTCCTGGGGATCACGGATGGGCTGGATGGGTCCAGAAACGAGAAGCTGTTTTTCAACACAGCTATGGTTGTAGCTAAGCGTGACATAGCAGCCGCCTGGAAATGTACAACTCCACCTAGCTTAGTGAAGTGGCGGAAGGGGGTGGATTGGTGTGCTACCCAAGAAAAACCTATGTATGAAGCACGGGGATGTCCGAAGAAATACCACAGGGTGTGGGGCAAATGGTTGGGTGTGGTGGCTTAATTCGGATTCGTCTGCTGCTGATCCATTTAAATTGTACTCTGTGGGGTCTTACGGGACAAGATCATCCATCCATCGGATGTGGAATTGTTGCTTCTATTGTAAAGAGCTGACTTGCTGGCCTTTGTTCTATTGGCAAAACTCAATAAAATTGTTTATCAAAAAAAAAGTTTCATACCACATATAGTGTTCTTATCATCTATCAACAGTGTGGAACGTGATATTGTAAAGTAGCCCAGACATAGTATAAATGTAAATCCTGGATATTAATGCTGTGACCTTTGGGACTGTCGATTCGCATCCTCCCCTTTTCTTTTCCTTTATGTTTATTGTTATCACTGTCTTTATAATACGATTTCAATTGAAAAGATTTGGAAGGAAAAAAAAACAGAATCTGAATATCAACTTCTTACAATAAGTCACAACACCTTCATATGAAAAATTTAAACATAGGTAAGAAAATGCAATATTCAGGACAGTCTTCTGCAGGAAATCAACTCTTGTACAAAATACAATTTGCAATAAATAACAGCACCATACCATAACATCACATGTACACTTCACCAACTCAGCAAAGGTTGACAGAAAAAAATTATTGCTTTGTCAAATATATCATAATGCTATCCTGTAGATAGGGGAAGCTCTGCGCAGTACACAGTACTAAGTGAGCCTGACAGTCTGCCAATATGGGCTCCGGGACAAAGGTAATAGTAATAGATGCAGAAAAAGGAATAACTCTGGAACCACAGGCCCTCTTGGCCACACACAAGTGATACCTAGTTTCACAGGTCCAAATCTTTTTCCCTAATGTCCGAATCACACCCTATGTCACATCTAGGGGCCAAGCACACCATATGTATCACGCTCAGCGGTCCAAGCGTACCGTCTGTGTCACACCCAGCAGAAAAAGCATACCATATGTGTTAAACCCAGCGGTCAAAGTGACTAACACCTCTTACTCCTTTCTGATACCACCTGTGTTAAGAAAGCAGTGGCACTGAGAAAACCTATTAGACTAAAAAATGAGATTAAGGTGCCAACTCCCTCCAATCAGGCACAAAAACAGAGTCCTGGGAGTTATCAAGGGCTATAGAATAAATGTTCACCTTTCCTAGCGTGCTATCGAAAAAAGGTGACTTCTACGGGATAGCCTCCAAGGCCGCCTTACGACTACCCAGCTAGTAAACATAAAATAGGTAATATGTCAGATTCTGTCAGTGACAGGGCGGTCGGGTTATCCTTTAAAACTTCTCCCTAGTTTACTACATGCCAAATGTTTTAAATTAGGTTCTGATGTAGTCTCTTACCCTCTGTGACGGCTGCTTCAGGATGAACCTCCGCTCAGTGGATTCAGCAGAACTTCCAATCAATTGCAGTGTCTGCTCACCTTCCTTCATGCGCAAATGTGAATCCATCCGGGTAGGGTCTCCTTCCTTTGGCTGCAGTCAGGTTCGAGGTAACAGACAGCTTTGATGGTTGCTCACCAAAATGTTATTTGAACATGAAATACCTTAAAAAAACATATACCATATGGGTGATTTTAATTTTTATTTAGAACTCCCAAATGACCCTGACACAGTAATGTTGATGGATATGATGGACAGTGCTGATCTCAAACAACTTGTGAGAGGACCAACCCATGTGGCAGGACATACCCTGGACGGAATATTTTCAAACCATCCAGGCTTGTCTTTTACAGGCGTATTACCTCTGGTGTGGTCTGACCACGCTGCGGTCCAATTTAGTATAAGTGTGACAGATCAGCGTATAGGGAGCAGTTTCCACAAAGGTCGGATTGAGACTAGGGCTTGGAACAGAGTCGATGGGACCGTTCTTCAGGAGCTTCTAACCTCCACGGCAGATCAGTTAACGGAGGGGGTAGAGGAGGCAACCGCCTCCTATACCAACTGGCTTGCACAGGCGTGTGAGAAATTAGCGCCACTAAAGACTGTTCTGCCGAAAAGATTACATCCCTCTGCTCCATGGTTTACAGAGGAGTTAAAAATCTCAAATCCAATTGTAAACGCTTAGAACGCTCTTGGAGGAAAAGCTATTTGGAAGTAGAGAAGAAAGTGTATAAATCCAGCCTGCAAACATATAAACAGGCCATCTTTGTCGCAAAACAAAAATTTTATTCTACCCAAATTGAATTATCAAAGAACTCTACCAAAGAGCTCTTTAGAACAGTCTCCAAATTAGCCTCCCTGAGTCCAGCTACTGTCCAATCTAGTCAAGAGTTATGTGAGGAGATTGCTAAATTCTTCCTCAATAAAGTGGTTAGTATATTTTCAGTGTTCAGTGGATCGAGGGAGGCTGGATCAAGTATGATTAAGGAGACCTTCGAATTAAGAGGGTCCCCCCCGTGCCTTGGACAATTTCAGTCCACTGACTGTACAGGACATTCTGGAGCTTCTTAAGGGAGCCAAATCGGGCTCGCCTTTTGACCCCTGCCCAGTAATGATCGCAAAATTGGCCCCCAGTCCAATTGCCTTATATCTCGTAGCCATCTTTAATGGTATGTTCGAAACTGGACAATTTCCTAAACTGTGGAAGCTGGCTTCAATACTCCCTTTTTTGAAGAAGCCAAGCTTGGACCCCAATGATCCCAATAATTTCCGCCCGATCTCTCGTCTGCCTCTCCCTGCAAAAATGGTGGAGAAAGTTATGATTTGTCAACTCAGTGCCTTTCTGAGGGAGGTCCAAGCATTGGATCCCTCCCAACATGGTTTCAGAGAGGGACACAGCACTGAGTCGGCCCTCATTAAGGCTACAGAGGAGATTAGAGTAGCAGTGGATCGAGGAGGTAGGGCTGCTTTGATCCTACTGGACTTATCCGCCGCATTTGATACGGTCCATCACGATATTTTGATGGACCGTCTCAGGGAATGTGGGGTACAGGGTAAAGCCTGGGATTTGCTCAGGTCCTTTTTATCAGACAGAGGACAGATTGTATCCCTGGGGAAATTTCAGTCTACACTCTTCACACTGCCATGCGGAGTACCGCAGGGGTCCTCTCTGAGCCCAACACTTTTTAATGTTTATGTTTCATCGCTAGCTCCTGTTATCAGTGCCTTTGGATTTGGGATTACGTCTCATGCGGATGACACACAGATTGTGGTGTCTCTTCTACCCGGCCAAGAGCTAGGAATAGATCATACATTTCAGATCTGTATGGAAGCAGTAGGGAGCTGGATGGCAGATAACTGCCTTAAGCTGAATTCGGGTAAAACCGAAGTGATGTTATTCGGGAATGACACTAACTTCTGGACCCCCAATTGGTGGCCCGCTTCTCTGGGAACTCTTCCATCTCCCTCTAAAAAGGTGAAAAATTTGGGAGTTATGTTGGATGAGAAATTGTCTCTGGGTGCCCAGGTTAATGCAGTAGTGTCAACAACAGTACATGTCCTGAGAACTATCAAGAAAATTGTGCGGCTTCTCCCTTTGGGGAGCCGGAAAACAGTGGTCACAGCCTTGGTTCTGTCAAGGCTGGACTACTGTAATAGCTTATATCTTAACATTCAGCAAAAGTTTCTGAATAAACTTCAGTTGCTCCAGAATGCTGCGGCCAGACTTCTTACGGGCTCATCTAAATTTTCCCCAATCTCTAATGAGATAAGAAAATTGCATTGGCTCCGGGTGAGGAGCCGCGTGCGCTTTAAATCTCTTTGTATGGTCTTTAAGGCATTGCAGGGTTCGGGACCAGAACATTTACAACGCCAGTTTCAATGGTATAGACCGGCAAGAACACTGAGATCACTGGGAGCCAAACTGGTTGCAGTCCCACCCGTAAAAAAAGCCCAGTGGGGTGGCAGAAGTTTCTCCCTATGCGCAGCTAAGGCCTGGAATGGTCTGCCTTTTCATCTGAGAAACGCCGATAATCTTTTGGCTTTTAGGAAAGGGCTGAAGACCTGGCTTTTTGATGAATAACTCCTGTCCTTCCGGTCTCAGCAATTGGAGTAGTAACTAGCGCTAGGACACCTCCGGGTAATCGCACGCTTTAGAAATCTTCGTAACATAACATAACATAACAAGAGGCGATTGGCAAAACAAACAGTTTGTTTAATTAAACATAGCAGCCGGGAGAACAGCTATAGGGACAGGGTGTCAGGACTATCTCAATTTACAATCGATCTGTGAGTTTCTTTTATACAGTTCATCGTAGGTAATAAAGATTTCCGGTGATCCTTGTATGGTGAGGAAAGTAAGTTGCTGCCTATGGAGTCATAAATTCATTCTCTAATGGATAATACAGATGGCCCTCAACCTTACATGGACACAATATGGCCAGTGGGTAACGTGCCCAGATGTCCACTGCGTGTGCTGTGTTCTGATTGGCTATATGTTCCTAACTCATGTGGCATCTGACCTTATGGTGTTTTTAGAACCCCCTCTGGACATGTGTGCTTTATTGGGGTCAATCTCCCTTGACCATTGTAGTGTCGCTGTGCCACTCTGTGGGATTGATCTAAGGTTTCCTGTCCGTGCATTTGTCTACCGGCTACGTGTCACCCCACCTGTGACTGATCAATCAATAAGCTCGGGCCTAGGTCTCAGTGCTTGCCTGACTATGTATTTGCAAGTCAGGGTTGATGTGGAGTTTATAACGGGCAAATTCGTTAATAAAGACGAGATTTGGTTCACATAAATGAATGTATCATTTTTCATATCAGCCTAGACTTTTTCCATATTAACAACAGCATGTCTGTTGGGTTAAAGTCCAACCCTGCAGTGTTGGTCAGTCCCACTTTCTCTAGGGATGTGGTTGTGGTTGGTGTGGTTGGTTTCAAAAGTTCAAGCTGGAGTGCATCAGGAGCATCGGTGGAGTTCGCTGCAGTTTTCTCCTGGGGTGTCTTAATTCCGTGAAGGACACCCTTGTTAGGACTGGGACAACATCAATGATGCTTGGACGTCTTCCACTGAGGCCCCGGTGCCTCATGGTATCTGACTGTTGATCAGTTTCTGGCCCAGTCTCTTGTGCGAGAATCCCCTTGAGGCCCTTTCCGATGGGTCGCCACAGGACTGCGAGGACTGTGCTGCGTGTGGGCTGCGCGAGGGCTGCTACTGGCTCGCCAACAGAGCCACAGCCAAGTCTCTCGTGCAACCACAAGGGTAGGTAACATATGGTCAGGTGTGCTCGCCAACAGGACCCAGGTGCGGGTGGGGCTAGCAGATAGTCTATGGACAGTTGGCCGCTCACTGTTCCAGGAGTGTCTCCTTGGCCTCTTGATGGTTCGCGGATGTAAGCCACCACTGTGTGATGCATATGGCATGATAGTGGCTAGTTCTTGCAGGGAGTGAGGTTGACTGGAAGGACCTCGCATCCGCGTAGCTCAGTGTGTTTACTAGTGCTGCGCCTCTCCTTTGGTATGTGCGGTTGCTAGCAGGGATGCCATCTTCATCAAACAGCTGGTGAAAGTGGCTGGATGGTCGTGTTGGGAAAGCGGGTAGATACACAATTCACGCCTGCAGGCAGCTTACTTTCGATTCTCCCGCTGGGTTGTCACCAGTGACGTCGCTGCCCCTCGGTGGCTTGCTTGTGTCGGTAGGTGCACTCTCTGGTAGTGGCACGAGTCCTCGGTCTTGTCACCTTTGGTCATTTGCATCTGTGGTCATCTGGTTTTTCAGTGTGACAGGTCTGGTCACACACCTTTCTCTCCTCTCCTTTTTCAGTTCTTCTTTGCAATGTGGCGTCGTGCCGCACGTCACAGGTGTTTTCCTCTTCCGGTGCTGGGTTGTGTCAGGCCACATGTTGCCAGTTCTCTTGTCATGAAGGACCTCTCACAGGTCCTGTACTGTTCATAGGACTGTGTGTGTTCTTCCAACATGGACCTCTCGTAGGCCCGGTCCTGTCTGTAGGACTAGACTCTTCTCATCAGGTCGGTGTGGCATCCACCCCCACCTCACATGTACCTTCATCAGGAATCTTCTTGGTGCTCCGCTCTGTGGATGGGAGTAACCTTCCTTCACCTCCTCTTCACTCGAGGACGCAGTGATTGAGCCTCGAGGCTGCGAGTTACCCTTACTTGGTCCTGCCTAGGGTTGTGGGTGCTTGGCAGGGTTGGTTACACAGTGTGACGTCCTCATTGATGGGCAAATGGTAGCCATTCGGTGCTGGTACGGCCTCTTATATGCAGCCATGCATTGGCCTTGTGCTCCCTGGCGGCATTCTGGCTGCACTGCACTACAACAGTGGGTGCAAAAACAGGGTCGCCATGGAAGGCGATTGTCTCTCTTTTATGGCAGTGGTGGCAGCTTGCCTCTAGGGATTGTGCGACTCCTCATGCCTGCAGTGGGTCAATGGGCGACTCAGTTTTTTAAGGCTGCATGGGGGGGCTCTCCCTGAACAGTCTCTTGTCCACTGCGGGGCAGTACTACTGTAGTAAGGGTGATATGATCTCCTTTCTGCATTCGGGCCACACTATGTCTTTCCTCCAATCTTGTTTCTGGGAAGCACTGGTGGGGCTGTACGTATGTGTGAGGTAGATGACAGAGGGCCTTTATGTTTATTAGTTCCCTGGCCCTGTTCATGCGCATTAGGGCCACTTGGTAGTTCTCTTCCATTTTGGCTTCTCTGCTATCGGTCTGATGCAGGCCCAACTCTCCCTAGGTCAGAGGTCTTCAAACTTTTTGATGCTGAGACCCCCTTGTCAAACATTTTTAAGCGTAAGGACCCCCTTCTGACAAAAATTTCTAGAACCTGGTACTCATCATCATCGACAGCTATCGCCAACCAAAACGCCCCCAATTACCACAGTAAATAATTTTTACGGTTGGAAAATAATATTAAACAGTGTTTAGCAAACCAAAGGTCAGTGAGCCTGGGGGTGTGGTCAAATGTGTAGCTAAAAACAAAGGGTCTCATTTATGAGGAATTGGCGTAGGGCAGCACTGCAAGTCTTCTTGCTGTGCTGCCCTATGCCCTTGCGTTGGCGCACAAATTGCTGCCTGGCACCAAAATAGGCAGGATTGTTCATGTACAGGAAGGAGCACTACCCTTCACAAAAACAATCCAGAGAGGCGTTTTCCTCTTTCTATATGAGCTGCAGAAAGCAGCACACATGGAAAGAGGAAAAAACTTCCTCATTACCCCTCCGTTGGGGAGTCATCCATTTTAGGAGCTGCCCCAGGTTTACATGATTTTGTAAATGTGGGGCAGCATCAAAATTCATGGGTGTTGCTCGGCAACCCCACGCAAAGCCCATGGAACCCCTCCTTGATGCAGAGTAAGGCAACGGAGTGACTTGCGCTGCTATGTCTTACTCCATATCTATGAGGCCATGCAAAGCCATGCAGGGTGACTTTCCACCGCCTTAAGTGATGCTCTGGCGATGCAAGCCTCTCATAAATAAGCCCCAAAATATTCTATATGTTTTTTAGGTCTTTCACCATCAGGTATCTACATATAAAATAATGGGCAGCGTAAATGAAAAATAAATAAAAAAATGTGTTACCCAGTGGGAAATGCACTGTAGTACATTATGAAACCTCTATTAGTTAATGCACTGCATAGGTATGTGTGTAACCAGAGAACCACAGAATTCAATCTTGATGGGAGCAGTGGAGAATAGTGATGTATATTTTTAGTGCTACGAGCTCACAGCCTGTGACAGAAAACCCTGTGAATATGTAAGTCAATTTTTTATACTTGCATTAAACACAGTGTAAGATAGAATGCTGCGAAACGTGCAAATAGTTTTACGATAAAATGGTGCTTCCGAAATGTAGATTTAAGTAATACCAGAGCGTATGTAATGCAATTTCTTTTTTTAAATAGCTGTCCCTTCAACACCTCTTTAGGGGTATAAGGGCTGTGTAAATGCAGTTAAAATTAAAAACAAGCACTTCCCAGCCCAGTTGTTAACTCTTTGCACTTCCACTCAAAAAAACAAATCTTTGTCATCACAAAGCTTGAAGTGATTTGATCAATTAAAGCCAGAACCACTCCCAAGCATCCTTTACACTTGCAGATTAACTGATAAGGCACATTTGCATTTCATTCAGGCAAGCATTTGATAACGATCTAAATTAGCCGTCCCAGGATGTCTGTCTTTTTCCAAAAGGAAGGCATACATTGTGGATTGCATGGACAAGTGAAGCTGGGGAATGCGTGACCCCCTTCCCAGGACTCCACTTCAATCAAATTGTTCCATTATGACAGTCTTAGAGTCCAACAACCCACTGTACCGCGGGCCTGCGGTTAATCCTCGCATGCACTCATTATATATTGTCCAAAATGTGTCTTCTAAAGTTTGCAATATGTATTTAGAACAAGCAGCACCTTGATACGAGGCTCACTGGGTCATCTGATATAGCCGTGTACGTCACAGACGAAGTTGTATCCCAGTAGCCTCTATCGTGCTACCAATATCGGTACCAATATATAATGAGAGTGTGCGAGGATTAGCTGCGGGCTCTCGGTACAGTGGGTTGTTGAACTCTAAGACGTCCAAGACTGTCATAATGGAACGATCTGACTGAAGCATACCTATAATCTATAATTGTGAATTGCAGTTACTTTTATTGGGATATTGCTTTTTGTGCCTTACTAGTGTGTGGAGATCCAGTGGATTTACTAATTTCCCCTGGTAAAGCCTTTTTGAGGTGAAACGCATTGGCTGCATGTTTGTTTGTAGTGTGGTTGAAGAAACTAAATAAAGAACAAAAAATAAACTACCACTTTCACAAGGACCTACGAGTTATGATTTATGTTAACTGTTAATCCGTACTCGGATGTGTTCGTTGCCTCTCTTTTTTGTGCAAAAAACTGTTAAATATATGGTCAATTAGCAGCTGGCCATTAGAGGTTGGCAACGTCGGAGCATTGTTACAGTGATTACTTCAGGTGGTGCGGCATTGGGTTCCCTGGCTGCTTTTGTTTGTTCAGTACTTCCTGTTATGTGGGTGCTTCTTCAGCTTCCTTCTAAATTACAGGATGGCTCAAGCAGTTCTGAACAGGCATGCCTTGGTTAGTTTCTTGGCCATGTATGTCAATTTTTTGCTTCTCCTTGCCTTTAAGCAGAAGCAGGCAGTCTTAAAGATGATGTGTTTGTAAGAGTATCCAATGTACTTCCTTAAGCGTTGGGGTGATATGATTACATTTATTTCAGCCTTTAATGCGGCATGCTGTAGCCAGTAGAATGCCTTTGCAGTGTGCCAAAACGGACTCTTGCAGACTGTTGAGCAGAGCATTGTTTTTGTTCAGATGTGAGAGGCCCAGGGCTTTCACTGTTGTTCTGAAGTCAGTGTCTTTCTTTTTTCTAGGAGACCTAAGCTGATAGTTTTCCTGCCAATTACTTCTTTGAAAGCGAGCTTTGTCTCGAGTCTGAATCACAGAGATTTTCAATTTAATGTCAGCTGAGGAGTGAAACTCTTTACTTCATATAACTAGTCCTGGCTCTGTTGTAGTCTGGAGCGGTTAGGGAGTAGTAGGAGCTCTGTGTGGGCTGAGCTTCAGATACCTATTTGTTACCCAATTCTGGATTAGTTAGGAACAGGCTCTGAATCATTGAATGTTTTTGTAAAGGGTACAAGGTAGAGTTGAGTATTGTCAGTCTATTGGTGGATCTCGATATTGCCCGTTAGGAAGGCTCCAAGACGTTCCATGTCGAAGTTAAATGAGGAGGGCACTGCCAATTACTTCAGAGCAAATTTCTTTATTCTGCAGCATAGTCTGAAGCTGTACTGGTAGTCCTGTAGGAGATTGTTTTGATGATCAGAACCTGTAGTTGAGTGGAAAATGTTATTGATGGTTTTTACTATCAAGAGTGGTTAGGTGATTGGGTGGTTGTTGACAAGGCCATCTGGGTCATAGGTTGGTTTCTTCCATCAGGGGAGGATTTATTGTGTCTTGAGCAAATCTGAGAAATTTTCTAAGTTGAGTACAGAATGGTTTATAATGAAGATGACTATGACGGCACCTTCTACAAGAGATTTGATGATGGATGAATATAGAATGTCACCTTCATGTGAGGTGGGTTCAACTGAGTCCAGAATTTTGATGAGTTCAGTGTGCGAGAAGAAGTTGAAACATGTATACCTGGAGGTAAAATGATGGGGTTGGTGAGGTAGTGTAAATGTTTATTCAGGTTATCAGTGTGGGATCTGATTTTGTTGATATTTTGGGTGAAGAAATCATTGATAATGTTGCATACTTTGACAGACTGATAGAATCTTGTAGTGGATTGCTGCAGAGCTTGGCTTCTGTTAGAGTCTATGTTGATTGTGGCTCTGTAGAAGATGACTTTAATTGAGTTGATGAGTAGCCTTTATTGTGAGGCAAGTGCTTTGAGTTCGGTGAGACTGTCCGGGACATTGGTCCATCTCCATTTCTTTTTCTGGCTGATTATAGCACACTTGATGTTAGAGAATTCTTGAGTTCATGGTGCTCAGGGTTTGGAACTGGAGGCTGTCGTTTCAGTGGGGCCTTGAGCTTTATTATGTTGATGTTGAGGAGTGTTGATGTTGAGGAGCTGTTTATATCCAATATGGTCTGACTATATTTTGAAGAACTGATTACATCTTTTTGCCATCAAGAGCATCATCCTCCCTAATTTAATATGGAATGCACACTGCTCTTGTGTCATTATTATTGTCAATGAAAGTGTCTGCTATCCCCTTGTCACCAACAAAACATAGGGCGACAAAGAAGTCTACGCCTGCTACACAACTCTTACCTACAATGACACAGTCAACAAATGTAATCAATATGGCACATGCTCAGAGTCCACTTTGCATTCCACCATGAGTACAGTTTTACTAAATCAGTTGTCTCCATTCAAGATACAACTGGCACTGCCAATACAAATACTAAATGACAACAGTGAAGAGATCTATGGTGGTGGATATCTGTAGAGAATGTGTTCTACAGGACTCACAATCCTTTGTGCTCAGTGTATGTATGTGGTATTGGTATAGCACAGCCCCCGCTGAAAAGGCAGCAGAGTGCTGTACAGGGTCAAAGTGCAAGCATAGAGTTAATGAGTAAAAAGAGAGGCAGCTGGTTATGGGATTGTTTTTGCATTGCGATGTAGTGTTCTTTAACAAGGTGGGTCTTCAACTCTTTCCTAAACTACAGTGGTGTTGGGGTGGTCTTTATAGAAATAAGAATGTTCCTGGGTGTATAAATGGAAAAGGCCTGCTGCCTTGTTTTTTTTATTCTCGTTACAATTCTTCATCGCTAGTCTGATGGTGGCCTGGCTGCAGGTGTGCAAAAAGCCTACAGAAATGGTGAGTTTGTCAGCTAAGTAAGCGGGGTGCAAGTTATGGTGGCTCTGTAAATGACGCCGCTGGTTTTGAAGATGGTGCCTGCTTGCAAGGGGAGCCAATAGACTTTAATCAGGATGGGGGTGGTGTTACCATATTTTTTCCGGCCCCAGACGAGAAGTGCTGTAGCATGTAGGGTGGCCTTAAGGTGTGCCAGTGTGGAGTCTAGGAGACCATGGAGCAAAGCATTACCGCCATCCAGATGGGAGTATGAGGCCTTGAACAGCAGTTCTGAAGTCACTTTCTGGAAGAATGAATTAGACTTTCTTCGAAAGAGAGAACTGGTACCCTGTTATATTTGCTTTTTTAGTAAAGAGGGTGAAGTTGGTGTCCTTGTAAATCCAAGTGACTTGGCAATTAGTGAAAGTTGGAGCTCAAAGCCATCAAGGTTCATGTCATTGAGCCACGTTTGTACTATTGCTTGCTTATTATTCTTGGCAAATAACAGGAATTCTGACCTTGTTGGGTTGAGCTTTAGATAGGCACTGGACATCCAGGTCTGGATGAGGAGCAGGCAGGTAGCCTCTCCCTGTATGGATGGGGATCATACGGGCAATATTCCCATCAATATCTTGCTATTGAGAGTAATTTGCCTTGCCCTCGAGCTCCTTCCAGAAAATTCTACTTTTCCATTGATGTGGAAAATCTGCCCAGGAAGACCAGTGAAATGGCAGACTACCTCAGCTGACATACCTATCATGCCTCAAGGGGGAGCCAGACAACACTCATTCGTGAAATGTGTTCCACAAATGTGAAACTCCATTCAGTGAATTAGCCATGACAACCTCATACTGCAAATGCCAACTCTATGCAGGCATACCTTGACAACTGAGGGTGAATGGAAGGCATTTTAAATGACATGTTACTGACTCTATCGTCAAACTATTTCAAGTAAATCTTGAAGGTTATAGCTAACATCCTGTATGAACCCTACAAAAGGATACTGATCTGAAGCCTGGGCTCTTGCTTTCTGATGCACACTGTTAGTAAGTCTATCTATAGCCACACCTTTCAAGTTCCAATTGTATCTAGCTCTTCCGACAAAGAGCTGTGATAAGGTCACATTCCCACATCACTTCACCCGACAGACTGGCTCCTGGGCAGCTTGGATTTGCATTATAGGACATTACAGATCATTGCCAGAGCTTTTTATTTGTGGTAAGGGCCCAATCTACCAAAACCTATAATCTAAAGAGGAAAAATGTGGCTTTTGGTGCAAGACTAATAAGTCGCACCATGTTTCTGTTCTACGGGTCCTGAGTTTACCCTAATTATCAATCCTGGCTCAGACTGGACTGAGAACTACATCTGTACAAGAGTGAAGACATTTTTACCTGAAATACAGCAGTGTTCCGTGGTTATTATATGAACTAGGCAGAATGGTGAAATACAGGCTCTATCAACTAAAGAACTGTAATTACAAGTAATATTTTCTTCAACGTTGGATCTTTCGTAAATTCCCAGGCTTGAATCAAGATTAGGTTGCAGTGTACTTAATAGAGGTGAGAAGTAGCTCAATTTACTGAAAGAAATATTACAGTGCCTTGGAGTCACTTATGGAATGGAGACATAAGCAAGACAGAAGTGTGGCTGCTCTTTCACATCGAGGCTCTAGATACATTTTGAGGGGGTACTCCTGTGAATATGGCCGATTACTCCCCTTGTGGTGTAAGGAGTTTCTTGTCGAGACAGATCTACCTAGCTTAGGCTGGAACAGATTGATGCATGCAGCCAACCTCTGTCCATTGCATTTTTGGAGACCAGAGAAACTGCCAAGAGCTGATCTGAAGGATTTTGTTTGATTTAAACAAAATTTTAAACAAACACGTCTTAACATCAAGGAAATGTAATGGCCAGTCTGGCTCTGATTACGTAGGATTTGGAACAAACAGGGGTAAGACAGTTACTTCACCAGGTAAAAGTCAGTTAGTACTTTTTGGCTAAACTTTGATTTCATGTTTGGTATAACACAAAAATGGTCCACTAGCATTCATGTCTAACATAGATTCACATCCAGCCTTTCTTCCTTCCATTACTTTTTATCTTACACAGTTACGCTTTGAAAATTAGAGGTATGTTGGCCTCAGGAAAAAGAGCACTTGATAGCATATCTTCCTCCTTGGCTGCTGTTTGGCTAAACATAATGAGATGTATGTGCTACCAGTAGTACTGCAGTATGTTTCACTGCATAAATGCATGATTAGAATGCTATATTTTAAAATATAACAGGGATTCCGAATACTTGTGTCCTGGAATGATTTAAGCATGTGAATCTGTAATAGCTACCAATAGTGAAGAACTGTAGTTACTGGTAAGTAACTTTTTCACTTCATGCAGAAGCATTTGGGATGCTAGCTAGGGCAGGTGACCTAGATGGATGGGTCAAGTGTGGGAGCCTGTAGAGCATAGCTATTCTCTTAAGATTGATTATTTTGGTCCACCAATGGCAATGGAGAGAGACTTGCATGAAACGTATTGGGAAGTCAATGGGACATTTTAGTCTCTGATGAGGGTAGGGGAACAGCCTTGTTCTTGCCTATTAATTACCCTGTATTCAATTGCTGATTGGTGCCTCACAAGGAGGAAGTCTGGAGTGAAAAGGCAACTTAGCCTTGAATTACTGGCTCACCGGCTGGATGACATAAGATGGTACATTTTTGATGGCAGCCAGTGATCTGCCCAGGCTCATTTTGTACTGCTGCAGAACCTTGTCAGTTGAGAACTAGAGCAAGTTCTTCCCATCAAAAGGAAGGTTGATTACTTTTTGATGGAGATCTGGCTTAAGGGGTTTAAATCTCTACTTCTAGTGTAATGACTTACCATACTTCATCGTCCTGGCAGTAGTCTCAAAACATCAGCAGTTTCTGCTCCGCACCCTCTTTGCTCACATTTAGCATTCATTTCAACTCCTCCTTGGCATAATGTAGGGGCAGTAAGTTGTATCTGCCAAACCCAAAACACAGGTACAGCCTTACATTGGCTTCATTCTGCCTGAAGGAGAGACCCTTTTACTGGAACATTGTTTTCCTCTTTGCCTTCAGACAATTTGCATCCTTGAACGTGTGGGAGAGTGATGCCTTGTCAAGACTATGTTGCTGAGTCACCAGAGACACAGGCTTGGCTAGGCTGTCTTTAAGTGCCTGGTGATTAATGTCCAGAGCATGTGAGAAGGGATTTTCCCTATCTCCTGAGCCTGCTTAAAGACCTGCGCCTAAGTGGCCATGGCAGATCTGTGTGGATAAGCAGTAGGTGCCATCATTCTTTGGGCTGGGTGATGGGGTCTCAAAGGTCCGTGCCCCCAAAGCTTTGGCCATGACTGCATGGTAACTCCTAGGTGGATTTAGGCTTTCGTAGCTTCCTTTACCATAGTCTGGATCCATGTGTAGATCTCCCAGGTTTGAAAGAATGAGACTTAGACCACCCATTCCTGATTGGGTAACTGGATAGGTTTTGGGGTGGACCTATGATTGATAGTTGGTTTGAGACCAATCTTGAAGTTTGAAATAGGATACTGGGGCTGGCCCTTAGATATCCAGAATGGAAGCAGGACTAGTAGATGCTGCCCTGGAGTTGACATCAATTGCTGATGATTTGCCAAAGGTGCACTGGATTTGGCAGGAAATTACACTCACACTGGAGGCTGAAGGATTAGACCACGCTCCCTAGGCTTCATATGTTAACTCACAGCATGTAGAAAGGAGACTGGACTAGGACTGAGGACAGTATTGAGAATAATCTGCACTCCGAGGGAAGCTGGGGTTTGTTTGGTTACTCCTGGTCCAGCTGCATCTACCCTGTGACATATTAGTCAAGTTGGAGCTATCTGGCATGAAGTTCACTTTCGATGGGAGGAAAAAGTCAGTGGAGAATCAGGAGATTGAGTCCTGTGACAGTTTCAGTACTGATAAAGGCTCGTGATGCATGCTGTTACACCAGAATGAGCAGTGGGTGCTCCGATTTCTCCAATGTCTGTGTGGTTAGGTCAAGTACTCCTCAGTATGATAAACCTCAGGTGTGATGGCACCTTTCCAATAAGACTTCTAATTTTGAGGTGTCTGCCAAGGTGAGGCTGCCTTGGTTTGGTGCCTCTTACTGCCTCATATGTTTCGAGGAGGAGAGGGATGTACCCAAACTCTAAAAAGGGCAGGCCTTCTAAGCTCTGTTTTGCAAAAAAAGGCCCTAAGATAGCTAAACAGATGTTCACATCCCTCTCAACTGCTACTATTGCAGTGCTGTAGCCACAATGTACCATAGAGCTGAGGGGAATTGGGAGATGGGCATGCTTGGTCAGGCTTGGGCTGCAACATAGACTGCTCACTGGGGTAACTGGATTCAACCTCATGGATGACTGTTTTCCAAACAAGCACCTGTGAGAGAATGGAAGTGAGATGCTGCAGCTGGTTATAAAATATGCATTGCTCAAAGCCAGTGTTGCAGCATAAGATATTTGAGCTAAATCGAGAAGAGAAGGGATGGGAAAATACAGCAACAAAGATAAAATAAAAGACAACAATAGGGTGTCCTGGAACACATGAGAAGCTGGTTTAGATCGACTATCTTTAACTGAAAAAATATAACTGAATGGCACTCAAACGTTCAAGCAGGGGGTGTTCGGCATATAACACAGACTAGCTTTGGATAAATGTCAACAGCTTTTGAATCCAAAGACAAAGGATCTATTACTACATAGAATTCTTATTTCATGTGACTATATTAGTTTTGATTAGAAATTTTTATGATGGACACCCTGAGGGTCAAGTTATCCTAAATTATTTCATGTCACTCTTTTCAATCCAGATTTAACCCCTCCTCCACATGTGAGAAGAAAGAAGGGAAGTCAGGATTTGTGGACATCAGGAAAGCCCCATTCCTTCACCCCATAATTCGTCGAGATGAGGAACTAACTGACTATGATACAGATCCTTTGCCTTGGCAGCTTCAAGATGGCCAACTGGCTGTGGTGGACCTTCCCCAGGCCGCTGAAGAGAGCGAAAACGAGGCCAGAGATGCTATCAAGAGGCTAAGGGAGGACTTAGCAGATGGATTTGAAGAAGCGCCGCTGGCAATGGGCAGGTCAATAGAGGATGATATGGGTCCGAGTCAGCTGGAATTTCAGGAGCTCAATCATTTGGCCAATGAGATGGGTCAATATTTTGGGCCTGGATTCTACTAATATTTGGCTTTGTAACCAGTCAGGCAGTCTTCATCCAAGAAACCTGTCTTTTTTTTGCTGCATTAATTTGGTTTGTTTTGGTCTTCTTCTATTCGTGTGACTGTTGGTGTTGCTTTGCTGCTTTTATTGCATATATTATGTGTAGCTTACTTTTGCAGCGAAATGATAATTGACTGGGAGAGTTCTAGTAAATGTGCAAGATGCTTAGTTGGCATAGTGGAATGAGCTATGCATGAAACACTCGGGGCCTATTCAAAAACTGCATTTTGTAGTAGATTTGGTAATACTACAATAGTACTACTAAAGTACTAGAAAACTGTTCACATACCTTAGAGTGTAAATCTCCAACTCTCCTACCTTTTTGTTTGGGGAGATCCTCACATATATAGGTTTACTACTCAGTAGTAAATGTGGGAGGGACCAGCAGGGAACGGCTGGAAAAAGGGGCATATTTACTACTAAATGAGAGAGGTTTAGGAAGGAGTAAAGGGAGGTTTAGAGAGAGGCTATTCACAAACTGCACTTCTAAAGTTACCACAGCCAAAAAGGGACCAACACCATGCATAGTCAACCACTGGTACCGCAACACCCTCCCATAGAGAGGGTAGGAACTTAAAATACAACCCTATAGGAAATATTGTCACATTCAATTATTTAAAATAGTTAAACATATAAACAAATATAATTTAATGTTGAAATATCTAAAAATAAAACATTATTTAATTATAACATTTTAATAACCTTTTTTAATTTAGAAATTATTATAACATTTTTATTACAATATCATTAAATTACTTTTATTTAGTTGCATACATCATTTTTAATTATTAATGCACAATAAAAAATGTTTTTACTTTAGGTGGGAATTTATTTTTTAATTTAAACTTTGAAACAATTATTTATTATATTTAAATTAATTGACTTGAAATTTTAATTTAAAATTAAGTATGGTTCCACATTTCAAATAAATATATGAAATGAATTTATGTTACTTAACATAAACATATTGTTACTAATTTATTATGAAGTTTAATAAACTTTCTTACTTTTCCCTATACTTTACCATAGGGGACGTTACAGTAGGGATGAAAATCTCCCTATAATATAGGGAATATTAAACATTGATTAAACTTAATAATAAATTAGTAAAAGTATTTTATGTTAAATATTTATGTAAATAGACTGTATGCATTTATTTTAACATGTAGGAAGAAGAGCTATTTTTACTAGGTTATTATGAAGTTTAATAAACATTTTAATTTTCCCTATACTTTATCATATGAGGACTCCACAGTAGGGGTGGAGATCTCCCTATAATGTAGGGAAAATTAAAAGTTTATTAAACTTTATAATAAATTAGTAAAAATATGTTATATTAAATATTTATGTAAATAAACTGTATATATTTATTTTAACATGTAGAAGAAAATAGAAAATGCTATAGCACTATTAATTTAATTTTACATAAAGTACAAATTATTTATCTGAAGGTTCAAATAAAATATAAATAATAAATGTCCACATAAAGTAAAAAAAGAAGCACATTCTGGGAAACAAAAAGATAACATTTCATATGCAGAATTCCTAAGAGTAAAAAGGAATTATAGCACAGATGCGGAATATGCCAAAAAGAGGCTCATATAGTACATACATTTCAAGAAAGAAGCTATAGAATTCAAACATTAAACAAATCAAAGATAAGCGCCAAGACGATCACAAGACTTGAATTACTGAAAAACAAAAAGAAATCTAAAAATAATGAGACCGAGTAAAAAGATTTATCATGATGTATAGCGTTGCTAATGACTTCATATATGAGCCTCAGTAAACTTTGGGAAGTGTTAACCTTAGATAAAGATCTTAAGAAACATATTACCAAAATATTTGATAACCTATACTCGAGCACCAACTCTCAGGTCTTTAGTGATACAATCAGATCTGTGACACATGAAACTTTTTGCTTGGTAGGCTTCTGAATTTCCTGATTGGCTGTAACAAATGTGGAAAATGTCATTGTTGAAAATTTGTCAATGATGGAGCTAGAGATTTTTCAGATGTTAGAAATGACAAAAAACGTCAGATTAGATAACGTCATAAATTGCAACACAAAATGTTGTGTATACTTAATTTTCTGTACTTGTGGACTACGATATGTGGGGCCCATCACATGCAAACTCAAGGAGAGATGGAGAGAACATCTGCGAGCAATTAACAATCGAGTTCAGAAATATCCAGTAGGAGTCAATATCAATTCTCAATACCCATAGTGGGGAAATATTGAATTGGAAACATTTTTGGGATTTGAGGCGACTGCTTGTGAAAAAAGTTTCTTTAGAAAAACCAACATACACAAGATACTGGATTTAATCTTTATGGGCTACTGTATAAAATAAGATTGTTGACATGCTAAATTTGAGCACTAACAAAGGGGTTTCCTCAAAACATGTTTTGGCTGTTTGTGATGTTTGAATCAAGTTGAAAAGAAGCAACAATAAAGGAACTTTCAAAACATTTTGGAGAGCATGACATGTTTGTTTTTGTACACCATTCAACTATCATTAAGGTAATGATTATCTAAAGTGAAAACCTCCTGTAGGACACAGTTAAACAGATTATGCACCAGTGGGGACTGGTGTTGGAGGAAAAGGCGCCTGGATACTTATCCGTACACCTGAGTCATCTGTGTGGTGCTGGACTTACTACTGTTTCTTTTTTGGTAGTAGTAACTTACACTCATAAGTTTGGCTCTAACCCTTTTTCAGGTGGTGGAGATGTGGAAGTCTGTTTTTGTAGGTGTATATAAACTCTGATTTAGTAATAGTCAAAAGTAGTAAAATCACTCAGAAGTGTAAGAGTAAGTTACACATGTAATTTACTCACAAGTGCAAGTTACATTTGCAAATAGCCTCATCAGTCTTTAACTCAAAGGAAAGACTAGGAAGAAAAGAAAGGTGATCTGTTAGCTGCATGGTAATTTAACATCCAGTTCATTAGTATATAATAATACCACGCAGTAATAGCTGGTTCTGACCAAAGTCAAGCAAACGCTAAACCCATGTTCCCCTTAGGTAAATCCATCAATCGTGTCAGGAAATCTGTAGTATCTTGTACGCATGATCTCCAAAATCGCACAATAGGCTGTAAGAAGTAGTCCACATATTTGCCCAAGGGCTCAAACAAAGATCCACAACCCCACTCAATGGGCCTAAATGGAGGATCTTTCTGGTCATAAAGACTTCCTGACACGATTGATGGATTTACCTAAGAAGAACATGGAAAACTAGATATTGTGTACCATCAATGGCACTTCTTTATACACATCACTCCCGCTACTAGCAGGAATGGAAGCAGTAGAATGGGCATTATTGACCCAGACCGCATTGAGAGCCAACAAAGTGTTTGTACTTGAAATATTGCAGTTTTGCTTACAACATAGCTATTTTGAATGGCAAAGTGATTTTCTTCTGCAAATCGGTGGGACCTCCATGGGTTTTGGGGGTGCTCTGGTTTACACTAACATTTTCTTGGCGAAGTTTGAACATGACCATATTTTCTCTGCAAAAGTGTGGAGTGAACATTATGGGGCATATGTATCAAGAAAGCGTTTTGCGAGTCCTTAATAGCGAATTTTAGCGATTCGCTATTAAGGACTCGCAAAAGGCAATGTATGTAGGATTCGCAATATCAATTGCGAATCCTACGTATTCCTTAATTGCAAATTGCGATTCGCAATCAAGGAATACCTTCCCATTCATTCCTATGGGCCTAAGGGCCCAGAGGAATGAATGGGAAGACATTCGCAATTTGCGAGTACCCATTAGGTACTCGCAAATTGCAAATGCAATTTCAAGGGTGCAAGGGTGTCAAAAGGACACCCTGTAGCACCCCTGAAATAAGCATGTGTGCACATGTGGCGCACATACATGCCCTAAGGGCATGTATGTGCACCACATGGCACTTTGAACAAGCATTGGCATAGCCAATAGGTCTCGCCTTTGGGACCTTATAAGTATTTAGTTATGCAGCACAATATCCTTACTGCAACAACATTAATTGTTGTATGGATAAACACTTATAAGGTCCCAAAGGCGAGACCTATTGGCTTGATTGGTTACTCCACCATGCAAGCCCAGCTAAAGATCAGTATCTGCTCAGCTGCAGACCACTCACATACTAACTCCACACATACCTACATTCTGGACCAGGAAAGTGGGAGATTTTGGGGAAAAAATAGGGGTAATGTATTTTCCCCATTTGCTTCTATTGAAGCAAAGGCAATTTTTCAGGTGGGAGAGAGCTAAAATAAAGCCATTTTCGGCTTCAAAAATTGGGAGTCTCCCACCTGAATCGCGTCTGTTGGCATGTATGATACTCTACCAAAATATACTTGTTTTAGATTCCTACTTTGATATTCCCTTCTATAGTGCTTAGAAGCGACACCAAGCTGATGGAAGTGCTTCAAAACAAATACTATAGATAAATAAATTCTAAGCAAGAGTCAACCACGCTGCTTGTATAAGCACTTGTAAAAACAGTACCGACCAACAGACAGTAACCGTGCCATGCTGTGTACATCACTGGCAGGGTCCAAGGGAAGCGTAAACAACAGCAGTCCGTGTCAGAACCCACGGTCTAACAGTATGCCAATGAAAAGGACTAGAAGATGCCACAAACATCTGGGGGCGTGTCATGACGTAGACAGCTTTTCTCTACCTGGAACAATGTTTACCAAATGTGAAGTAAAAAGGGAAATTATTAGCAAATGCGCATTCCACAATACTTACTCCTAAAGGATGGCAAGCGACTGAAAGCTCAAGCGTGAAGCCTGGCTCTGTTCGGCATCCTCGTGGATCTTTGAGCCCAAAACGAGCCGAGCTTTCACGTCACTTATGCCTGCCGCCCATGCTGTGATGTCATGCACAAAAAATTTAAGATAAAAAAGTGTCTTTTGATGTGTGAAGTGAGTGCAAAAGAGGGTGGTCTAGAGGCTGAATTGCACAGCGTGAGACCAGAAGGCCTCGGATCAATCTTAGCTTCCCTGCTTTTCCAAATTGTGTGTTCCTGGGCACATATTTTATTTCATCGCGCCTCCTTTTTGTTGTTCATTATAATGTATGAGAGCAGCTTCAAATAATGGCGTAGAGATGGAGTGGGCGGCAATAAATACGGATGAGCTCCTCTGCGAGTGCTCCCCCCCCTCTAGAGTGATAAATTGGGTAACTGCTTAAGTCACTCACGCCCCCAGGAAGTTCACGGATCCTTCCTTGCCAGCTTTCGCATCTAGCTTTACGGTGGAGACGCTGTAGCATGCTGTGATCCTGGGCAAATAACTTAATCTCCCCTTGCCTGTAAAGGGAATATGTGTCTGTAATTCAACGGGTGCCCATGTAAAGCACTCTCATACAAGTCGAGTTTGCGCTATATATAACTGCTAAAAGCTATATAAAACTGCTAATAAAAAAAAAATACGAACTTCCACTTACATAAGTTAACTGTAAGTTATATATTTCGAAATGCGTGTGTACTTCGGCATGGTGGGGTGGATAAGGTTGAGCAGCCGGTGATGTACACAGGGTCGGGGTGAGAGAAAAACAAGCGCGAGTGCTCCCCCTCTAGAGTGATAAATTGGGTAACTGCTTAAGTCACTCACGCCCCGGGAAGTTCACGGATCCTTCATCCTTCCTTGCCAGCTTTCGCATCTAGCTTTACGGTGGAGACGCTGTAGCATGCTGTGATCCTGGGCAAATAACTTAATCTCCCTTGCCTGTAAAGGGAATATGTGTCTGTAATTCAACGGGTGCCCATGTAAAGCGCTCTTATACAAGTCGAGTTTGCGCTTTATATAACTGCTAAAAGCTATATAAAACTGCTAATAAAAAAAAAATACGAACTTCCACTTACATAAGTTAACTGTAAGTTATATATTCCGTAATGCGTGTGTACTTCGGCATGGTGGGGTGGATAAGGTTGAGCAGCCGGTGATGTACACAGGGTCGGGGTGAGAGAAAAACAAGCGCGAGTGCTCCCCCCCCTCTAGAGTGATAAATTGGGTAACTGCTTAAGTCACTCACGCACCCGGGAAGTTCACGGATCCTTCCTCCTTCCTTGCCAGCTTTAACATCTAGCTTTAAGGTGGAGACGCTGTAGCATGTTGTGATCCTGGGCAAATAACTTAATCTCCCCTTGCCTGTAAAGGGAATATGTGTCTGTAATTCAACGGGTGCCCATGTAAAGCGCTCTCAACAAGTCGAGTTTGCGCTATATATAACTGCTAAAAGCTATATAAAACTGCTAATAAGAACAAAATACGAACTTCCACTTACATAAGTTAACTGTAAGTTATATATTTCGAAATGCGTGTGTACTTCGGCATGGTGGGGTGGATAAGGTTGAGCAGCCGGTGATGTACACAGGGTCGGGATGAGAGAAAAACAAGCGCGAGTGCTCCCCCCCTCTACAGTGATAAATTGGGTAACTGCTTAAGTCACTCACGCCCCCGGGAAGTTCACGGATCCTTCCTTGCCAGCTTTCGCATCTAGTTTTACGGTGGAGACGCTGTAGCATGCTGTGATCCTGGGCAAATACCTTAATCTCCCCTTGCCTGTAAAGGGAATATGTGTCTGTAATTCAACGGGTGCCCATGTAAAGCGCTCTCATACAAATCGAGTTTGCGCTATATATAACTGCTAAAAGCTATATAAAACGGCTAATAAAAAAAAATACGAACTTCCACTTACATAAGTTAACTGTAAGTTATATATTTCGAAATGCGTGTGTACTTCGGCATGGTGGGATGGATAAGGTTGAGCAGCTGGTGATGTACACAGGGTCGGGGTGAGAGAAAAACGAGCGCGAGTGCTCCCCCCTTCTACAGTGATAAATTGGGTAACTGCTTAAGTCACTCACGCCCCCGGGAAGTTCACGGATCCTTCCTCCTTCCTTGCCAGCTTTTGCATCTAGCTTTACAGTGGAGACGCTGTAGCATGCTGTGATCCTGGGCAAATAACTTAATCTCCCCTTGCCTGTAAAAGGAATATGTGTCTGTAATTCAACGGGTGCCCATGTAAAGCGCTCTCATACAAGTCGAGTTTGCGCTATATATAACTGCTAAAAGCTATATAAAACTGCTAATAAAAAAAAATACGAACTTCCACTTACATAAGTTAACTGTAAGTTATATATTTCGAAATGCGTGTGTACTTCGGCATGGTGGGGTGGATAAGGTTGAGCAGCCGGTGATGTACACAGGGTCGGGGTGAGAGAAAAACAAGTGCGCGCGCCTCAGCTGTAAGTTAAAAACAAGCATTGGCCGCGCAGCCGTGAAAGTAACGCGGCCGCACGGCCTTGAAAGCGAAAGTTATGGCAGGGACGCGCTCTGTGGTGGGGGAGGGGCAGAGCAAGGCGCTTGGGAGAGCAAGGCTTAATGAGCCATGAAAGCCACATGGCGGCTGCGCGCGTGCACGCGCTCGTGAACGCAAGCTTGAGGCCAGGAAAAGATTGTGGTAGCACTTTGAAAAGCCACTAACTAAATGTCTCGCAGAGCAGCGCATGCGCTGGCTCAGCGAGACCTAAAAATGCAAAAAAGTGCATTTTTCAAAGAAATCGCAAATTACCACCAACTTGAAGTTGGTGGTAATTTGCGATTTCTAAAGGCAAAATCGCACAACTTGGGTGCTTCCAGAATTGCATTTAAGGAATCACAATTTGCGATTCCTTAAATGCATTCGCAGAATAAGGAATCGCAAATTTTGCGAATCCCTATTGTGCGAGGGCCTTTTCGGATGATACATCCCAAAAGGCTTTTTCCCGTTCGCCAACGGCCCGATTCTGAGAATCGGCCCGTTTGCGAACGGGAAAAAGGCTTTATACATATGCCCCTTAGTTTGCTATTACAGAAACATTGATGACATTTTTTTAATCTGGAGTCACACATAGCATGCTCTACAGGCAAACATAGCCGGACTGAACGTCAAAAATGAGAGGATTAAATTCACTCATACTATCAATAAAATCAGCATTGCGTTTCTGGATGTATGGATTGAAAAAAGCGAGACTGAAATCATTACTAGTGTGTTCACGAAACCTACAGACGGGAATAATGCTTTACACTTCCAAAGCTTTCATCCTCCGCAACTATTGGATAATCTACCTTTCTCGCAGATGATGAGAGTCAAAAGGATATCTTCAAAACAAGAAGTGTGTGATGTAGCCATTGCTAAGATTAGGTTAAGATATTCACACAGAGGTTACCCAGAGTCAACTTTGGTGAAAGCTGAACAATGGATTGGGTTGAAAGAACGCCAGGAATTACTTAAAAAACAGCTCAAACCTGAGAAACAACAAATGGTGTTTGTTTCCAAGTTTTCTACACAATCGAGATACATAAAAAAAACCACCTTAAAACGTGGGGAACTCTTACAAACCAAGCCAGATTTTAGGAACCTATTCAATTGGCGACCATTGTTTGCATACACTCGGACAAAAAATATTAAGGAATTGCTGTCAGCGACAGACAATATTGTCAGGCCCAGCTCCGCAGGATCCAGTCGAAGCAGACAAAGGTCCACCTCCTGATAGCACCAACACCCTGAAAGCAATATGTACAAGGTATTCGAGTGATCAGGCGAGGGAAAAGGAGAGGGAAGGGACAGCAGTGGAATGGAACCTGAAACAACAAACATAGAGACATAAACAAAGGTATGATATCTACTCTCATATATATCTCACTAAAGGATAACACATTAGTACCTGAATAAATACTGAAGTAGATACAATCCGTGGGCAATTTCAAATAGTGCACAAACCAATCCTGGACCTGAAACGATAAACACTCACACTCATTAATGCCTGCAGATGTGCACTACTCACAATTTGAATGAACCCACTCATGACCTAATACATACCCACAGGTTGCTTTGCACACAGGATTAAAGAGACCCCTTGAACTTCGTAAATAATAACGCCTTCCCCTTAGTGTAGGCAATATTACTGCAAAGCCAGACTGAAGAAGTATTCAAGACCCCCTTTTTCATGGAGTAGCTGAAGCCCAAATGGTTAACGTCACCAATCAGCGAAGCCTCCCTTTAGAGTACGAATCACAAACCAAGTCTTGTCACTTCCCAAATAATAAGGAAACAAAAGAATACAAACGGCAATACGCGGTTAACTCACCGCTGTATTCCGCTGTTCTCCTAGGGCTGAAAAGAAGAACTATTTCCAAGCCCAACGGCAATACGCGGTAATTACACCGCTGTATTCGCTGGGTGAACAATCACCGAATCCTGAATAACGATTTCCCCAGAGACGGCAATACGCGGTTTACTCACCGCTGTATTCCGCTGGGTGCACAATCACCGAATCCTGAATGACGATTTCCCCAGAGACGGCAATACGCGGTTTACTCACCGCTGTATTCCGCTGGGTGCACAATCACCGAATCCTGAATGATGATTTCCCCAGAGACGGCAATACGCGGTTTACTCACCACTGTATTCCGCTACAGGGATCACTGTCTCAACACAACGAGACTAGAATCAAGGCAGGAAGCTGAAATCCAAGCTCCCTCAGAATTCCTACTGAGTACTCACTTGACGGACGCTGACCATCCGAGCAGCTAACTCTCAGCGCTAGGGTACTCCGAATCAGGAACCCTCGTTGGCGCTTCCTTCCTCTGATCTCTCTCGGCCGAAAGAGAATCACTCCAAAACAAAGCAGAATTACGCGCAGCGTCCTGCGCGACATGCACGCCTAAATACCCAGTCTCCCACGGGATCATGGGAGTAGTAGTTCGTTGGTCCCAGTAGTCCTTCTACTCGCTCGGTAGGCGCTGCTAAGCATGGTACCTGACAAATATAGCGTAGTCAAGCTCGAAAGGCATGAGGAAATGCCACAACTGTATACATTGCAACAATGTGATAACCGGGAACAACATTACTCATCCTAGAACAGGTGAAACAGTGTCTTTGAAACACTCGGCGGATTGAAATCCGATGAATGTCATATATTGTATCAAATGCCCTTGTGGCCTTCTTTACATTGGCAAGATAGAAAGAAAAGTGAAGACACGGATATCTGAACACAAGAGCACTATCCGCAACAACAACATGAATTCCAACATAGCAGTTCATTGGATAAATCAACGCCATAACATTGCCCAATTACGGTTTCTGGTCCTAGAAATTGTTATTCCCAAAGTTGCGTCAGATCCTAACAAGATTTTATTACAAAGAGAGACATTTTGGATTAAGGAATTCAACACTATGACTCCATTTGGTCTCAATGACAAGCTGGAAATGAGCTGCTTCTTATACAATTTCCTTGTCCACACACACCTCACTTAATGCATCTAGACACTCAACATACACATTTGATACATTACTTCATAAATGGTTTACACACCAGTATACTATTTGTAGACCAGATATATGTACAAACAAAAACTAAATCATGACAAACTATTTACTGTAGTCCACTGATGTAATATGGAATATTCGAAAAGCAAATGTGTTGTGAGTATGCACGTATAATCTTTGAGTCATGACAAACAATGTTGCATATGCCGGGGTAAAAACACTATGGACAGTGTTGAATGATGTCATCATGGATTGTATTCTTTGTGATCGCTGTTGCAATCAGGTGAATAATATCAGGAGAAGATCAGGATAACACTGAGCTTGTTGAGTAGATGAAGGATTTGTGACTTTCAGGCTCTATTCTTGTGCAACGCGATTTGCACCAGTTTAAGATGGCTGCTGTATGAATTGAGGTAACCTGGGAGTTCAGCATTGTGCCGTTTGGGGACATATATGAAAGATACTGTGTGTCTGTGATTGAGCGCACTGGTTTTCCAGAGAGCTTCAGAAATACGTTTGAACTGTTTTCATCAAGTCCAGGATAACTTTATCCATGGACAGAACTCGTTTTGATCTGCTTGAAGATGGCCACCATTTGGTCCGAGGTAGCTCTGTGTTCTGGTAGTCCTTTCGCAGTATTTACACCAGGAAGAAGCTGAACGCACAACGTTTTTAGTGCGAGTGAAATACTCGGAGCTCTCAGTTGTTGTGAAAGTGAAGTGATTCCGCCGGTTTGGAGAGTACAGTCAAGTATGATTTCTCAGGTACGAGGTTATTGCTTCATAGCAGTACACTTCAGTATGTTGAGTAGTTGTTTCCATTGGTTGATGACTTTTCAGTTCGTTTTCGATAGTATCAGAAGGGTGAAGATGTGTAGGAACAGCGCTAACACCGTACGGCTTAAGAAGAATCGTTAGGTCTGATCATCTTTAAGGTACGTTATAAGGTGCATTTTAACATGTCCTTGTGTGTATTGAGCTGACACAGAGCGTTTTGAGACTGAAGTACTGCATTATCATTTCAGGAAAGTTTGTCCACATTGTTTGTAAGTATTGCACACCAAGATGGCATTTGTGGACAGACGTGTGGATATGTGGTTTAAGGTCACATGAGTGTCGTCTCTTGTTATGGGGGCGCATGAATGGTTTCCACCTGGAGCATGAGTTTGATATTCATAAGCACGCCAGTGAATTAGCTCGACCACTGGTTGTTGTGTTTCACGTTGGTTCCCTTGAGTTACGTAGAGTGAAAATTATCCCTTGGTGATCCTTTGACTTTTTCATTGAAATTCTTTTTGTTGTTTGTTTATACACAGTGGCCCCTGAAGAAGGGACTGTGGGTCCCGAAATGCATAGGGCAACGAAAATTTTCTAATGTGGACTATACAGATGAAGATATAAGCACCCTCTACCATTACCAAAATGATGTTACAATCATGACATGGATGTTGTACACTTTAAATTTGATATTGTTCAAAATTATTTGATTTGATCTGAATATAAACACATGAATAATTTCCCAAAAAATTGTGGTTGATAATTCCTTATTATGTTGTATACAGTATGGCTAAGCATTGTATAACGACAGTTTCAGTTGTTGATTATGTATGTTGCTAAATACGCATAGTAGTGCACACAGACTTTTCAGGCAAGATTTGTCTTGAATATTCCTACGTTTTTTTACATTCAACACTTTGACAATATGGACACATTTGCTGATCTGCTCCCTGCAGAGGCCACTGCAGATATTTGCTTCAAACTTTCTAGAGGATGATGATTAAAAATAACACCACTGTTTGATGTCACAGTTGGTATGCATCAACACTGTTGGCTTCCTTCTTCCATCTTTTCTCCCTTGTGAAAGGGGAGAGTAAATATTAACATGTTATCCCAACAGGTGACCATACAGACATCCAGGATATCCCTAAACACATCATTAAGGCAATGCTGAAAGACCCCTAGCCCAGGCTGATACATGTATTTCGTTTTCACAAGTTTGGTCTGCAGATACTGGATTAGTGGAAAGGAGTAACAATTTTCCCTAAAGGTGCAAAAACAAAATAATCTTATCACAAGCTGAGTATCTGGAGTAACCTATAAACCTGTTGGGAAAATTGTTGTCAGAAGTTTTATGCCAATATATATGTAAGGGATCTGGATTCCTTATATGAGGTCAATCCTACAATATTTAGGCATATGGGATAGGTAGTACTCAGATAAGATTGGTTCAAAGATAACCTGATTGTCCTAGTCTTTGAGTCAAAAAGACAAATGGAGATTGAGTACAGATTTAAGTTTGCACTTGCCTTTGATTTCAGTTTGCTTTGTAATTTATACTTCTATGTTTTTTTGGACATAAATCAGCCTCCTTTTCCTATGCTTTCCCTATGCCTGCCAACAATATATTGGAATTTAGGGCTAGACAGAACACTACATTTATAACGTTTTCCAATTTTTCTACCAGAAAAAACCCTTCCCATCAGATCCCCAATTTAGAATTTGGGAGTGATTCTTTCTCCTTTTCCACTCTGCAAAAATCACTTATACAAACAGCATGTTCAGAAGTTTTTGCAGGGTGTAAAACAACTTGCCAAACATTTGAAAATCCCACCAAGTTCACACACTGTGGGAAGTCTCGCTCGTTTTGCATGGCAGCACTTGGGCTTGACTTTTCTTAACGTGTCCTGCATTTCCCAGCTCTTATTCAAATGGAAAAGCACATCTGATATGATTTCAGTTGTTGCAGGGATGATACACTCTTTGTACGCCTGTGAGTAAAACAGAAGAGTGAAAAAAGAAAAGTCATGGACCATTAATTGTGGGTTATATCCTTGTGAAAAAACAAAACAGCAGCCCTCCAGGGATTTCTACAAGCTTAAACAGAAATATAAGTGGGGCAACTGTGTCAAACGTGACTGCTAAAGTAATCTTTTGGGTAATTTGTGCATGTTTTGTGAACCAATAGTTGTGACCAGAACTCTTTAACCTGTCACTAAAGTGGAGGCTTACTGTCCCACTCATGTAAAGTTCAGCTTCTATGCACTTACCCAGGGCCCCCTGTACTGTGCCAAAATCTACCCTTAGATGGGGATCGCCTTCCTGCCGACCACCTCCAGAGACCAATAGGGAAGTGAAGGACCAAGACCACAGAAACTGCGTCTGCCAGGCGGGCGCCCACAGCCAATGAGGAGACCCAAGATAGCACTGCCTGGGAAATCCTCCCAGAAGCGGCAAGGAACAGACACACTGAGACGAAGCTGGGCGGCCACTCGTATTCCACCCAGGGTGGTAAGAACTACAACTACTGAACTGTGAGAGACTGAGCGCAAATACCATATGAGGAGAGACCGGCACCTTAGCTGTAATCACAATACTGCCTTAATGCCAGGTGGGAAATATCTAGATCACAAAGGGGTGAACTGTGAAGAGACAGAGGACAGAAGTGCAGCCCTGGCCAACAATGCGCAGGACAGTAAATTGTGAGTTAGCTAGGTGTGTGTAGTTTTCCATTCTAGAATGCACTAAAGTGCTTTTCTTTCTTGAAAGATAAGCACTGGGGTGGACTTTCAGTTACTGCACTGCTGTGCGTTTGTTGTGTCCTGAGCTCAAGCACCCATGCTTCCTCTCTGAGAAGCCTCTGATTGCTTGTCAATGCTGCCGTTGAGAGTCAAATGCTGAAGAGCTTGTTACTAAGCCCAGTTTGCAGACCCATAGGAGGCTCAACACAACAACATCAGATGCAAATTACCTCAAGCCCTGCGGTTGAAATCCTGTCAAAAACGTCATTCTGTAAATCTTCTGCAAAGATGATTGCGGAAAATCAGCTACAGAAGTTAGCTATAATACTAGGTAGATCACTGAAACCTGCTTAATGTTAGTTGGTTGATTTCTAACTGATAGTTTAGAGCCAGACATGAATTATTCATAATCACCAATGTTATTACTACCCAAAACAGAGGCAAGCAACAATCGAGAGGGGGAGAGACGGGTGCAAGTAAAAGGAAAAAAAAGTACCTCCGAAAGCAGCGAGAAGTAGAAGGACACTGGGCAAGGGAAGCAGTACTTGAGCCATGCTCCAGTGTAGGAACAAACACAGAAAGAGGAAGTGAAGCCAGCACTCGCTGACCAAATAGTAGCAAAGAAATGAGAGTCATGATGAAGCCAACCAATAGTAAGCAATAGGCAGGCTCGAGGTCCCCTTTAGGTAAACAAAGGGCCAGATTTACTTACATTTTGCATCCGTGTTGCATCACTTTTTAGACAAATCTCTGACGCTACATACATTTCTAGATTTACTAAGCCATGCAAAGCCCGATTTGTGTGGCTTAGGAAAACAAAAGTAAGGAAAAGTGCTCACAGTGCTGCCTTGCGTTGCTCTGCAGCCGGGAGGTGTTCAATGGGTGGAGCTTGGGCGTTCCTATGCATCCACCCATGGATTTTGATGCAAACCCTGATTTCATAAAGTCAGTAAACCTGTGTTTTCTCCAATAAGAAGCGCCTACCCGAGAGAGGCGTAACAAGTAAAAATATCTTCATTTCTCCTCATTCGTTCCTCTATCCATGTGTGCTGCATTCTGCAGCAAACATAGAAAGCAGAATATGCCTCTAAGAATTGTTTTTGTGCAGGAAGGGGTTCCTTCTGCACAAAACAATCCTGCTCGTAATGCAGGCACCCTTGTGCTATGGCGAAGAGGGCCTGAGATGGCGTTAGGCAGCCTGAAGTGCGTCAGCACAGGGAGAAAGCAGAAGTGCATCAAATCTAAATAGATATGGCACATTTCTGCTCTCTCCCGTTCATGAAACGCAGCCCAGCAAGTTCCCTTGCTGCGTTGCGTGAAATAATTGTAAATCCGGCTCAAAAGGTCTTGCAAGCGACAGCGCATGTGGTGCCTCAGGTGAGACCCAAAGTCAAGCACAACTCAGTTTTATTCATTCAGAATCAGACCTTCCTCTAGTGCCTCATAGACAAAAGCACCCTTGATCGTACAACCACCCCCAGGTCAATTTCCTGCATTATCTGACGAGAGTAGAGGGCATAGCCCACATCGCAGCCCTGCACATTTCAGTCAATGACACTCCCTGCGACTCTGCAAGGAAAGTAAACATAGATCTGGTGGGTGTAACTTCTACCCCAGCTGGACAAGGCACCCCTTCTTCCCAATATGTCGAGGATATTAAGGAGTCTGAACGGAAGGCTTAGATCCCTTTGTCTACTAGGCAGGAGAGAGGGGCTCCACATCCAATGGGACAGAGCACCGTGTTAACAGTATAATTGTTTCTATTGTTAGATCCCTTTGTGGCCAGCCCAAAATTCACAAACAGTGAAGATGCAACCCTGAACTCTGAAACCATAGCTAGGAAAATGAGAACTGCATGCTTCACATCTAAAGTGTGCAACATTACGTCTTTAGGAGAACTTGGATTACGGTGGAACACTGGGAAAATGACCTTTTGTTCCCTGTGAAAAACTGAATTTACTTTGGATACAAATGATGGATCACTATTGAGTACCACTCTTTCCTCAAACACTCTAAAGAAGCAATGCCTCACTGACAAGGAACCCAATTCCCTCAACCTTCTCCCTGATGTAATCGCTATCAGGAGAAAAGTCTTCAAGGTAAGAATCCATAACTCAACCGTCAAGAAGTTCAAAGAGAGATCTCTTTAAAACATCAAGGAGAAGTGCTAGGTGCTTTTTTGGCCATTTTGGGTAGTTCGTGCTTAGGCCGCCATACCTTTTTGTCCACATAAGGTATCTAAATGTGTGTCCTTTTCATCCAACATCCTAGGGATTCTAAAGGCACCCAGAGTTTTTGGATTCCACTGGAGGGGACTGAAAAAATAGCCAAAATATAGGTACATTTTGAGTTTTTGTGGAAAATTAGGAAAAAAGTGCTCTAGATAAAAGTGTCTGTTTTTTTCCTAAAAATGGGATCAACAAACGGTTTACTATTCTAAAGTTACCATCTTCCAAGCTTTAAAGAACATGCAGAGCTGAATTTAAAAAACTTTTTTTAAATAAAGAAATATTGAAAACAAGTAGGTAAAAACAGCCATTTGGGACAATGTTTTCATCTGTAACTTTTTGTCACGAAGGCAGATTTACAAAAGCAATGTACCATTACGTTCGCTAGACCCTTTTGGTTGTGGTGATATTTAGGGTTTGTAGGTTCTTCAAGAATCCAAAGGGCCCAGAGCCAACAGACGAGCTGCACTGTACAATGGTTTTTCATTGTGTATTGAGTAGAGACCAATTTAGACCAATTCATATGGTGAAACATGTAGAGTGAAAATAGGTATCGAGGTAACAAGAAAATGGGCACAGGATATGGAATTTAGGAGCAGTGGTTATTTGTACATCCCTGAATTTGTGGGTAGCTGTACGAGCATATGATTTAGAGGGTATTTTTCAAAATGTCTTCTTTTATACATACTGGCTTACATTGGGAAGGCACAAATGCAGCAAAATCCAATTAGTAATAACACATATTCTACAATTCTATGCTCTCACATGTCTTAAGGTACCTCATTGGTAAGGCTAGTGCCTGTGACAGGAAAGGGCCAAAAATGCAACATGGATACATCACATTTTTCCACTCTAAACGGACCCATTTTTTGCAAGGTGGGTATGTGTGGATTTTGGGCCCTAGCTCAGTCCGCACCTAGGGAAACCTAGCAAACCTGCACATTCTTTAAAACTAGATACCTGGGGAAATCTATGGTGGGGTGACTTGCATGGCTTTCGCCAGATTTTTTACCCAAATTCCCTTGCAAACCTCAGAATTTGTCAAAAAAACACATTTTCCTTACATTTCTGTGATGGAAAGTTCTGGAATCTGCAGGGAGCCACAAACTTCCTTCCACCCACCTTTCCCCCTAAGTCTTCCGATGACCTCACTTTTGTGGGTAGGCCTAGTGCCCGCAACAGGAAATGGCACAAAACGTAACACGGATACATCACATTTTTCCACTCAAAATTGACCCTTTTCTTGCACAGTAGGTAGCTGTGGATTTTGGGCCCTAGCTCAGCCGGCACCAAGAGAAACCTAGCAAACCTGTACATTTTTAAAAACTAGATACCTAGGGGAATCCAGGATGGGGTGACGTGCCAGGCTCTCACCAGCTTGTTTTACCCAAAATCCCTTGCAAACCTCAAACAAACTAGCAAACCACATTTCCCTCACATTTCTGTGATGGAAAGTTCTGGAATCTGCAGGAAGCCACAAATGTCCTTCCACACAGCATTGCCCTAAGTTTTCTGATAAAAACAGCACATCAAATGTGTGGGCAGGCCTCGCGCCAGCGATGGGAAACACCCCAAAACGCAACATGGATACATCACATTTTTCCACTCAAAATAGGCCCGTTTATTTGCAAAGTGGGTAGCTGTGGATTTTGGGCCCTAGTTCAGCCGGCACTGAGGGAAACCTAGCAAACCTGCACTTTTTTAGAAACTAGATACCTAGGGGAATCCAGGATGGAGTGACTTGCATGGATCCCATGAGGTGTTTTTACCCACAATGCCCTGCAAACCTCACATTTTGCCTGAAATCGTGCATTTTTCTTACATTTCTGTGTTTAAAACTTCTGAAATCTACAGGAATCGACACAATTCCTACAAACCAGCATTATCCTACTTGTCCCGATAAAATTGCTACCCCACTTGTGTGGCAGGGGCTAGTGCCCGCGACAGGAATAAATCAAAACAAGATCAACTCCTATTGACCTAAGTTTGATACGTTCCTGTCGCTGGCACTAGGCCCAAACACACAAGTAGAGCAGCGTTTTTATTGACAAAAGTGGGGCAATGGTGAGTATTCAGAATTTGGTGGATTCCTGCAGATTCCAGAAGTTTCCATCACCTAAATGGAAGGGTAGTGTGTGGTTTCAGGCAAAGTAAAACCACATGGAATTCACACAAGGCACACCAGCCTGGAATCCCCTGGTTGTCTGCTTTTCAAAAATGTCTGTAGTTGGTAGGTTTCCATTGGCGGCGGCCAAGAATGGCCCCAAATCCCACAGCTACCCTTACTGCTGATCTCTCCACGTAACACTTTAGGGCCTTTTGTGTCAAGGTCTCTTGGCCCACCCACACAAGTGAGGTACCATTTTTATCAGGAGACTTGGGGGAATGCTGTGTAGTAGGAAATTTGTGGCTCCCTTTAGATTCCGGAAGTTTTCCTCACAGATATGTGAGGGAAATGTGTCTTTTATTTAATGTTTAAGGTTTGCAGGGCATTGTGGGTAAGAAAATGGTGTGGGATGCATGTGAAGCGCACCACCCTGGACTCCCCCCTGAAGTCTAGTTTTCAGAACAGTCTGGGTCTGATAGGTTTTTCGAGGTGGCAGCCTATCCAAGCCCAAAAAGTGCTGCTGTTCACCATTCCAAGTGGGATGAGACGGGTAATTAGCCAAACTCTCCTGGCACGCATGAAAAAGAAAAAGACCAAAAAGAGTAAAAAGTCCTCTTGCTGCCATTGGTATGGGGTGCGGTTGTCCGCAGAGGTGCAGAAAGACTGTTGAGGTTTTAGTGGTGAGGGTGGGGCTTGATATTAGAAATAGTAAATATTACCCCTCTGAAGTCTAACACTTTCCCTAGTGTTGCATAGACTGGAGTGGGAATAGTAAATGTAACCCCTTCGAATGCTAACGCTTTCCCTAGTGTTGCATAGACCGGAGTGGGAATAGTAAATTTAAGCCCATTAAAGTCCAACGCTTTCCCTACTGTTGCACAGATTGGAGTGGGAATAGTAAATTTAACTCCTTTGAATTCCAACACTTTCCTTACTGTTGCACAGACTGGAGTGGGAATAGTAAATTTAACCCCTCTGAAGTTCAACGCTTTCCTTACTGTAAGGCAGACTGGAGTGGAAATAGTACATTTGACCCCTCTGAAGTCTAACGCTTTCCCTATTGCTGCACACGCTGGAGTGGGAATAGTACATTTTAACCCTCCGAATTACAACACTTTTCCTACTGTTGCACAGACTGTAGAGGGAATAATACATTTTACCTCTCCGAAGTCCAAAGCTTTCACTACTGTTGCACAAATTGGAGTGGGAATAGTGTAGCTTTTTTTTAAATTTAAATACTTATTTGTAATATTGTTTAAATATATTGTTTGATTTTATATTATTTGTTTATATATAAAAGACCCACCCAATTATTTTATTAAGAATATATATTGCTGCTATACAGTGGGCTTTCTGCCCCCTCCCGGCGGGTGGGTCAGGGGGAATTACACCAATCTGCCCCCCCGGGGGAGCAGAAAGACTATTGCCCCATTTACTTGAGTTGGGGGCATAGCCATGCCCATGTTTGGGAGCCCCCACTCCTAAATTTTCAAAAAGAAAACAACTTTCCCTGGAGTCCAATGACCTTTCTGACCCCCCCTCCATAGAGGGCAGATCAAGGGTAATTACCCCCATCTGCCCTCTCCCGGGGCAGTAAGACTGTTGCCCCATTTACTTGGGGTGGGGGTATAGCCATGCCCATGTTGGGCAGCCCCCACCCCTATATTTTAAAAAAAACCTAGCTACTAGTGGGTATTGTCTGATGCCCCATTTAATTGGGGTGGGAGCATGGCCATGCCCATGGTGAGCAGCCCCCACCCCAATATATATATTTTTTTATATTCCCTGGTGTCTAGTGTCTAGCGGGCTTTCCGCCACCGGGAGAGGGCAGATCAGGGGTAATTGCCGTCATCTGCTCCCCTGGGGGGGGTGGGGGGAGCAGAAAGACTGTATCCCAATTTACTTGGGGTGCAAGCATAGCTATGCCCATGCTGGACGCCCCCACCTCTATAGTTAAAAAAAAATCCCTGGCGTCTAGTGGGCTTTATGCTCCCCCCCCCCCGGGGGCCAGATCGGGGGTAATTACTACTATCTGCCACCCATGGGGCAGAAAGACTGTTTCCCCATTTATTTGGGGTGGAGGCATGACCGTGCAGCCACCCCCCCATTACAATCCTATAAAAACAAGAATCCTTGGTGTCTAGTGGGCTTTCTGCCCCCCTGGGGGGGGGGCGCAGATGGAGGATTATTGCCCCTGTTTGTCCGGGGGGGGGAGGGGCAGAAATACTTGTCTATAAAAAATAGCAAGAAGCAGCACAAGCCCTTGCTCAAGGAGCCACTCCCCCAATCCGTAGTGGGTGGTTCCCTGCTTGGGGATCGCTCTCCTGTGGTGATCCCTAAACAGGAATCCACAGGGCAGAGGTACCATCGGAAAGGGGATATTTCCCATTAGAATCAGTTCTGGGGGGCTGAGATATCCCCCCAATCACTGATTCAGTGAAAGTAAAACAAGCCCATAAGCTCATTTTACTTTCACTGCATTTATGTCAGCGCGTCATTGCTGTAAAAAAAAAAAAATCGGGTTGCTCAGGAAGCTCTTCCCGAACAGCCTGATGTTAAAAACAAATAATGGCCACCCACACTTACAAGGTTGGCAGAATGGGAAATCAACTGTCTGTATTCACACCATTTCTGAAACGAAGCTCAATGCCTTGCATAGGAAGAAAGCATGGAAGCCCTCCTAGAAGCATGAATAAAGGAAGCCAGCCCTCTCCAAAACCCCCTTCTGCATTATTCCTGACCTCTCAACCTCTAGGCCATCAGCATGAGGGTCAGGGGCGCCCCTCACTTTACCAGCTACAGCTGGGGTGGTTTCTTAATGTACCTTTTATCTGCAACTTGACAAGATGGGCGGGTAAAAGTCTGGATGGCTGAATAAAAAGATGGATGGGTGAGTGAAAGGATGGATGGATGGATGTATGGGTGAACGGATGGGTGGATGAGTGGGTGAAAAGATGTGTGGGTGAGAGGATGGGTTGCTCAGGTGGATGAGTGGGTGAAATGATGTATAGATGGGTAGATGAAAGGATGATAGAGTAAATGGAAATCTGAGAAGATGGATGGATCTGTGGGTAAAAAGGTGGCACAGTAAATAAAAATCTGAGTGGATACAAGGATGTCATAGCAAATGCAAATCTGAGAGGATGGATGAATAGCAAAGTCAATGAAAATCTGAGACGACGAATGGCTGAATGAATGGACAAAAGGAGGAATTTATGGCTGAAAGGCTTTATTGATTGATGGATGCATGGGTGGCTGGATGTATAGATGGACGGAGGCATAGATAGATACTGGATGGGTTAATAGATGGATAAATACATGGAATGGCCAATGGATGGATGGATTGGGGAAAGATGGATGAAAGAATGAATGGATGACAGAATGTAAAGGTGAAATGATGGACATGAGCAGGTAGATAAAGCATGAAAGGATAATGGATGGATGCCTGGATGGAAGTGCCAAAGGAGTTTTAGGGACGTTCGAGCTCACTTACATAATGTGCTTGGTGCTGTCAGAGCTTTGGTCAGAATGGAGGGTATTTTAATTTTCTGGCTACTCTCTTGATGAAGGTTCTCAAAGTCTTTGTTTGAAGATAGGGAAACTCTAGGGGAGACGACACAACGGGAAGAGGAAACCCTCGCTGAGCTTCATTAACAACGTTCAGATGGAAACAAGTGGAGCGGGCCATGCTGGAGCAATCAGTATCACTAAAGACCTCAGACTGATCAGAAAATAAGTAGAGGGAAGGGCAGGAATACATACAGTACCTCATCCGGCCAATCGCAAGAAAGGATGTTTACTGCCCAAGCCTTCTCCTGCATCACCCTTGAACAAAATAGAGGAAGTAGGGCATTTTGCACTGATGCAAACATATTAACCCTTGGAAGACCCCATTTCTGACAAATCTTGAGAAATGCCGGTCTGCTCAGCCAGAACTTCCGTGAGGAAGTAATCTCCCTGCTCAGCCTATTTGCTCTGACATTCGATTTCCCCTTAATATAGATTGGATTCAAAACAAAGATCCTGTGCCCACAAGAAAATCTGATATCTTCGTCAATGCAGGAGACCTTGTGCCTCCCTGCTTGTTGAGATATGACTTGGCCGTGTTTTTGTCTGTTTTGGCACGAACATTTGTGTCCAGCAGAAGAACTAATGCCAGAAGTGCCATCCGAACCTCTTCCAAATCCCTGCAGTTGCAGGAACTCAACTGATGGACACTTGACCAGTTAACCTTGACCTGCAGAGATCCTATCCAGGCACCCAATCCTGTTACATTGGCATTGGTCATCGGTATGAGGGGCTGATGAGGTGACAACCTGACTCCTCTCCAGATGTTTGATGACTGCATCCACAATAAAAGTTGCTTTCTCATGTCCCATGTCATAGGTATAGTCAAGGCAAGTTCTGAGATAATGGGGATCACTGAGTCAAAATGTGCCTCACAACCTTGTTCAAGTGAAACCTGGCCCATGGCACTAGAAAGATGGTCACTCCTAGGTCGCCTTGCACCTGAAGCCAGGCCGCTGTTGGTGGACTGTCCAGAGCCATGATTTCCATAAAAAAAGTGTAGATTTTGGCGATTCTTTTCTCTATAAGAGACACCAACTCTATGTTGGGTGGAAATTTTGCACCAATGAAAGTTAGATCCTGTGCCGGTATTAGATGAGACTTCTTCAGGTTCACCAGAAATCCAATTTGTTTTAGTACCAGAAGCACTCTTGCGGTGTGTGTCTCTGTGGTCTTTATGGATAACGAGATCACTAGACAGTCGTCTAGGTCAGCATGCTTACTAGAGGTGCATGGACTTTCAACGACACTCCAGACGCAGACTTTAGGCCAAAGGGCAACACCCAGAATGGGAAATATGAAGAACCGAATGCGAAATGCTGGGATTTTTTATTACACTATATAGGGATGTAGAGGTAGGCGTACTGTAAGTCTATAGTTGGGAGAAAGCCGCTTTCTGACACCAAAGGAATAACTTGTTGCAAAGAAAGCACCTTGAAGTCAATGGTCTTCGCTCAGAGATTCTCTCTCATTAGGTCAAGCAACAGCCTGCACTCCTCATTGGCCTTCTGCACAAACATATTGATGAAGTAGAATCCCTTGTCACTTTCTGCCATAGGAACTGCCACAATTGCCCTTTTCTCCAAAACGGCCTGAATTCGGACCATGAGGCATTTCTTTTTACAGGATCTTTGGAGACCGACATAAGGATGGTAGGCGACTCTGGAGGCTTCTTGAGGAATTCTATTACATATCGTCTCTTGACTGAACCAAGTACCGATTGATCTCTGATGAATTGCCACCAAACGTCACAAAAATCCATCAGCCTTTTTCCAACTGGAGTCCCCACAGCCAGAAGAAAAGACTAGTCAGAAATTGTTCTACCTGGATCCAGTCTGGTTCCCTGATTCTGAGGATTTTTTGGGCTGAAATCTCCTCCTCCTTGAAGAATATCCGTTAGAATCCTTCTTCGAGAAGTTCTTGGAGTCCCTGTTTCAGAACCTATAAGAGTTCGAGAATGACACCTGGTACGGAAAAATGTGCTTTCTGTCTTTCAAAGACTTTGTGATGATTGTGTCCAACTGCTCCATCCTCAGAAGTTTCACGCAGTCTACATTCTCCTGGATGGCTATGGAAAGACTCAAAGTACTTAACCAGCAACTGCGCCGTATAGACAGCATAGGTCGCTGCCTTCATAGAAATAGAGCTGGCCGCAAACAGCATTTTGATTGCGCAATCCGCTTTGCGATCCACCTCACCAGATAGTGAGAAAACCTCAGGATTTATCGCCATCCTGCCATTTGGAGATGCCAGTGTAGAATCTACCTTCGCTTGAAGAGAAGCTCCTTCACCCTCTCATGAATGGGCGAAGCCAGCACGGGTAGTTTAGCATACTGCAGAAAGAGATCTTTCTCCGCCAGCTTGTCTGACAGCACTAAGGTCTCCCTAGGTAAACTCCCCTCCAAGTCAGAAGATGAGACCAAAAACTTCTTCTGTGAGCTCTTTCTGCCTTCCAACACAATAATGCACAGTTGAAGAACAATCTACAACTGCCAGGTCACTTTAACAGCACCTTAAATCAGCACACCTGTGGTTAATTAATTATTAATTGAACCTTGGAACTCTGTGTACACAGTGCATATGGAACAGACCCTCTGGCAGACACATGATCAACGAAACGGTGTTTGGACAAAATATTGAGTTTTAAATATCGGGATTCAGAAATACTGGGAAAAAATATTATGAAACAAAAATATTGTGATGCAGAAATATCGATGACAAGAATATTGATGTTTTTAGGTAAGTGTTAGCGTTTTCAAGAATATCTGGATTGTTAATATTGTTTTCAATAATATAGTTGTAAAAAATATCGTTTTTTAATTATCTTTGTGTTTTAGTTCATATGTTAATTTTATATGTTAAATATCGTTTGTAAAAATGTTGACAATATTTTTAAATATAGTTTGTAATTTTAAGTGATTTATAATTTTTTATTTATTTGCTAATAGTAATTTATAGTGTCGTAGCGGGTTGTGTGTTTGTAGGGGTACAGGGTGGGAAGATATTTAAGTATGATTAATTAACAACTATTTATTAAGTTATTAATTATTTAATTGATTATAAATTATGTAAATTGTGTAGTTATATTTTTTGTTATATATTAGGTGCAGGTTGCTGAATTTGTAGGGCTATAGCGTGGGAAGTTAATTGAGTTATAATTAATGTATTATTAATAATTTAATTGATTGTTAATTATGTAAAGTTATATATTAGGTGCAGTTTGTTGGGTGTGTAGGGGTACAGGGTGGGTAGTTAATAATTGATTAATTACTACATTATTAATTATTTAATTGATTAATTATGTAAATTGTGTAATAATTATATTTTTAAAGTTATATATATATTAGGTGCAGGTTGTTGGATTTGTATCTCTATAGCGTGGGAAGTTAATTAAGTGACAATTATTTATTAATTTATGAATTATTTAATTGATTATTAATTATATAAATTGTGTAATTATATTTTGTACGTTTTATATTAGGTGCGGGCTGTTATGTTTGTAAGGGCATAGAGTGGGAAGTTATTTAAGTGATAAATAATTATTAGTTAATATTTATTTGATTATTAAATATGTTAATTGTATTATATTTATTTTAGTTATATTTTGTGTGTGGGGTGCTAGGTTTGTGCAGGTATAGTGTGGGAACTTAATTAAATAATACATTAATAATATTTAGGTCATAATTAATTATTACATTTTTTAATAATCGTGTAAATTGTTTAATTCTTTTTTTAATTTCTTTTCAAAACAAACTTTATTCGGTTTTATAGTGGTACAGAATTGCCCGCTGGCCAGGATATCGAGGTACATATTGCTGCATACTGGAGTGTACCAACATAGTGATTCAAAAGAAACCATAAAAACAAAGTTATAAAAACGTGGCTGAACGAGGCCTTTTTTTTTTTTTTAAATATATAATTTTCCGATTAAGAGTTTGAGATTCCAAGTGAACTAATAGGGTTATTAAAATATGTTGTGTGTTTGAAGTGAAGTACTTTCCCTAGTGCAGCACAAACTGGAGTAGAAATAGTAAATATTACCCCTCTGAAGTCTAACACTTTCCCTAGTGTTGCATAGACTGGAGTGGGAATAGTAAATTTAACCCCTTCGAATTCTAACGCTTTCCCTAGTGTTGCATAGACCGGAGTGGGAATAGTAAATTTAAGCCCATTAAAGTCCAACGCTTTCCCTACTGTTGCACAGATTGGAGTGGGAATAGTAAATTTAACTCCTTTGAATTCCAACACTTTCCTTACTGTTGCACAGACTGGAGTGGGAATAGTAAATTTAACCCTCTGAAGTCCAACGCTTTCCTTACTGTAAGGCAGACTGGAGTGGAAATAGTACATTTGACCCCTCTGAAGTCTAACGCTTTCCCTATTGCTGCACACGCTGGAGTGGGAATAGTACATTTTAACCCTCCGAATTACAACACTTTTCCTACTGTTGCACAGACTGTAGAGGGAATAATACATTTTACCTCTCCGAAGTCCAAAGCTTTCACTACTGTTGCACAAATTGGAGTGGGAATAGTGTAGCTTTTTTTAAATTTAAATACTTATTTGTAATATTGTTTAAATATATTGTTTGATTTTATATTATTTGTTTATATATATATATATATATATATATACATATAAATATATGTATATATATATGTTTTTTAATTTTTGTACTGTTTTTATTAAATATTTTTTAAATTTATAGTGTTTTTATAGTTAATTACTTAGGTAATTAATTTTAATGTTTTGTACTTGTGTTTTAATATTTTTATGTATTATTTAAATATATATATATTTATATATTCATGCTTTTTATAGTAGTAAATTATATAATTTAAAATATATTTTTATGAATAGTTACATTATATATATATATATATATAAACATACATATGTTTTTATATGAGTATATATTTATAAATATTTTCAATATTATTTAAAATTATGTAATTTACATTACATTAATGGTATATGTTAAAATATTTAAGATGTACTATTTTATACTATATATATAATGAACATCAATATTTTTGTATTATTTTTGATGATGTTAATATGAAACTATATATTTTTCTCAATATATTTTAACTTACCATTATAAGTATAGGGAAACAATATTTTTGTGATCGATATTTTTGACACAATAGTTCTGTATCATGATATTTTTGTGATCGATATTCTGTCAGTGATCCCAAATCTGCACTAATGTCTGCTAAAAGCAGTGCTTAATTTGTGCCTATGGTTTCCGGTGCTCGGCACCGGCACTTAATTGTCAGCACCGGCTCTAGTGACAGCCCACCACCTGGTGGCACTCTCTTTTTTAATTTTGAGATGAACACAACAACCCTGTCAAGTCAATACATTGGAAATGAATAATACTAGCCCCGTGCCATTATTGTAGCTGAGTGTAGCCTTGAAATAGTCACAATTGTCACATGTGCGATGGTTAGGTGTTATGTTGGTACTGTCATTGGCAGCACTGGCAGGGTATGGGTGGTGCATGCTACAGTGGCCTTCCAAGAATGGCCCTGGCACTTCACTTTTTACAAATTAAGCACTGGCTAAAAGGCATTCATAGACACACAAAAATTACCCTACCAAAGGTGGCATGGGGATAAGAGGTTAGGCCTTATTTTAAAGGCAATGATTACTTGGTACAAAAAAAGTATTAGAATATACCTTGTGCACCCATTATTATGAGGCAAGCGCAGATACAGTTCGACCCGTTTATGCTAAGGTGAAAATTGAAAGAAAACTAGACCTCGCGAGATCCTGAAATCTCGGCGGGCATTCTGGGGCAAACTATTTAAACCACACCTTTGGAACCAAACCCTTTGATACACAACAGAGGATGCAGTTGCATCAAGAGGACTGTTTGCGAGCTCCTGAAAACTTATCTGAGTCCAACTAGGATTCGCATCCTGAAGGACCGCAGATTTCTCAGCGTCCTGATATGAACGTTTACAAAAAGCATATTAGTTAAACTCGAAGGGAATTTGAAGTGCTCAATAGGCAAACAATGCATGCTTTAATTAGCATTTTACTGCCGATTAAGCTGTAACCAAGTACATCCCAAGACTTAAAGGCAAGATTAGTATTGTTGACGTGAAAGTTAACATCGGCAATTTAGAAATGCTGGAGATGAGAATAATGCAATGCCAGTAGATGGCGGTAATGCTTGAAAGTTTGTTGAAAAGAGTTGATGAAGGTTTATTTGAACTAACGTTTAGACTTTAGAGAAACACCGAAACCAAAGGGAGTACCATCGAGTTCAAGTTTAAATCAGACCACAATTCCGCGAGGAGATTAAAAAATGTCCACGAGAGAGCATTTGAAGGCACTAAGGATAATAACAGGAATAGAAAGAAATACCATGTTAAAATAGATCACTGTAATATTGAATTTCGATCTCTGAATTGTGTAATCAAAATTGTGGCAAGATTGTCTCTTAGAATTCGTCAGGATAGAAGCAGGGACGAAAATCGCTCGCTAGAAGAGAACAAATTTCCAATTAAGAAAGGCGGGGAAGTACCCAACGCTTTAGACATCGCTTCTCAACCATCTCCGACCCACTAATCCCCTCCTCATCTTCCTACAGCGCCAAGTATAATTTCCCTGGTTTTGAAAGGTGAGGACGAGTGCAGGTGGGCAACGCTTTGTGTATTGCTCTCATAGTTCCGTTAACGAAGGATTGTTTTACTATTAATTAAAATAAGTTGTTTAATAATATTAAGTGCAAAAACGACATTAGCCAACTGTAAGATTACCCCTGAAACGATGCACCACCACTTCATTGTTGCGCAAGACCTCTGACCTCCTGGTCAGAGACCTGCTCTGCTCCCTCCCACTGCAGCTCTGCTGGTAGTGCCGCTGCCCTGTGCAGTGCTCTGTGCAGGTAGGTGTTCGAGGCCGTCCTCCACCCGCAGACTCATCCCTGGTGGTCCAGTGGGAGAGCCTTGCTCTTCTGCTGGGTCCACTGCTGTCTGTGCTGTTTAGTGCCTGTTTTTCTTTCGTTTTTTTGTCTTTGTTATTGTGCCCATTTTTCGTTCGTTTCTCTCGGTCTTTGTTATTGTGCCTGTTTTTCTGTCTTTAGGTATTGTGCCTCTGTATTTTTATTTGTTTGCCTTGTCTCTCTCTGTTGTTCTGTTTACTTATGCCCGTTTCCCGTTTCCCTATCCCGCCGCTGCTGCCCCCGGGGCCCCTGCCGGTTCCCGCTCCCGCCTCCCAGCTGCTCTTCCCTCCCCCTTCCCTATTTAAGGGCGGCTGCGCGCAGCGGGAGCGCCCAAGGCAAGCCTGTCTGCGCCCGTCCGCGACCTGACCACGACCAGCGCCAGGGACCCTGGTTCTCCAACCACCCACCGCTACGACTCAGCTGCACTCCTCGCACTCATCCCCGGAAGGAACAACAACTGCCAGCTATCCACGCCAAACACCACCCACGGCCAGTTGCCCTGCCGCCACTGCCGCCGAACCTTCACCACCCTCCGCACCACCATGCCGCCGCCCCCACTCCAAACGCCAACTCCACCAAAACCCTGAAGTGCATCCTCCTCAACGTGCGCTCCCTACACAGACATGCCGTAGAGATCTAGGACCTCCTCGACACCCTCTCGCCAGACGTCGCCTTCTTTACGGAGACCTGGACCAATGCCTCCTCCGCTCCGACATTGCCACCCCCATTCCCGATGGCTAAAAGATCCAGAGGAAGGACCGCCCAGGAGGAGGACTCGCCATCACACACAAGAGCTCCCTCCGCCTCTCCACCTCCACCACGAGCAACCACCTCCGCAACCCCCGAACACCTGCACTTCCAGATCCAGACCAGCCCTAGAAGCACACTTTGCAGCACCCTTGCCTACAGACCGCCCCCCGACCTCACGCTTCGTCCGCCTCTACCATTGCCGACCTCATCGCACCCCACGCCATCGCCTCCATGGACTACATACTCATCAGAGACCTGAACTTCCACCTCGACAACCTCAGCGACCCCAACTCCACCACACTTCTGGACAACCTCGCCAACATCTGACTGAAATAGCTCATCACCACCCCCGCCCACAAGGCAAGACACACCCTCGACCCCATCTTCGCAGGTGGGAACAACATCCGCTTCAGCCACACCACGCAGCCCCTCTGGACGGACCACCACTGCGTACACTTCTCTTTCAACACAGCCACCGCTCTCAAACCCACTCCCCGCCCTCTGCGAAGGAACTGGAGCAAGGTCACAGAGGAGCACCTCACCCTCCACCCTCATCCACAACCGCCCGCCGCTTTGACCGACGCCAACTCTGCAGCCATGGAACTACACTGGTGGATCACCAACTGCGCAGACAAGCTCGCACCCCTCCGCACCACCAACAGACAACGTTCCCTGTGTCGTGTAGTTCCTATATAACCTATACAGGATCTGCGCGTTTGGATAACATAAATTGTGGGATTGGTGGCAGACTGATTCCGTGCACCCCCACCGGATACGTTAGCCTATCTGTATTATCTAGCTCACAGTGCCACTATAATCTCCTCTTACCAAGGAGAGAATAGATTCTGGCAACCTCAGAACATGACAACCCTGATCCCTCTGAATCGTGGAAACAATATACTACCTTTCGCTCAGTCACTCGTGCTCACTTGGTTTGTCTCAGAGAGATACACAGAATAAACAGTCTGGGTGTTTTCAATAAGTATTTATTGAACAGTTGTTATTCTAGTGTAGAATAGATGAGCTGCAACAACCATTAGACAGTAGCAGAGATATATGATTGGAAGTACTATGAAAGTAAAGGGATGGTAGAGTTCTACCATCTTGCAGAAATCATGAATATATACAAGTACATAAAACACATGATAAGAAGTGCGTACTCCTACGATGCCTCCCTAACTAGATGTACCTAAATGTACCTAGCATCTATGTAGGTGTTATGCCAAGAATCCCTCTAGGGTCTAGTCAACCCCATTACCTTAGAATGAGAGAATATGGGACCCCGTCCTGGTCTCGAGTTGGACACCCCGCGAGGGATGTTAGACCACTGCGAGCTGAAGTGTCTGCATGCAGGAACCTCAGCGTCTCTGGTCAGTGTGTCAGCCGGGAAGTCTCGGTCTCCTCTGTCCTTCCAAGCAGGATGTGATGTATATATACCCATAGGTCTCCCCAGGGATCCTACCTTGTTATGTTACTGTGTCGGCCTAAAGGATGACGTCGGGCCTGAACTTTATACAGAGATATTATACAGGAGATGTTAGTCCTGCTGTGCTTCCAAGAAGCCTCATGCATAATGTATGAGATTCGAACTAGGGGGAAACCCGCGTTCTGAATGCAGTGTCGTATCTAGGTAAAAGGTGAGTCCCTAAGAACCGTTATGTATGTAATGTAGGGAAGAATATAGGTGAAAGCTTGCAATGTTACCTGCGCCTATATAGGGTACCTATATGGAATATAACACCCACTCCTCTTCCAACTGGACGACATATGTAACTTATTACCGTACTACTAGCCTAACTAGATATTGGTACGCACAAAGTTTTAAAAATATCTGTTTAGCTAAAACTGTTTAAAACTTCTAAAAAATTGTCTAAAAAATGTTTTGCAAGCCATAGCTCTAAAGTGTCCTTAGTTATAGTCCGAAGCACTATAAGCATTAGAAAGCCATGTATGCCCAATAAATGAAAGGCATGTCAATTTTTGTTTTGAGTTCCAAATTTGAGCCTGTTTTTAAAAAAAAAAAAGGCAAATTTCTTCCCAGCACACGACGAGCCAAATGAGTCAAATGTTTGTGTCCTGGCTGGTAGACGCAACATTTTCGTTGCTTGCTTCCGCAGTAGACGGCCCCTGTAGCACCTCGCAGAGTACGTCAATTGAGCACAGATGATTTTCCACACTGTCCGCAGCCGGTGCTGGGGCAGCCTGTGCGCCGTCCAAAGCCTGGGTGTCAGAGGAGGAGCCGGTGTCCATACCAACAGGTGCTGTTACTACCTGTCGGGGCTCAAGGAATGCCGCCATCAACATCGGAATACGCTGAGGACACTGCAGAACATGGGCAGTTATCGGGTCCAGTAAAGCATTCACGTCCGGTTGCACACACGATGGGAGTGTCAAACAAAGGTCTAACACGCATTCTTCTCCGCAAAACAGGCATCGGAGGACAGGTAAGATGCAGTCCATCCAGACCAGTCGAAATGACAAGAACCAAGATGCACTTAGTTCTCTTAGGCGAGGCATGCCTAGATGTTGTACCATGCGGTCACGGTATTTACGCTCCAGGAGTGCTCTTTCCATCTCCTTGGTGACTGGGACGTCCATTGCGTAGCAAATATAAAACAATCAGGATACCTGCTACTAGAAACAGGATGAGCGGAAATCCTCCAAAGATGCTTCCGAATACGGAGTGTATGAATTTTGGTATAACTCCAAGTACCGTCTGAAAGGTGCTCAGAAGTCCAGAACCTATGGTCTTAAATAGGTGGACAATGACTGTCGTATCAGACATGTTAAAGATACGATTTACCATTTCTGCGATATGGAAAGGGCAGTTTGTATGAATAAGCGCCTGTATCTCTGCCGAAGACCTTGCGATCTGGAGATCAAAAGTCTCTCGAGCGGAGGTTAAGGGCACAGACTTCTGTAAAAGCATGGCTTTCATTCCGCTTAGAGTATCAAACCGTATTAAAGAAACATTCAGTGAAGGCCATAACGGTGCCTCCCTGACTGTATGTGTCGGTGGAAACGATACTTGCATACAACAAGTAGCCCTGGAGCTCGCGGTTACCAGATATGCGATGCCCGGGAGCATTCCGCAGCAGCCTTGACTGTTCAGCATCAAGTAACTCCCATTTGAAAGTAGCCTGAATGCTGAAGTAATCACTGCAGCTGGGGCACCCCTCAAATGGCAGGACAGGTTCGCTACAGAACCATTACAAGCTCCGTGCAGCATTATATCCTGTCATATGAGGGATCCACTTAAAGCGTTCTTACAGTTTGTACCGCTTAGAAACACTTCTCGATCCCCACTCCGGCATTGAAATCTGTATGGTAATACCCATGATTCCTTAATGTATTCCTTACCCATCTCTTCATATCAGCCTGCCTGCTTTTGTTCAAGGCAATACTGAAACTGAAAAGTAGTGACCGGTAGAGTTATGTGGCCATGGATTAGCCATTCTGCCACTGTAAATGCTAATCTATCCAGTTTTTCGATATGCAGCATTGTATATTTTGCTCCCCTTTGTGCCATTTCTATCTGTTTATCTGTTAGATTGTATTCAGAAAACAGAGACGTACTGTTGATATAACGCCAAGGCACGTAGCCTGCACACAAAGATTGCAGCGTCCAGCTTAATAACATAATAGAACGTAATTGAGATTGCCCGTGTTGTAATATGCCCAAATCTTGTTCTAGTATGTCTATTGCAGAAGATACAATGTTGCCTAAGGAATATATTCTGGAGGTCAATGTAGTTAACCCATTGTCTACCACTGCTAGAGATTTTCCTAGATTTATACGGTCTATTTCACGTAACCTCTCTGCGGCCTCTTGTTGGGATATTTTCCATATTTCATTGTAGACAGCATAATAGAAACGTTTCTGACGTGGCTTCCTGGGACCTAGTAAAAAATCCCTGAGATCCACATCCTGTGACAGTAAGGATAAGTGTTGTTTCACATTTGTGAGTGTTGAGGTTTTTAGCCAATCAAGGCACAACTTCCCAACACTGTAAGATGTCACTACCCCTGGATGTTCTCTCTGTACATAACGTGGATCTGGCCTATGGATAGCGAAACCTTCGGTTTTACCCATGAATCTCGTCTGACAACTATTTGTGTCTGTGGGCCAAATCAACCATTTCTTCCAATCGGGATCTGATCTGTTGTATTGTATAATGTCATTCAACGTAATCTCTTCCTGTGATGTTATGTTACCCTCGGTGTGTGATGGAGTTGGCAGCCGAGGTGTGTTCAAGTCTTTGTTCTTGGCTAGTCCAAGGCAAGACGTCTGTTGCACTGTCTCGTTCAAAAACATGATTTGTTGAGGGATAATGCATGCTCTAAACAAAGCTTCTGTTCCCTGAACTTGCCATTCTCTAGTACCCCAGACAGATTTTAAGTCTATGATGTCTTTCCATAAGTCAAAACCTTGTTCAGACAACTGGGCAATAAAGGAAGCAGAGTAAATCTGTTTGGTGTTTGTCAACATATTTTTCTGTGCTGATGTTGGTGCAACCCTATAGTAATATGAGGCTGGGTCAGACATATTAAACCCTGAAAAATATGGAAACTTTTGTGTAAATGTTTTTGAACTGCCTTTCGGCGGTGTTGGACAATGTTCCCACTGGTGGTATGTGAATAGGCAGGGGCGGAAAACTACGCTACGCTCGCGTAGTTTGCGTAGTTTTCGCAACTACGAGCTACGCGAATTGCACGGAGCACAGTGCAAAAACGCGTAGAGGGCATTTTTTGCTTGCTCGCGGTCCTCAACGTCAAGTTGGCGACCGCGAGCGAGCAAAATGACATCCCGGCGAGACTTTTTCCTCGTTCGCGATCAGCAACATCAAGTTGCCGATCGCGAGCGTGGAAAATAAACCTCCCGGCGAGATTCTCAACGCAGGGAGGTCAGGTTTCTCATTGCGAGTGGTCGTGTATGCTCGCGACCGCTCGCGATGAGAAACTACCAGTCCGCGTTGAGAAAACTGCCGCTCGAGTACAAATCTACTCGAGCGGCAGAAAACGACCGCTTGCACTGTGCAAGATGCCGTTTGCAATGATTGCACAGTGCGGACAAGCATCCGGCACTGTGCAATCATTGCGAACAGCATTTCCTACCGCACTACGCAGTTCGCGTAGTGCTACGCGTAGCTGGCGAAGTGCACTTCGCGTAGCTACGCGTAGCGCTACTACGCGAACTACGCCCAGGGTTATATGTGAAGACATTTCTAGGATTAGCAGATTTATGTAAAAAGTGATGACCATAGTGTTGATAACAATACATCGTTTCAAAATCTGATGTGCTTTCCAGTGTTTCACTATTAGAAAATGCACCAGATTTTTCCAAATCAGACAACATATTATTTACAGTTTCAAAATCCCAATCATCGTAAAATGTACTTGAGGTAATGATATCACTCAACGATATTTTAAATAAATGAGGAATTCTTAAAAGTTCGGTCGGACCAAATATATCGAAATCAACCTTGTCCCAAACTATACCATCGGGTATAGGAACTACTGTAATGTTCACTGATGACAAGTCTCTTTGTTCTCGATGAGATGATTGGTGTGGTTTTAAAATTAAGTTCACCTTTTGGGCTGCAGAGCTTTGTCGAAGGTATTTTCCATTAACAAGCATGCTAAAAACTATTATTAAGCCTAACCAGAAAAGAAAGAAAAGCATCCTGGTGATTACCCATAGTTCTACCCAAGGTGACACCAGGTAAGTCTTTTTAAGAAAGTTCAGAAAGTCTTTAACTTGCTTTTTGTGCGATTTTTGGGCTGGCATCGTTTCAGGTTCTCTTGGTTCCAAAGAAAACGTATCAAAGTTTACGAAGTAGCCAGAAGCAGTTCGATCAATTGTTGGTATTGCATCAGGATTTGTGGAAATCGTAGTTTGCTCTTGTTGAGGCATGTTGATGTACACATCTGTATTTGGTCGAATTGAAATTTGTCTTTCATTTTGATTCTGAATTTGAATTTCAGGTTCAAGGGGACCGAGTTCCATAGCATTATTGCTTAGTCCATAATTCCGTGCAGGAGACTCTTCGAATGTGATGAGTCTTTTCGTTTGAACTTCTTGAATTGTAGCAAGAGGAGGGCGTCTGCTACTTTGGAGTCCACGTGGCCTACTACTCAGTATCGGCCACATAGTGTGGTTTGATTAGGTCGATTGAGACAAATCTTTTCTCCTTATTTCCGGCAAGAGGCGGTAGAAGTACAGTTCTTGTTCCTTCAACTACTAGAACCTGTACAGGCTTTCTGTATGATGGCCCAAATTCTTTCTTGTCCGCTATTTTCTCTCTGACCAGATCCCCGACTTTTGGGATCCAGACAGGTCTTGCCATGACTGATTTGACTTCCCCAGTGGCGGTCTGCTTCATATGGACATTACTTTGTCGTGTCCTGGACTCATTTAGATCCTGTAAAACAGCCAAACTATCATGGATGTCAAAAGGCTTTTCATCTGCCACTGCGCCTTCACAATCAAGATCAGGTACCCACATTCTTGTCCCAAATAGGACCTCATATGGAGTGACCTCCCTAGAGAACTTCTTGGCATGTTGTTCAATGCTCTCTGAACTCCATACAAATGCTTCACCCAACTTTCACCCGTGCCTAATACTCTAGCTGTTAAAGACTGCTTTAAGTCTCGGGTTTTCCTCTCCACGACCAAATTTCCCTCGGGATGGTACGGAGAGGAGTATCGCAATGCTACACCCAATCCTCGCATGGCCTCCTTGTAAGCCCGAGAGCTAAACGCAGGGCCCTGGTCAGAATGTAATGTGCCAATTGCGTATGTCCCTATAAAGACTCACAAATCTTTTATAACAGTTCGAGCGTCAGCCGAGCGTTGGGGCCACACCCCATAGGAATCTTGAGCAGGAATCCACTGCAACCATGATATACCTGTAAGCCCCATCTCTTTGTAAGGGGCCGCAGTGGTCCAAGTAAACACATGCTAGTGGTTTGTCAGATATTAATAATGGTGTCTGTGCTGGACGTGTTACGGTGGGACCTTTCATCTGCTGGCAGATGTCGCATTTCAAGACGTAGTCTTTAGTCTGCTTAGTTAACCCAGGCCACCAATAGCGTTGTTTCAATAAAGAAACAGTCGCTGTAACTCCTGCATGTGCAGAACCTATCCCTTCATGTGCTGCTAGAATTAAACCTAACCTACGATCCATGTTTGGAATTACTCTATCCCCCACTCCAGGAATCTGAGCAAATGGAATGTTATTGGCATCTAACTTGTAGGAGTACTTGAGTGGAAACCTTTTTGGTACTGCTCCGCTGTTTTTGCGACAAGCAATGACAGCCACCATAATCTCACTGTCTATTCTCGTTTTAGAATGAGTGATTGCAGCTACGGAAGCCGTGCGTACAGCCCCCTTTGCGGCTTCATCAGCCAATGAATTCCCTTCAACGTGAACGCCATCACGCTGATGACTCAGTGTATGTATCACGTGAGCTCTCGGTAGTTCGGTTTTCAACTCCACTAACTGTTCCCATAGCATTTTATGCTTAATTGTGCCACCTTTTGCATCTTTGTACCCGTTTTGAATCCAGTACTGCAAATATTCATTATATGACTGTACACAGTAAAATGAATCGCACACAATTAGTGTGGGGAATTCCCGATCCGTATTTACTAGTGCCAGTATCAAGGCTTTTAACTCTGCCAGCTGTGCCGTGCAATCCCCTAGAGACTGTGTTTTTGTGCAACTTGGGTGGAACTTTCCATTCTGCATGCGACCTTTAACGATTGCGCATGCCGCGCTATATTGTTGCTTACTTCCTATGGCTGGTTGAGCTGATCCGTCAGTGTAAATTATTTATTCATACTGATCAAGAGGCATTATTTCGTTTGGTAGAGGATATTCTTGTTCGTATTGCAGAAATGCTTGTGTCTTTAAATTTGGGTCGTACCTGTATTCCACATCTGTTGCAGTGAGACAATTAGCCCATTGTATCCATCTCGGATGTAAGGCTTTAGCGTTAGGAACGCTTGCCTTTGTAGCAGCCTCTAAGGCTGGAACCGGAGTCACTACTATTATTCGTTTCCCCTGAGCCAGTGCTCTTTCTCTCACTACAGCAGTCTGTCCTGCAGGTAGAATTTTTTCTGTAGATGCGAAGCGCATCTCAGCATTTGTGTACAAATGTGATTTGTATGCTATTGGTACTGTTTCGCCTTCATTATATGTTAGATAGGTGTACCCAGATTGACCCGCAACTATACGGATCACCAGGTTGCGTACATTTACGCGTGTCTGTACGTGTTTGGAAGCTATCATGTCAGCTTGTAAGGAACGAAGGATATCTGTGTGTTCCTGCGTCCATAGTTTTATTGAAAAATCAGGTTTTATTAAATCGTAGAAAGGTTTTACTCTTTCCGCTTAATCCAAAATGTATGTTCCGCCAAAGTTCAGGAATCCCAGAATTGACTGTAAATTTTTCAATGATTTTGGAGGTTGGAGCAGCGTGCATTTTTCTAAAAAATTGGCTGCCAGGCTTTTCCCTTCACTTGAAAGCTCATATCCTAAAAACAGGACACTGAGGTGGGCAATTTTTGATTTTTAAAGTTGAATTTGTAGCCCTCAGATGCAAATCCCAAAATTATGGTATTCACTCTGTTCAAGTGCTCCTCTAGGTCATCGTCCATTAGATAAAATCATCCACATAGGACAATGCCTCTTCATCCAAATTTTGAAGTAACTCAGTTACTCTAGCCGAAAACAAACCCGGGCTGTTCTTATACCCCTGGGGGAGCCGACAAAATTGACGCTGGGACCCTAGCGCTGAGAATGCTGAAAGATACCTGCTTTCTGGGGCTATATTTTGGCAAAAAAATAAATTTGAGATATCAAGTGTTGTTTTATATTTTTTCCGCACAATGTTATTCATTAATGCGCCACTGTGTGCATTTTGGACTGCAAATGTCTTAGTGCAAGTGTTTAAATGTCTATAATCTAAAACTAAACAATATGAATTGTCAGGTTTATTCATCGATGAGGTGCAATTTTCGATCACCCCTTGGTATTCAAGTTGATCTAAGATTTCCCTGGCCTGTCTTTTAGCTTCTTGCTTTATTGGATACTGCCTCTGTGCAGTTGGAGTATTTTTTAAAGGAATTATGTGGTGGGTTGAATCCTCATCCCATCCAACATGGCTTTTGTATAATGCAGGCGCTTGGGCTACCGCCCACTCCTGCGCATATGTGTGTTGTAGGTGTCTGGGAATATGGTCTGAGAATGCTGGTAAAATTACTGTTTCTCCTTTAGGGCAATCCATGACGAATGCTGGCGGCCAATCTTGTTCAGCTGATAAAATATCGTAGCCAAACGACAAGTTCTCCCAAAAGAGACCTTTAACTGTCCTACTTTTGTCCCCCCATTTGGAGTGTTATTTCATTTTTTTAAATTTTTTTGTTTATTTTTTTTTATTGAATTTATGCATTCACGGTTGAATGTACATATGCTTACAATGCCCCCCTATGGCTTTCCTTTAACAGTTGCAGTTGTTACAGTGTATACACATTAACAGATTGTCGGTACTGTACAGGATGTAATATTAACAATGCAGTGTTTATCATGCATAGCCGTTATATATAGGCAACTTTATGAGGTGAGGAGTTATTACTTTCTTTAACTTTGGGCATCGTTCCACTCTGTGTAAGACTGCCTGTCAGGCACAGTTGGGTGTAGGCATAACAGACATTTTGTCTTGTATGAGTTCATTTAGTTCTAGCATATTAAACATAGAAAAGAAAAGAACACTGATACAACAATAGAAACCAACAACTTTGACCTTGCCCTTAGTGTCTTGCCCAGGTTTCCCGCATGTGTTCGTGTATCTTGGCGTTACTGGTGTGTCTTTTGGCGTCCTTTGTCTGTGGCGTGTGCGCCTACGTGACTTTATGTTTGTCAAATAGTTGCCCATGGAATATCGCGCTCTGCCCTCAAATAGCCTGTCCAGCTTATGACTCCTGCCTGTCCGCCCCTCCGTCAGATGGTCTCTCGGGCCACTCCCCCTCGCATTGTTGTAGCTCGCCCAGGAGAGCATCCCACTGTGTTGCTATGGGGGTCCGACACAGACCCAATGTTTCCTCGCGCCTAATGGCGATGCTTTCTGCCTTGGCCCACGCTAATAGTGAATGGCGCCATGCCTGCATGTGCGGTGGTTCTGCTGCTTTCCAGCGCTTAGTTAGCAATCTTTTGGCTACCACCATTCCCAGGTCTAGGAACCTCGATGTTACCTTAGTGGCTGGAGTTCTCTTAAACTTATGGAGCAAGTATGTCGGCCATTCAAAGGGCAAAGTACGGCCTGTGCAGGTATGTAATATTCTAGCGATCACGCTCCAATATGCACCAATGCGGGGGCAGCTCCATAACATATGTATTAGCTCAGCTCCCGGCTCGGCACATCTCGGGCACTTAGCGTCTGCCCCATTGAAATATTGATTGATCTTAGCAGGTGTGAGGTAAGCCCTGTGTATAATATATGGCTGGATTTGCCTGAACCGCATGTTTCGGGGTATGCGTGTTGGGCTCTCTAGTATTCGAGCCCATTCTTTGTCAACGAGTTGGCGCCCTAGGTCTAGCTCCCACTTCCTACGGAGGGGATCCAGGCTTACCGCCGCTTGGGTCCTAAGCGAGCCTGCGAACCAGCATATGAGATGCTTGCCGTGTCCCATGACGTGTAAATACTGTACAATGAGGTGTGTTTGCAACTCTGTAGTCATGTCCTCCCACCTGCCCGTCAATGTGGCTATCAGTGAGCGGTGTGTAAGGAATTGTCCCGGTGGGAGTCCCTCTTCTTCTACCAAGGACATATATGGTGTGAGCGCTCTATCTCGGTATAGATCCCCTAGTGTCTGGACCCCTTTCTCCTGCCACTCTTCAAGTGCCCTTGCCGTAAGCACCGTGCGGCCACTGGGTGACCCCTCCAGTGGTGTCGCTGGTGCGTAAGGAGTGATGGTTCGTGTTATGTATAAGCTCCTGTGGAAACATTTATATGCCACTGCAAGCAGTAGTGGCTCCGGTGTCCTCAATTTCGTGGCGGGGTGAAAGAGACACACTATTTGTTCTAGCGAGTAGGGTGGCCGCGTATTGGCCGTGTCAGCACGGTTCCTATCCGCTAGCCATCGGGCTATCCACTGCAGTTGAGCAGCTAAATAATAGAGCTCAAAGCAGGGCGCTGCTAGGCCCCCCTGGTCTGTTGGTAAGTACAATTTTGCTAACGTCATTCTGTGCCGGGCGCTGCCCCATATAAAGTCCCTAAGCTGTTGCTCTAATGCAGTGAAGAAGGAGGCAGGGATGTAGGTAGGGAGATTTGCAAAGTAATATAAGAGCCTAGGGAGGATTATCATCTTGGTTAGTGCTATTCTACCTGTTACTGTGAGTGGGAGCGTGCCCCAGAATTGCATTTGCGACCGGTTGCCGTCAGAGCTCTTCCCAAGTTCCCGTCAAACAGATCTTTCGGCTGGCGATAGATCCGGATGCCTAGGTAACGAAAAGTATTTTACCTCCACTGTACCCTCCTACCACCGATTGCGAAGCCTGGGTCTTGTCTCCCCTCCTTGAATGCATATATGCCGGACTTCTCCACATTCACCCGCAACCCAGAGACCGCGGCAAAGCTCTGCAACAGGTGCGTTAGCTGATCGGGAAAGTTTTCTATGTCTCTTAGGTATATGAGAAGATCATCAGCATAGAGTGATACCTGATGCACAGCATCTCACAGAGGTATGCCATCTCCCAGAATGGTGCGCATCGCCTCCGCTAGTGGCTCTATTGCAAGCGCAAAGAGGAGAGGGGACAGGGGGCACCCTTGCCGAGTTCCTCTACGCACCGGAACAGCATTCGAGATGTAAGGTCCCATTCGGACTCTGACCGTGGGGCCAGTGTAGAGCAAGTTGACTAATTGAAGGAACCCAGGGCCTAGGTCATACTTCTGTAGTGTCGCTGACAGGTAGTCCCATTCCAGGGAGTCGAAGGCTCTCTCCAAGTCTAATATTAGGCACCCTGCTCTCGGCCACTCATGTACGGCATCCGCGGCTACTCTAAAAAAGCGTCTCAGGTTGAGAGAGGTACTTCGGGAGGGCACAAAGCCATTTTGGTCAGCGTGGACCAATGCAGGGACCACCTGTGCCAATCTATCTGCCAACACTTTAGCGAGTATTTTGTAATCTGTATTCAGTAGGGCCAGAGGCCTGTAGGAACCGAGTTCCATTGGGTCCTTATCTGGTTTTAGAAGGGATACCAGGTATGCCTCTCGCATTGAGGGAGGGAGTTGACGCTCCTCTATAGCGGTGCTGTATAAAGTATGGAGTTTTTGAGTGAGAGTCTCACGATATGCCTTATAGTATTCCGCCGGTAGGCCATCCGGCCCAGGCGTTTTCCCAGAGGCCATGGATCCGATGGCATCTCCTATCTCTTCTAGTGTGAGCTGGCCATTGAGTATTTCTTGGTGTTCGGCTGTCGCGGTGGCCAACTGTATGGAGCCTAGAAATCTCTCTAGTCCCTGCACATCGCCTCGTCCCCGGGACTGATATAACTGTGTAATGTAGTGTCATCTCTTTATGTATTTCATGTTGGGTGTATAACACATTCCCTGCAGTTGTACGTATGGCTCCTATCGGGGCGCGGACACATTCCTGTTTTATTAGCCAAGCAAGCAGTCGACCCGCTCGGTCCGCTGTAGCGTGTGTGCGGGCCGTGTGTGCAGTATAGTTATGGCATCTTAAGCGTTCCAGCAGCTCCGCATGATCTGCTCGTAATTTCTCTAGGCGTCTCGGATCCTTACCCTTCCCTTCCCCTTCCTGTTCATACCTTAGCAGCTCAAACTCTATCTTTGTGAGGGAGGCAGTCAGTTACTTGCGCACATTCCATGTGGCCCCCAAACAGTGCCCCCTGACCGTTGTTTTAAAAGCCTCCCACTCTATCAGTGGACTGCTCGCCGTGCCTTCATTTAGCTCGAAGTATGCAAGGTTGGCGGTTCCTAGTGATGAGCGAAACTCTGGGTCCTCCAACGCATTAGGCTGTAGGCGCCACGTTGGTATGGGGGAGCGATCTATCTCCCATCCAAGCTGCATCCACAAGGGATTATGATCGGAGTGTGTCCGGCCTAGGTATTCCGTCTTCACAATCAATGGGAGCAGGGACTGGTAGCACACTAGCCTGTCTAGTCGCACATGCAGGCCATGCACTGCTGAGTAATGCGAATAAGCACGCATTGTGGGATTGAGACTGCGGCAAATGTCTATGAGCGTCCAGTGCGTGAGCCAGTCCGCCAGGGCCTGAGCGTAGATGCAGCCGGGGTTCTATTCAGGGGGGGGAACGATCTGTCCAGGTCTATGTTGAGCACTAAGTTAAAGTCTCCTCCCAACATCCAGGGAATTCCCGTCCATGGGGCTAGCTTTTCTGACAGGCGCGCGAGGAAGGAGGATTGGTCTACATTTGGGGCGTATATGGATACCAGCAATATTGTTTGCCCGTTTATTCGCCCTCTTACAAAGGTGTATCTGCCTTCCTCATCAACTACATTTTCTTCATGTACAAATGGGATTCCCGCTCTCACCCAGACCAGCGGGCCTCGCGCGTGCGCTGAGTATGTGGTACCAAACACCTGGCCTCTCCAACGCCTGTGCAACCTTTCCAACTCTGTGTGCGACATGTGCGTTTCCTGTAGCAAAGCGATACCGGCTGAGTGGCGCTGTAAGTATGCAAATATTGAGTATCTGCGCGTGGGCATTCCGCGTATATTCCATGTCAGTATGTTAACTCGCGTCATGTTTGATTCGTGTAGGTGTCACGGGTGCCGGGACTGGGCCGTAGACTACTAAGTCTGTGATATGTGTCGGGGGGCTTCGGGCTGGTCCGGTTTAACCAAAATGTCTGTTGAAACCTAAACATTGATAACAATTGGGGGCGAACTCTGCGGAGATGTCCGTTCAAACTGTGCGTCTAACAGTGACAAAACGGAAACTCTTCCAGTATGGTGCCTGGTGGGGGTTGGTGTAGCGTGTGGGTTTCTGTGACGTTGATGTTCCCTTCTAGTTGAGGAAGATTGCCCCTTGCCACGCTAGCCGGTGCGCAACCGTGTGTCATCTCGGGGTGTGTGTGTCATCGGCCACGGCTGCCCGTATGCCGCGGTTCTGTGTTCAGGGTATGCGTCCCTGTACCGCCATCTAACTGTGTGGCGCACATTCTTCGGGAAGCGATAGCGCGGGCGGGTAGCAGCGCCGCACTATCTCCTGCACTTTGTAAGGACCTGTTTTAAACATGGCTCACTCTAGAGCACCATCAGGCTGAGGCGTGTGCTGGCCATACCCGGCCACTGTGTTGTTGGTGTCGCGTGTACCTCGTGCCCGTGATTTCTGCTACCAGACAGTTCGGCAGGTTAGTGGCGGCGTGATGTATTTTACCTCCCGATTACCCTGACGGCTTGTGGGTGTGCACATTACATTAAATACTTGTCTTACTTACGTATGGAGTCCGCATATGAATTGCCCATTTGGTTAATTAAGTCATCTACCCTCCAACAACCAACAGTACATAAGCAATTACATTGTCTAGTTTCTTGTTAAAGTTTCTACTTGTGTGTACAGCCTCTGGCAGGGAACATAACATTAGTGTTCGCTCATATAATGTCATCGGCAGTTTGCGGCGTCACATCAGGAGGCTGCATCTCGTCAAGATCGTCTGGTCTAGGGGAGGTCGAGCCGCTGGCCATTGTTGATGCAGGGTAGTGTATAGTCTGACCCCCACGGTATGTCCCGCTTCCAAGTGTCATGACGACGTCTATGGCTCCTTGTCGCTCCATTCTGCTCTGTTCCGGGCTCGGTGCCCCTGCCGCCGTCTTCATGTGTCCGATTTTCCCGCATCGTCCCCGTCGACGAGTTCTTCTTCCAAATGTCTTGGCTAGTTCCGTGTCGGAGGGGCGAGTCCCTGACCACATACCAGACTCTTCTAGCCAGTCCCACACCTCTGTGGGTGAGTTGAAGAAGCGGGTTACGCCGTCTCTGCACTTGTGCGGTGTAGTCCGGGAACAACATGACTGGGGTCCCGCCGACTTTGAGGTCTTTGAGTTTCCAGGTTTCGCGCAGGACGGCATCCCTGTCCCTATAGTTTAGGAGCCTGAAAAGGAATGGTCGTGGCCGGGCCCCCGGGGGGGGCTTGTGGCCCAGTACCCGGTGTGCCCTTTCAACTGCGAAGTGCGTCGACAGTGTTTCCGGGGGTAGTATCTCTTGTAGCCAGCGCTCGGTATAAAGTTCTGGGGTACGTCCTTCCTCTCCCTCGGGCAGACCAACCACGCGGACGTTATTGCGGCGGGAGCACCCCTCCGCGTCCTCGACCCTGTCTTCCAGTGCGTGTATGCGGTCTAGAATGTCCTGTAAGGCCGTGGCGTGACTGTGGGTAACAGGCTTCAGCTCCGCGAGTGACTGACCTTGCAGGTGGACTTTCTCTGCCAATTTGCGATGGTCTGCGTGTAAGAGGGTGAAATCTGATGTGACCTTGTCGATCCTGGATTCCAGGGACGATCTTGTTTGGTCCAGTGCGTTGCCTATTTTCTCCACCGCTGCCAGCACCGTGTCTAATTTTGTTGCCAATGCTGAGTTCGATGCCATTCCAGCTGCTTCCTCTCCCGTATGTGCTGGTTCCAGACTGCCCCTGCGTGCGGCTCCTTGTTGCGTACTGGTGCAGAGGCGGCCCATGACCACCTGCTGCGCGGTCGGCATTCACGCTCGACAGATGGCTTCGCGCACCCGTGCCGGGGTTTTCCCTGTATGTCTGTGGTATGTCTTTATTGAGCTCCTTCAGGTGTGACGTATTACTGTCTACCAGCTGAGGTGTACCTGGTGCAGTGTGGGGGCCCACGGGGATGTGCTTCCTTAAGTCCGCCCTAGGTTGTCTCAGTGTATGACTCCGGCGCATTCAAGGGATCCTAGTGCATTGACACTGATCGCCTCTTACCCTTAGGGTGTCCGTCTGATGCCGTGGTGGTTCCTACTTACGGTCCTGCGCTCCGTGTTTCAGCGCTTTGTTTGTCTCTGCAGCGTTAGGGCACAACCCTTTCCACAACTGGGGTCTATTAGAGTTTCTCTGCAACCAGGGGCATGCGGCTCAATGTCCCCACAGGTCTCCCAACTGCAGCACGCCTCTTCTAGCGTCTCTGCGGGTGCCAGTTAGGGGTATTTTGCTCTTTCTTGGGTGTCAGCTCTCATCCAGCACCCCAACCTTCCTAACGGGCGTTCCCCGCCTACTTCCAAATTCCACTTGCCTTTTAATGGTCCACGGGCATTGACCAGGCGCGTATGCATGTCTCCGCATCTTCGGGGGGGGGGGTTCCCCTGCTACCGCCACCAGCTTTTTCTTTCGGCATCCGCTTCTATACTGTGCCCCACTCCCTCACTGTCAGTCTGGTGAAGTGGGGCCCAGGCGTGCTCCTCACGTCCTAACGGCCCGCGCTGGCCGCAGCGTCGCACTCACCGGCAGTGTGGAACACTCGAGTCGCTCCTCCCTGAGGGGTCTGCTCCGGTCGGGGATCCCAGCATGAGGCACGGCGTTTCTTTGACCTCCGGGTTGCCGTCACCTCACAGCTCGGCTCCCGCTGCGCTCAGGCGCTCCTCGCCGCAGTTCTTCTCCTCACCGGCCGCAGTCAGGTGCTTTTGCGCGGGCTCCGGGCTACTTGTGAGTCAGGGCGGGCTCCTCCCACCGGGTGCCGGTGCACCGCAGCAAATCACCGCCGCTCCCCGATCCTCTGGCTCTTCGCTCCAGGGCTTCTCTGGTCTACGGGGGCCATGCACGTTCCCCTCCTGGATGATTATGGCGCCGGTCGCCGACGTCCCCAGTGTATGACGCAGCGATAGGCCCGGAGCCTCTCTATCAAGCCGTTAAAAGCAGATTGGCGCCGTCCAACGGTCACCGGGCAGTCACATGTAGTTTCTCGCCCCCACCTGCGTTGTTGTCGCTCAGTTGTTTAGTCGCGTCTCTTTGAAGTGGTAGGCGCCACAGCACACCGCCTCGGTGCTTACTTGGCGTCTGTCTCGCTCTGCCTCTATTCGCTGGTCGCGCAGGCCGCAAATTTTCTCTTGGCGATAACTCGGGCTCCGTCCTGCCCAGCAACCTCCGCAAGGTCTTTGCAGTGACCGCGGCTCCTGTCCCGTGGATTCCTGCACCTTCCGGGCAAGGGTGGCTCAGGTATTAGGTGTAAGTCAGGATAACGAAGGGTGATCCTGCGGAGCACTAACAGCTCACGTCCGCCATGTTGGCTTCTTTGGAGTGTTATTTCATATAACTTATGTGGGACACTTACCCTAGTATCAGGTGTTTCTACCGTGATATAATCATTCAAGTCCGCTGTCACCAGAAATTCCATCAGGTTCTGGCAAGCTATTGTTACTTCTGCTGCACTGTCTAGCACCGTCAGAGCCCATTACCCGTTCAGTAGACGAGTCCTCAGGATTCTGGGCATGTCTGATCTTTAGACCTGCAACCTTCTTCTTTTTGAACTGTGGCTTTTGCTTTCGTTTCTCTTCTTTTTTAGAAGTGTAATCTTGAGCGTGCTGCTTGTCTCTGGACTTTGTACGCTCTTCTTGTCTGTCTAACCGTCCTTCCCTCTCAGAGTTTTTTTCGATGAACCCTGAAAGGAACGAGAGGAACGTGTATCAGTATCCTGATACCTGTCAGGTTTCCTAATATTATCCCTATTCCTAAGGTTATACCTCTTTTCGGAGGGCTCCTGTGGGGGAGATCTACCTCTGGATTGAGATCTGTTTCCTTTAAAGTTTTGTTGTTTTTTATTGTCCCACTTCTTCTTTGTTGAAGCAGGTGTCTGCTTAGAAGTGTCCTTTTCAGGACTGCCCATCAGTTGTGTTTTTAAAGCTTTCCCACCCAAACTGTCTCTTCCTAATTCTGCATATGCAGTTTCAATTATTTTCGGTAGTTTGTGTTCTTGTTCTAAAGGACTGAACTCCCTTAGGCGTTGGTGGATAGCCACTGAAGCTGATTCCCCCTATTAGCTAATATTATGGCTGATACCTGGGCATAGTTACCTAGTAACTTCATCCCTAAGTTCAGAGCAGGCTCTGCTCCATACTCGTTTTGTATTTGTCTCAATACGTCTGGTACTACTGCTAATGACGGGATACCATGAGTTCTGGTATAAATGGCAGCAAAGACTGTACCCCAAGTGGTACAATCCTCTATTTGTGGTGTTATCCCCATGGGCAAGCAGATTGTTAGCATTCTGTGTTTTTCATACGGGGTAGTATTCGGGAATACTGCCTCTAGCTGTGTTATTTTCTGAGCTACCCAGAATGGCATTTGTTCACGTTTTGTGGGCATTTTACCCATCACTGTGTGTAATGTTTGTGGTGTGATTTTAGTTGCTGTACTCTGAACTTGAGTCCCATTTGTTGCATCTATTGCTGGTTGGACTGTAAGTGTCCTCATGACAAATTGCATCAAGTTTCTGTAGATTTTTATTAATTCTTTGTGTTGTATGAGTAAGTCTCCTGGTGGCATTGTTTCAATGTCAGGATGTGGTGTGTAAGCCGCTAATATTGGCCATGTTGCCCCTTCTCTTCCGAGCGGGCCGAGTCTCACTCTTCTTCTTATATGGGGTAGGGCGCCTTTAACCGCGGCGGCAATTCCGCCGCGGTGCGGCGGTTTAGCGGAGTGGGCGGGGCCGCGTCGGCCAACGGACGTTCGCAGCACTACAGAGGTAGTGCTCGCGACGGTCGTTGGCCGACGGGCGCACGCAACGGGTTAAACCAGTATAAGTGTTCCTGGTATGTGAGCGGAACCTCAATGTCTTCCAACTGACAATATTCCGCTGGTGCATCTCGTTCTATGTAGGAGTGAAATGTTTTTGTTCTTGCATTTGCTTCTGGGAATGTAACTCACGAATAAAATACATCTGTTCTATATGATTCGTGTGCCTTCAATCACGAAAGCTACTATGCCACCCCTGGCTGTTACACCATGCGCAAGTAGTTTCAGGGTGACTGTTTTTCTAAGATTTTCTGCAAACGGAATTGCATCTGCATTTTCTTCTTCATCTGAGAGGTGCAAACTATGCACAAATTCCGTTTTTTCCACGCTTTCAGTCATTTGAGGAAGAAGTATCTCAAGGAAACTAGGATTAGGTGTTTTTGCACAATTTTAGGAATACTGTGTCCTTCAAGCTTGATTAACCAACAAATAGGATTTTTTAGCCTACTCAGCAGTGGAGGAGTTTTGTGCCCACCCACTCCAGACGTCTCTGGTGTTTTGTGAGTAGGGGTCTCTGAGAATAGCACAACTGAACTACTCAGATTCTACTGTTAAATAAGTACCCAACCAACAATGGGCGCCATGTCGTGTAGTTCCTATATAACCTATACAGGATCTGCACGTTTGGATAACATAAACTGTGGGATTGGTGGCAGACTGATTCCGTGCACCCCCACCGGATACGTTAGCCTATCTGTATTAGCTAGCTCACAGTGCCACTATAATCTCCTCTTACCAAGGAGAGAATAGATTCTGGCAACCTCAGAACATGACAACCCTGATCCCTCAGAATCGTGGAAACAATATACTACCTTTTGCTCAGTCACTCGTGCTCACTTGGTTTGTCTCAGAGAGATACACAGAATAAACAGTCTGGGTGTTTTCAATAAGTATTTATTGAACAGTTGTTATTCTAGTGTAGAATAGATGAGCTGCAACAACCATTAGACAGTAGCAGAGATATATGATTAGAAGTACTATGAAAGTAAAGGGATGGTAGAGTTCTACCATCTTGCAGAAATCATGAATATATACAAGTACATAAAACACATGATAAGAAGTGCGTACTCCTACGATGCCTCCCTAACTAGATGTACCTAAATGTACCTAGCATCTATGTAGGTGTTATGCCAAGAATCCCTCTAGGATCTAGTCAACCCCATTACCTTAGAATGAGAGAATATGGGACCCCGTCCTGGTCTCGAGTTGGACACCCCGCAAGGGATGTTAGACCACTGTGAGCTGGAGTGTCTGCATGCAGGAACCTCAGCGTCTCTGGTCAGTGTGTCAGCCGGGAAGTCTCGGTCTCCTCTGTCCTTCCAAGCAAGATGTGATGTATATATACCCATAGGTCTCCCCAGGGGTCCTACCTTGCTATGTTACTGTGTCGGCCTAAAGGATGACGTCGGGCCTGAACTTTATACAGGAGATGTTAGTCCAGCTGTGCTTCCAAGAAGCCTCATGCATAATGTATGAGATTCGAACTAGGGGGAAACCCGCGTTCTGAATGCAGTGTTGTATCTAGGTAAAAGGTCAGTCCCTAAGAACCGTTATGTATGTAATGTAGGGAAGAATATAGGTGAAAGGTTGAAATGCTACCTGCACCTATATGGGGTACATATATGGAATATAACACCTGAAGGCCACCTGGTTCACCACCAACCTCCAAGATGGCAGACGCTCCTGCAGACATCTCGAAAAACGATGGAGAAACAGCAAAACCACCAAAGACCTGACTGCCTACAAGAATGCCAAGACAGAATACCACCAACGCATAAGATCCACAAAGAAGACCTTCATCCGGAACAAAATCCTCACCAACTCCAGCAACTCGAAGGAACTCTTCAACATCATCCAGCAATTCACCAAACCTCCCAGCGAAGCCACGGACGTCACTCCCTCCCAGGACCTCTGCAACAAGCTCGGCTCCTACTTCCACCTGAAAATCAAGGCCCTCTACGACAACTTCAACAAGCAGAGTCCAGGAACCACCCTTCCCTCCAGCGACGACAGCCGACCCACCATCACCGCCTGGACCCCGGCCACCACCGAAGATACCACCACGACCATGAAGAGCACTCACTCAGGAGCCCCCACTGATCCCTGCCCCCTGCATATCTTCCACAGAGCCGCCGCCGCCATAGCGCCCGAGCTACATTGCACCATCAACGCCTCCTTCGAATCCAGCACCTTCCCCGATGACTGGAAATGCGCAGAAGTCAAGGCCCTCCTCAAGAAACCCTCTGCAGACCCGATGGACTTGAAGTACTACCGACCTATCTCTCTCCTTCCCTTCGCAGCCAAAGTCACCAAGAAGATCGTCAAAGCACCGCTGACAATCTTCATCGAAGAGAACTCCATCCTCGACCCTACCCAATCCGGATTCCGCAGCAACCACGGCACCGAGACTGCCCTCCTCCCCGCCACAGACGACATCCGCACGCTCCTCGACCAAGGCCACACCGCAATTCTCATCCTACTCGACCTCTCAGCAGCCTTCGACACCGTCTCCCACAGCACTCTCGCAGCCCGACTACACGACGCCGGAATACAGGGAACCGCCCTTGACTGGCTCCACTCCTACCTCGCCTGCAGAACCCAAAGGATCAGACTCCCGCCCTTCCTTTCCGAACCCACAGAGATCAACTGCGGAATACCACAAGGATCAGCCCCACGCTCTTCAACATCTACATGGCCCCCATCTCCGCCATCGTCAGACAGCATGGACTAAGCATTGTATCCTACGCCGACGACACCCAGCTCATCTTCTCCCTCACGAAGGACCCCGAAACCACCAAACTCAGCTTCCAAGAAGGAATGAAAGATGTCGCAGCTTGGATGAGCAGCAGCTGTCTGAAGCTCAACTCGGAGAAGACGGAAGTCCTTGTCCTTGGACCCACCCCCTCAGCTTGGGACATCTCCTGGTGGCCCTCGGCACTCACCCCACCCCCACGGACCACGCCCGGAACCTCAGAATCATCCTCGACTCCTCCCTCACCATGAACCGAGAGATCAACGCCGTCACCTCCACCTGCTTCAACACCCTCCACGTCCTCCGCAAGAACTTCAAGTTGATCCCCCAAATCCAGAAAGACCGTCACCCATGCACTCATAACAAGCAGACTGGACTACGGAAACGCCCTCTATGCTGGCATCAAGAAATCCCTGCTACGCAAACTCCAGACCATCCAGAACACCGCGGCCAGACTCGTCCTAGGCATCCCACGACATGAGCACATCACCCAACACCAGCGAGACCTCCACTGGCTCCCCGTCCAGAAGAGAGTAACCTTCAAACTACTCACCCACGCCTACAAATCCCTCCACTACACCGGACCCAAATACCTCAACGAAAGAGTCTCCTTCCACGTACCCTGCTCCGCCGACCTCGCCCTAGCAGGAACCCCACGCATCCGCAGAACCAGAGTGGGCAGAAGAGCCTTCTCCTACATTGCGGCCACAGCCTGGAACGAGCTCCCAGTCAACATCAGACGCTCCCCTACGCTACACACCTTCAGGAAGAGTCTCAAGACCTGGCTTTTCGGCTGAACCGGAGTTGCGCCCCCCCCAGCGCCTTGAGACCCTCATGGGTGAGTAGCGCGCTTTAAACCCCCTGATTGATTGATCTTCAAAATGGAGCTGACAGCCTTTCTCCTACAAAGACATTTTGCCCCATTGTCCCTTTAGCCAACCTCCTTCCAAGATAATTTACCCTCCACTGTGAATAACTACACTACTCCTGTCTCACCTAACCTTGCTGGTATTACCTACGCCTATCTCCTTTTATAATATGTAAGTCTGTGCCTTTGAACGATTATAACGAGAAAATGTCCCTATGTTTCAACCTTCTACTTTATGCTTCTTGTAATGATCATAGCTAGCAACTGTTTGTTAACTGTGTATCTCTTGTAATGAAACCTGTTTTATTGTAAAGCACTCTAACACCTTTGGGTAATGTCCATGCTATATAAAAGTTCATAAATAAATAAGATTCTTGGTGTGACAGACCTTAACATTAAATCTCAAAAGCTTCCGTAAAATCTTTAACAAGTGCCATAAATAGCAAAAGGTGCATGCTCAGATAGTCAGTCAGCAGCCTTAAATGATTACATTTTAGAGTGAGAATGTGAGCCTCTTCATCACTAGGCTAGCTAATTCACAAGCAATCTGTATTTATTATCAAACCATTAAACATCACATCAAAAAAGGCCGCCACGTGGCTCTAACCTGAATCCCTTTGCTTGAATAGCATCCCCTAAGGCACTCTGCAGCCCCAGGGACCAGTGCTCAATTTCTGCCGGCTCAGCACCAGCACTCAATAGTCAATCCTTCCCTTATGATGGCCTGCCACATGGTGGCGCTGTTTATTTAATTTAGAGACGAGCACAACAACAGTTGTTTGTGAATTTGATTTACCTTAACAATTACTTATACCTGCCCCCAAGCCATTCTTATAACTTTGGGGTGCTGGAATAGTCTGAATTGTCACGCTTGTGGGAGTTTAATGATTAGTAGCTGTGTTGGTACTGTCATTAGCAGAGCTGACAGGGGCAATGGGTAGTGCAAGCTGCAGTGGCCTCCTAACAAGGGCCTGGCAGGTATTTTTTCACAGATTGAGGACTACCAGGGACGTCCGCTGCTTGACTCCTCCACCACTCCGTTGAGTCTGCAAACATGGAAGCAGGGCATCTCAAGGGGAAGGCACACTCCCCGGTCTGCTCAGAGTCCCCCAAAGACATTCAGCAGCCCTACTATGCGGGCAGCACAGAGCAGGGTAGGAGCACTAGGGGGGAGACCAACCGTCCGTAAATTTCACGGACTGCCTGTTATTTGGGCCTCTTGTCTGTTGTCCGTGAGGAATTCTTTCACGGACGCCTTTTGTCCGTAATTTCAGACATTGGAGCGAACTGCCCCCTGCAAGCAGCCTGTATCTCTCACTGCATGGGCCAGCTCACGCTCCTCCTTTGATCAGTGGCCTGCAGCAGCCCCTCCCGACCTGGCACAGACTGCTATCGACCCATTATCATTCTGTATGTGGGCCTAATTATCACATACAGAATGATAATGGGCCTCTCTGCCCAGTGACAGCATTTGCTGGGCCTCCTCCTGCCAGAGCCCAGGGCATGGCAAACTGCTTTTGTTTATGAGCAAAGTTTCTACATTTGTGCTATTATTTTCATGTTTACCCTGGCCCCCGAGTCCTCTCAGCTTTTACACATACCATACCCTTGGGATGATTGGCCGGATCGGGTGTTTTTTTTCAATGGGGAAGAGGGGGCATGTAGGATCTGAGAAGCCTTCAGTTTTGATCTTTTTCTTTCTTTCTTTATTTTCTTTTGATTATGCAAACGCAGGTGTTTAAGTTTCACTCGCACACACAACAGATGCAGTGCAAGGTTGTCTCAACCTAATATAAACTTATTTTGACTTGTGCTTGTGTTTGTTGTCTATTTACTCATGTAATATTGCACGACCTTCTCTGATGTGTCTGTAAAACGTATCTTTTGTCCCGAATTTTTGTCCTGAATTCTGACCTTCTGTCATGAATTTTTGTCCTCAATTTGGACCCTTTGTCCTGAATTTTTACACTCACTGTCCTGAATTTGCACCCATGCCAGTTGGTCACCCTAGGGAGCACAGAACAGTGCATTCTCCAGGCTCCTCTCCCAAACCACATCAGAGAATGCCAAAAGAAGCCGCTTCCGGGCCCACATGCTCAGCGATGCGGACGACTGATAACAAAAATAAATAAGAATCTCTAAATAAATAAAGCTGGTGTCACTACTACCCATAGGGTGTGCCTACAAGACACAATCAGAAACAGGACGTGGTGGGTGCGGAAGGGGCTTTACTAGGTTGTGTCTTCTGAAAGGGTGTGTCTGTGAGGCACGGCAGCCTCAATATGTAACTTTGTGGCAAAAATGCTACAAAGAGGTAATGAGTCCAGGGCCGGCGCCAGGCATGCACCACCATTTTAAAGACATCAGTGTTTTAATATGGAAATCGATGCAGGTGGGCAGCCCCTCTCTTGTGTCTTGAGGCATGGTGCAGCACTGCGAGGCCCAAGGGAGGGGGGCATCTCCCCAGGGCCCCTTAGACATTGGCTGAAAGGGCAAAATGATCCCCCCCCCAATCCCATGTCAGCTGCCAGTTCCAATGAAAGTATTTTCATCGCCCTTCTAGAGACATTTTCAGCAGAACAGGCTCTGCTGGCACCCCTCCCTGGGTCTAATCACTACACCTGCATGATAACAGCAATTTGCAGGGACTAGAAGTTGCCTTAGTTGGGAAGTGAACCTTGCCCCTGCATGAATGAAAAGCAGAGTATCCGACAGGCAAGCATTGGCAAAAACCAATAGGTCTCGGCAATCCGAGAGCTATTGGAGTTGTCAATGTCTTTTAGCCATGTGTTATGGAGTGGATATATGTGGTGTGGAGGGAAATTATGAGAGTTGGATCAGAATTGCTTGTTGTGGAATTGCGTGGCATAGAATTGTGTGGTGTTGAGTGGAGTTATGTGCAGAGAAATTGTGGCATGGTGTGCAGTGGAAATATTTGGATAGTAATTATGTGTTACTGAGTGTAGTGTAAATATGTGGAGGGGGATTGTGCATCGTGCAGTGTAATTATGTGGAGTGGTATTGTGTGTCGTGGAGTGGCATGGAGTGGAGTGGTGTGGTGTTGAATTTTGTGGCATGATGTGAAATTCTGCGGTGTGGATTCAATGCATGTGGTGTGTAGTGTAATTATCAGACCCTCCAGCTTTTCGCGATTCAGGAAAAACCGCGAAATCAGCTGAGTAGCGCGATGGCCGCGATATAAACTATTTGGCTGCAAAAAAGGTGTCCCGGCTGGCATAAAAAAAATGGTTGCTTCTTACTGGCTGTGCGCAAACACGTCCCTACATGTCTCCGTACAGCATTATAGGGAGGGAAGCTAAGAGATATGGGTCAGAGTGAAAGGGACACAAGAGAAGCAGGCGAAAAGGCACATGGGGTTCACAAATATCAGTGGAGAAAGGAGGGGAAGAGTAGTGGGGAGCTGCGGGGATTGGGAGAGAATGAAAGGTGAAAGGTAGCGTATATTGCTGTTTTTAATTTAAATTATCGTTTCTTTTGCCCTCTTGATAATGCTGTTGTTGTGATGTAGTGTAATCAGGTAGCGCCACCTGCTGGATAGTTGCTAGAAATACAGTGAAATGAATGCATGTTCGTCATCATCTCTCTGCTTCCTCTATCCACACTGCGACAAGCAGAGTCAACGCAAACGCAACCAGTCTCTGGCTGTACGTGTGGCAAGCCTGCTCATCAATTAGCAGGCAGGTCATATTTTTTAGGCATGTCACTTTGGCTTTCGCTTAAGTGACCTTTGAAATCCCAGGCCCCCTCTCATCCTCTGCTCCCTTTCTGTAGCTAGAGAGGCCAGTGAGGAGAGAGGTGCTGGAGAGGAGAGGAGAGCTGTGAAGGGAGGTGCTGGAGAGGAGAGGTGAGCTGGAGAGGGGATCTGTGAAGACAGAGCCTGGTGTGAGAGGGAGACCAGTAGATAGGGAGGCGAGTGAGGAGGAGAGATGCAATAAAAGGGTCTGTGGAGGAGAGAGAGATGCTGCTCCTGCATGAGGGGCGAGGTAGTGAGGGGGGACAGCTGGGGAGCTGAGGTGATGCGAAGGTGATGGCAGAGGAGGGAGTGAAGGTACTGTCCCGGGTGACGGAGGAGACGGGGCAGGGAGAAGGTCTGGCAGGTGGATGAGGCTTGTAAAGGGAAAGGTTATCAGGAGAGGCGTACTACTGCTGAGTGTGAGAGGCACAGCCTGCGCTTCAGATACAGTCACTCCAGGCCTTTTTAGTCGCTGACTGCAGTATTTAGGTGTCAAACGGATAGTATTAAGATGACACCTTTGCCCAGAGAATGTTAAAATGTAAAAATTACAAAACTACTGTCACAAAATGTCACACATTATTACGCCACATATTTTGCTTTTTTTGATGAATAATTTAGACAAGGCACCTGCTTAATTTGTGCCTACCATGCGAATAATTCCAGTGCCCTTGCATAAAATGGTCGCGCTACCTCTGTCAACTTTTGAAGTTAATACACACAGTGAGCCTGAAAGTACCTAAGTACTGTATTAAGTTGCATTTCGGCAACGTAATGAAGTTGTGCAGGAAATGTAAGGCTTACTCAGAGCTGTCCATTCTCCTTCGCCTCCTGGGGGCGTTTTCCAAGAAAAAACCTTCAAACAGAAAGCTATCAAGCCAGGCATGTTCATTTATTATAAGACTATCAAGTGATGGAGAACAGTTTCTACTGTGTTGTTAACAACCACTTCAGGTATATTTTTTGAAAGAGAAAGTTGGGTACCATCATGTGTAGTAGTGGACTAGTTACCTCCATACACGAAATGAGGGGGATCTGTATGACTAATTACACAACAATTTAAAAAGCACTTACAAATTATTATTTTTTCACTTAATTCTTTTATACCACTATTCTTTCTAATGCAGGATGTTAGAGTGCTTTGAATCACACCCACATATTGACAGAGACAAAAAAATCAAACGTGTGACTCAAATGTATATCAAGTCACATATGAAAAAAAAGGGTTACAAGGTGTAAGAGTCCCCTATCATCCATACTGGAAGGCATTAGGCTGTATTAGAAAGATTGCAAGGTACGAGCTGCAAGTAACAAATAGATCTCTGTGCCTAAAGCCTGGGGAGGGGGGTTGCTCGCAGAGGAGTTGTGGTCGGAATAGTCTCATATTTGGGATGTAGACTGCACACACGGTAAACAGCCATTACAACGAGGCTGTTACCCCCGCAAGTCATTACATCGCATGCGTTACAACGCATGCGATGTAACAACGCGTAGCCATTACTACGCATACCATTACATCGCATGCGCTTTTACAACGCATGCGATGTAATGGCTATCCACATCGTTGTGAGGAAACTGAGGCTGTTACGTTTCCTCACAACGACGTGCACCGCCCCTTAGACGACGCTGGAACCACGAGGGGAGAGAGGTAAGGGGGATTGTGCTTGGGGTGGGGGTTACTTTTTTAGGGTTTAGGGTAGTGTCGAAGTAGTGTTCTAATGTTTGTGTAGTGTAGGGTTGTGTTTTAGGATTTAGGGTAGTGTCGAAGGGGTCGTGCAGGGTAGTGTTAGAGTGTAGGGACCAGACTGGGGGAAGGGGGAGGGTCATGCTGGGGTTAGTATTTTAGGGTTTAGGGTAGTGTTGTGGTGTTTGTGTAGTGTAGGGTAGTGTTTTAGGGTAGTGTCGGGGGTCGTGCAGGGTAGTGTTCGAATGTAGGGACCGGACTGGGGGTAGGGGGAGGGTCGTGCTGGGGGTAGTGTTTTAGGGTTTAGGGTAGTGTTGTGGTGTTTGTGTAGTGTAGGGTAGTGTTTTAGGATCTAGGGTAGTGTCGGCGGGTCGTGCAGGGTAGTGTTTGAGTGTAGGGACCGTACTGGGGGTAGGGGGAGGGTCATTCTGGGGGTAGTGGTTTAGGGTAGTGTTGTGTTTGTGTAGTGTAGGGTAGTGTTTTAGGTTTTAGGGTAGTGTCGAGGGGTCGTGCAGGGTAGTGTTTGAGTGTAGGGACCGGACTGGGGGTATGGGAGGGTCGTGCTGGGGGTAGTGTTTTAGGGTTTAGGGTAGTGTTGTGGTGTTTGTGTAGTGTAGGGTAGTGTTTTAGGTTTTAGGGTAGTGTCGGGGGTCGTGTAGATAGTGTTTGAGTGTAGGGACCGGACTGGGGGTAGGGTCGTGCTGGGGGTAGTGTTTTAGGGTTTAGGGTAGTGTTGTGGTGTTTGTGTAGTGTAGGGTAGTGTTTTAGGATCTAGGGTAGTGTTGGGGGGTCATGCAGGGTAGTGTAGTGTTATTGTAGGGAGAGGACTGGGGGTCAGGGGAGGGTCGTGCAGTGGTACTACATTAGGGTTTAGGGTAGGGTAGGGTGGAGTCACTTACCTTGCAAACGTTTACCATGAGTATACCTTTACCACGCATGCCTTTGCGTTGAAATGGCATGTGTGGTAAAGGCATAGTCGTGGTAAAATTTTGCGTTGTAATGGTAGTCGTTGTAATTGACATCGCGTAGTAATACCCGCGTTGTAATGGCATGCGTGGTATTGCTATGCGATGTAATGAGTCCTATTCGCACACACAGCACCTGTAAGTCACATTGAGGTGGGGGCTCTATTGTAAAAGGGCTTACACCCACCCCCATGCCACTGATCTGCGTAGAGCAATATATATATATATTTTTTAATAATCTTTTTATTGGTACGTAAGATTACTGAACTTACAAAAAGCACGTACATTGCATCTCCCATCTCTTTTTAAGGTTAGAACAGATACATCCTGTAGCATATTACAATAATGCGATAATAACTAACAGTAAATAAAACATTACACGTTTTCCCATCTATAGGCCTCGGTATGTCTGCCATGGCGTAGAGTAATATTTAACATCCTTACATTAGCTGTGGCAATGCACCTCCACCCACTATGATCCTGAGGAAGAGGTGTCATGCCTCATGGGTCCAGGAGGCAGCCGGCCGCCTCCCTCGTTGCGTTGCTCCTGCTGGCCGTTACCTGAGTCCCAGAAGCCCCTGGGACAGACTCCCAGCCAATCCCTGTGCTTCAGAGCAGCGCAGAGATTGGTCTGAGCGGACGGAAAAGATGCACTGCTCATACCACGGAGTCCGTGGGGGTTTGTGAGGATGCTGAATGCAGCCGGGCTGGAGAAACCTAAGAGCGCATGTGTGTTTTGGTCTGCCTGAGATGGCCGGCCAAACACACATTAGCACTTATGGACTGGGGAGTGCACAAGCACTCCTCCTCTCCCTCCCATGCCCCGCCCCTCCATGCACAAGCTGGCAAACAAAAAATAAAACAATGCTAGAGCACCGTTTTATTTTTCCTTTGCTGGCTCTGCGCCAGGCAGGGGGGCGACGCCATTGCAGAGGAGCCGCCACTGGCAATAATCCTGCTGCAAAGGCCATGGCAAACAGAGCCAGGGTGCCAGAAGAGAGAGAAACAAAGGTTCCAACACACTGCGGGGTTCGGCTCCAGGTCTTAGCTATCTCTCTCGGATCTTAGCTGGTAATGCTTCATTCATGCACACTGACTGCAAACACAGAGCTCTCAAGCATCCTAGGACTATACGTGAATAGCTCGTCCAGTCCCTGTTCATGTTTGCATTCTGTGATTTGCAATTCTGAGTGTATACTGTAACAAACGGGACTACAGATCCCATAATGCAAAGCAAAACGTGAAATGGACGATCTATGCATGCATTGAGCTGGAGAGCTTCGAGAATACATATAAAAACACTAGGCCTGAACCAGAGCATTTTCAAATGAGCCATATCAGGAAATTGGTATGTACTGGTTCATTTCTTTAAGTTATTTTCGTGTCTCATATTGTGCAGGTTCCAGTGCACATTTTAAAGATAACTTGAGTCCACTTTTCATTACATTGAGCATTGTGGGGTGTCAAAAGTCTATCAGTCTACACTGCGAGGCCAAAAGAAGTCAGGTCTGAGCCATATTCCATCAGGGTGTCCAATAAAGGACCGATGGGCTGGAGAAATGTCTCACTGCCAGGTTATCACATAATATAAATGTACCTACGGTGAATTTCGATGGAAATCATTCACAAAGTCATTGGTCATGCAGAAAATATGGCACACACACTCTCTTCTGGACCGAGGGGTGGACTGGTTTTATGGCCAAAATTATTTGTACTTCCTGTTCATCAGGCAAAATATAATAAAAGTTTTCATATATTTAATACCTTTTTATTAATTTTATGATGCAGGAACGCTACATTAAGGATCAAACACACGTTATGACAGAATCTCAGAGTGCCAAAAAATACTCCCATGTCCCACCACAACTAACAATCAGGCTTCATTACACACCAAATTAGTATTTAGAGACCATGCAGTCAGTACATTTCCTGACTCCTTTGGGCATTACTTCTCCACCTTTGGTCTCCAGTTTTACCCTTGGTTTCTTAGCATTCTCTTTCAACCGGGTCTAGGAACAAAATACTCCGGACTGGGCTATATAGGGCTCTGCATAGCTGCGTGCCATGGGAGATGCCAGACATTGTTGTTTTTTTAGCAAACAGCTGCGTCATGTCATTCTGGGACCTGTAGTTTCTTGTTTTAACGTCGCAAGTACTTAAAATCCTTGGCCCATAGAGTGCTGTTGGTTTAAATGAGCAAATTAAGGAAGCACACATGACAGCATGAAGTTGTGATGATACACCTCTGACGTTCGAACAGAGGTCATCTCTTAGAGCCAACTCGATTTTTAAATATTTTACTTTAAGCTGAATGAAGGTGGGTTTCTCCCTTCATTTGAGGTACCAAGCTCCCAGGGAAAGATGTTTGAAAGATTCAGACCACTGCATACAAAAAAATCACTGACAACTTTAATTAAAACGTACTCCCTTGTTCACTTTTACAAACAAGTAAAATAATGCAACTCATGCTCATATAAAGCGTTCTGATACCTTTGGTCGAGTTTACACTATATAAAACTGCAAAAAAAAGGAGCTTGTAAAAACACGAGCACATGTGTGGAGTGCTCAAAGGCAAAGAAAAAAGTAGCTACTAAAACGGGAGCAGTGGATTGACACAAGCACTTGGTCCTTGCTCTATGGGAGGGTTAAACACAAGAAGAGGCATGAGGCATGCATGTCATGGACAAATGGGGACAAAGGATATGGGAGCGACAATGGAGCGAGCAAATGGTAAGCCTATGGGCAGGCTGAAGCCCATAGATTGAAAACAACATGTCTCTTCGAGAAATCGCATGCGCTGTCTAGCCAAGACCTAAAAATGACCTTGCATTCCAATGGACACTGCTCAACTGGGATGAAGGGAAAGGGAGAATAGCAGAGAATGGCGGGAGAGGCAATTCGTTTTTTTACACTTCTGTTTTATTGTTTTTTTCATACAAACATGTGCATCCAAAAGTTACACAGAATTAAACATAAACATTAACTCTAGCTGAGCATAAGCAATCGGTGTCTTTTATATTTGGGAAATTTGCAAGAAAGAAAGGAATAATGAACGATTGGGTCAGTAACAGAGAAAGTAGAGATGGAGTTGAAGAGGGTGGGAAAGAAAAGAGGATTGGCCCCACATCCATCATTACCTCCCCGAGAGGAGCCCAATGAACCCTCAAGGACACACACACCCAACACCTATAGCCCTTCAAGCCACACACCATCCCTTGTCCGGCACATCTGAAAAGGTTGCACTAATGTGCAGCATCAAGCATGTTCATATATGATATCCCTACTTCCAGTGTTTGCTGGGGACATAAGGAGGTCGGGCCCCTTTTGCTTTTAGTAGAAGTATTGAGGAAGGGGCAAATATAAACGGGTATGAAACAAAAAAAAAGAGCTGGGGGAGACGATAGGTGAAGAGTAGAGCAGAGAGAGGAAAGGTGAAGATAAGGAGCAGAACAGCAAGATGCTGGAGAACAGGGCGATGGGGGAAATGATAGATGTGTATGTAAGGGCAGAATTGGAGAGAGAAGAGTCTTGGGGAGAGACGAGGTGAAAAGAATAGCACGCAAAAGAAAGGGATGTAAGAAGGTCAGTATCCACGCAGAAATGTAAGAGGCTTGGGGAGAGTGGTATGGGAGAGACTGATGTAAAGGAACACAAGAGCAGAGGTGTAAAACAAAATAATGGGGCCCTGAGCAGAATGTGATGAGGGATGCCTTTTTCTCCCATATTTCACAGATATTCATTTGCCCTGGGCTAAATGGGGCCCTCCTGAAGTGTTGGGGCTTGGCTGGCCCCCTGAAGTGTTGGGGGCCCACCAGCTTTGTAGGGGCCTGTGTTTCTGTACAAGAGGTGAAACAAGGTAAGAGGCCTGGGGTGAAGAGTGGTAAATAGCAGAACATGTAGGGGAGAGGCTGATGTTAGAAGGGCAGAACCAGTGAAAAGAGTTTAGAGGTGAGAGAGAGATGAAACCTGAAGGGTACAGCATGGAGGGGAGATGTGGATGTAGGGGGGTAGAACCAGCAATAAGAGGCTGGGGAAAATAGGAGTATCAGACGTAAAGGGGGCAGAACCATTGAAAAAAGTTGAGACTGGAGGGAAAGATGAAAGGTAAAAGACTGTGCTTGGATAGAATTCATAGAAATGTTAGGCGGAATGATCAGGGGGACTTAAGTGGTGAGGAGAGGGAGTGGTGAGAGATTGAGGTAAGATACACAGGATGTTAAAGAGCAGGTAAAAGACACAGGATGTTTAAGAGCAGGTAAAAGACTGCGGGTGAGACAGGGGAGAGGTAGATGTTAAGAGGTAGAACCAGAGAAAGAAGGTTGGATGCTGGCGAGAGATGAGAGGTGAAGTGTATAGCAAGGAGGTGAGAGGTCGATGTAATAGGGGCAGAATCAGTGAAAAAGGTAAGAGACAGTAGGAGAGACGAGGTGAAGTGTAGAGGATGGAAGGGAGGGGTGGATGTAAGAGAGACAGAAACACTAAATAGTAAGGCAGGGAACTGAGATTTGGATGTAAGAGGGACAGGACCAGCAGGAGAAGGTGAGAGGCTGGATGGAATTATGAGAGGTAAAGGATAGAGCATGGAGGGGAAAGATGCATGCAAGAGTGGCAGAACCAGGGAGAGAATGTAAGAGACTTGGGGAGAGATGGGACGTTAAGAGACAAGCATGTAGGGTGAAGTGGAAGTAAGAGGGGTCGAGCCAGCAAGAAAGGGTAATAGGCTGGGCAAGAGGTGAGGTGAAAAGGAAAGCATAGAGTGGAGAGTTAGATATAAGTAGGCAGAATCAGTAAAAAAAAAAAGTAAAAGGCTGGAAGAGAGGTAAACATGTCTATGAACTAGTGTACTGCTATGTACCTTGAGCCGTCTGTGACAAATTGCATTTCCCTGTCTCTATTTTCCATGTAAAAAAATTGGCTTAGTTTTGAGATGTGTGTCTTCCTTTACAAAGGAGTTTGATCTTGAACTATCCTTGATATGTCTGTGGAATTTCAACCTGCTCTCTGTGAACTCTTACCCCTCTTGACCTTTTAAATAAATCCCAGTAGGGCCCTTTCCTGCCCATGTACTGACTGTACATCTAGTAATCATAGCTCCTGCCCTGCAGCCTGGCCCCTGAAAACGGTGGTGAGGGAATGAAATGTATTAATGTTTTTGCACAGTTACTTAAAACCATTGCAATAATAGCACTGTCGATGCAATCTTAAGAACAGTAGTCGTACTAGACATCACATTTAGGATAAAATCATTACTCATAAAAGGAATTCTTGCACAATATCCCTACTGAGAATAAAACCATTGAATCAAGATTAAAACCTATAAAGATGATTTAGTGTGTCGATAAAACTCTGGGGCGCACCATAAAATAATCAATTATCTATTTTTGAGGAGCGATAGCCAGTTTGGAAAGTGCTGGGCGAGGGAATAGTAGATCTTCCAGGTTTCTCACATATTTTCCACACCTTGCAAGTGTTTGTGTCTGTTTGAGAGAAACAAAGTGCTGATGCCTTCAGGCATGTGTAGATGTCCATTTTTAGAGAGTGGCTTCATAAGAGATCTCCTGGGGGCGTCAAGAGAAGGACAGCAGTACAAGAGGTGGGGCCATGATTCGATCCTATAGTTGCATAGTCTGCAGGCCCCCTCCTCTCCACGTGGGGCCCATTGGTTAAAGTCAATGGTACGCAGGCCTAGGAGGTGCATAAACATAATATTCCTGTGAGCCAATGGGTTTAAGCTGTCTGAGAGGTATGGTTGCGGTATCCCTGGGAGATAAGAGTCGCTCAGAACAGACAAAATAGTTGTCATTTTTAATGACCGAATGTCCTGCTGATACGAGTGAGATATTTCTCACCTGCTGGTTTATAACCCTTTTCCAGACTGCGTAGGAGATGGTGTCCAATTTTAGCGCTGTTTCATCAATTTGTAGAGATCTTATAGCCTTTTGTATTTGTCGGTTCCATGGGTTCCAGGAACTCTTGAAGGTTTCTTTTAGGCAGGCTTTGAGGGTGTTATCCGGGGCTTTTAATGGTGTCAGCCTCGCATGTAAGAGATTGTTTCAGAAGGCCCAGCTTGAATCGTAATCTTGCCTTGCGTATATATTTGGGGAGTTGAAGAACTCGTTTGTGAGTCATACATTGGGCGATGTCTAGGCTGGCCACACTCTCCTCTGGGAAGGCCTGATGCCCGTAGCTTAGGGTGGGAAACAGGGTGGCTTTTATCACCTTTAATATAGGAACGGCTGAGGTGCTGCACAGAGTTTGATTAAGACTGGTCAGGCTGTGTGTTATAGCTCCGGCTCTCTTTTTCAGGGCGGCTAGGTGGACTAATGGTCTAGAGGACCCCCAGGCAGTTGTACTTGGGTGTGGTTTTGATCTTAGTGGGCCCAATGCTCCAGGTTAAAAATTTCTTTTTTTGGCAGCGCCCGAAGAACAGGACCTTGGTCTTATCCTGAATAATTTTGAGGGAGTTGGCTTTGTTATAATCGTCAAGCCTGCTCAGGGTGCGTTGGAGACCAGATTTGGCACGGTCGGTTATAACGATGTCATCAGCGTATTGTAGGATGTGCAGTTTCGAGTGGCCCAATTGTGGAGGAAGCAGGCTGCTGTACTCCAGGGATCTCCCAGGGTTGGCAGTGTAGAGATTGAACAGGAGGGGTGCAAGAACGCATCCTTAGTTCAGGCCGTCTGGGGTGGAAATTTTTGTAGAAACGGTCGTAGGGCCTGTTCTCACTCGCACCCGTGTATTCTTGTGCAGAGAAATAGGAGCTTCCAGCAGGTCCCCGGGAATCCCCCAAACGTCTAATTTCTGCCAAAGAGTATTGAGGACCACTTTGTCGAAGGCAGCGCTGTAGCCTATAAAACAGCAGTAAAGAGGAAGAAGACTTTCTTGGGCTGCTCGATGGCTTAGGATGGCTAGGGCAGTGATGTTGTCAATTGTGGAGGCGGCTGCGCGAATCCCAGTTTGGAAATAGGGTAAGATGTTATTTTCCGCAACCCATTCTTCCAATAACGTAAGGACACCCCGAGCATAAACCTTGGCCTCTAGATCTAATAAGGCAATGAGTCGGTAGTTGGAAGGAAGGGTGGGATCCCTTTTTTAAAGATTGGGCATAAGGTCAATCCTCTCCATGAGATCTGTGCTGTGATGAAGGCGTAATTATAGAGGGGAGTTAGCAGCTTGGCCCAGTCTTCTAGAGCACATTTGAATGTAATAGCTGGGAGACTGTTGTGCCCGGGGGCGCCATAATTTTTCATGATTTTCAAGAATCTGCAAACCTGGGCAGGGGTGGTCAGAGCGCCGATTTCCATCGGCGTATTGTCATTTGACTCCCTGCTAGGAGCTTCAATAAGGCCTGGGGTTTCACTGCAGTATTGGAAGTTGACATGCCGTATCCAGGCTGCCCCTGAAACCACGTTCCCCCTGCAATTGTTGGAAGATCATAGTTTGCTGATATGATTCCAGAGGCGGGTCAAACTTTTCTCTTTTAGCATGCCGTGTATTTTTATCCACTCCTTCTGTTTTTTGAGTTTCTTGGCGTACCATGTTAATTTTTTGTACAATTTGCGCAGAGTGACCAGGTTTTTGATAGAGAGTGCGGTGGGATTATGTTTATGCGAGCGAGTGGCTCTCCTTAATGTTCTTCTTTCGTTGACAGTAGCCATATTGAATGGCAGCCGTGGAGAAATCCTGGGATGGCGGCCAGGGGCTCAGAGTCCCATTAAGATGTCTCTTTGGGCCTGATTATGATGGTGGGGAGACCGCCACCGACAGGCTGTCGGGGGCGGTCTCCCGCCATCAGTGACTGAATCACCGCCCGCCACATTCCGATGGCGGGCAGTGTGTTGGCGGTTGGAAAGACCGACCAACACGGTCCCAATGGTCGGAAGCATTCCGACAGCCTGGCGGACCCCCCTCCATCCCCAGAATGGCGGCGGTGACTGTCAGGCACCGCTGTAGGGATTACAATATCCCTTTCTGCCAATCGTTCTGCGGCGGTCAAACCGCAGCAAAACGGCAGGCGGAAACGGATTTGGGGGCTGTAGCGGACCCCCCTTACCCCCATGGGGCTGGTACATGGGCCCTGGGGGCACCTTTGGTGCCCCCCTACATATCCCTGTACCATGTGGCCACGTGGTGCAGGGATATGTAAACACCCTATTCTGTATTGCGGCGGAAGCTGCTGACCGCATCACCGCCGCAATACAAACTATAGGCAATACGACTGCCGTGGTGGCGGTCTCATTGTAATTCGGAGTGTGGGTAGGCCGCCTCATGGGCAGCCAGTCCCCATTCTGAGACGATGGCAGACAGACTTAAGTCTGTCCGCCATCGTAATTAGGCCCTAAATGTGGCTATTAAGTCAACCCATCTATGGTGGTGGTTCATAAGGAAGTTGTTAATGAAGTTCAAGTTTACTTCTTTGAGCCATTTGACCACCTTAGTGGCACCTGAGGTGTCCCATTTGATTCTTCTGACTAGGGTATGGGATTCGGTCCACGACGAGTGCCCCATTTCTGTGACTTTGGCGGCAACTGGAGCTTGTAGGTCCATTATTGCAGTCAGGGGGATATGGTCACTTTCTGTGCGGATGGGAATCTCCAGTTTGACAAGGTGACTTGCCAGAGATGTTGACAGGAAGATATAATCTATAGTTGAAATATTCTTAAATGTTGTGGGGAGATGTACACTGGAGTCTTGAGACTATAAGATTTGCTTCGCAGAACTTATATTGCAGTTGGATAATAGGATATTCATAGTTTCTTGTTCTTTAGTTTTAGGAGCTGATTTGTCATTGATTCCCAAGCCTCTGATATTAAAGTCGCCTAGTAGCAGGATTTCAACAGAGGCAAACTCTAACAGGAGATCTTCCAAATACTTAGTCAAGATTACTATTTGCGGATAGCTTTGATGTTTTCATTATGTTGTGATAACAGTTAATTAAAAGAAGAGGGAGGTCCTTTGTTTGGGTTGAAGCCTCTGTAATTAAAACAACTTGCCCTGCTGGGAAATTTCGGTGGAGAGGTGTAGCCGTGATCTTGCAAGAGTGTTTAATAAAAATTGAGAGGCCCCCGGATGGAAGTCCGAAGAGGTTAGACCGGGTTGCCGGTTGAAAAGTTTGTAGTAGCCATAGAGGACAGATGGAGATAGGGCCCAGGTCTCCTGTAGGCAGATAATGTCACTTTTGTTCAAATAATCCACTGCAGATTTGGATGAGATTATTGACTTGAGCCCAGCCATGTTCCAGGAAGTGGTGGTCAATTTGGAGCCTGCCAGCTTAAATGAGGCTTGACGGGGGTTTTGAGGGTTCCTGCTAGGAGCGGGACGCTCGCTGGTCTCGATGAGGGAACCCCTGGCGACTCTGACTATTAAAGTGGTCTGTGGGGTTTGACTTGCATCTCACAAGACGTTGATTATTTATGCATGAGATTTTTAGGTGCCAGGGAGCCACTCGTGAGCTGCTCCCCATGTACCTCTCAGTGCACTTATATGAGGCCTTGCCAAGTCTTCCTGAAGAAGTACGTGTGGATATTTTTGTTAGGGGGAGGGTCCAGAGCTCAATGTCCCACTCTTCAAAAGTCCTGGCTTCCCCAAGGATGGTGTCCCTTAAAGTCTCTCTTGACCATGTAGTGATGGTTGCTTCTGAAGCCCCTTTGCCCGATATTTGGGCAAACTTTGCTGCTGTTAGGTCAGAGGAGATTATCCCCCTGAGGGCTGGGACATGCTTAAATAGGCGCAGGAGATTGTTCCTGTTGAGAATGTCATGTGGGCCCTTATGGGCATAGTGCGTGATGAAAGCAAGTTCTAGATGATTGTCAGTGCTTTGACGGGTCGGCTCCCCAGGTTCTGCGGGGAGAAGTTGAGAGGCCTTGAAATGAAGAAATGTGGGTTTGAGTGGAAAACAGCTCTCCTCTGTTTGTCTTTGCCTGTCAGTCACCTGGTAGGCTTGAGGCTGTCTAGAGGATGACATTCGTAGTTGGTTGGCCCGAGGGACGTCGAAAGGATTGCACGTCTGCTGTGGCATGTAAGGGCCTAACAGGCCGCTATCTGTTAAGATGTGTGGCACAGCTGTGTTATTGCTTGCGTTTGCCGTACGATTGTCGGGTCCAGTCCCTGCGTTTGAGGCGCCCCTTGGAGATTGTGTATTGATGTCTTGAATGGCCGGGCCCCGGGGTCGTTGAGGTGCCCACGTGAGTTGAGTGGACATAGTGCTGGCCTTGGCTGTGGTAATGTGCAGTTCGGGGGCACTAGGTTCAGTGACGTTGACCTTGGGTGCATTCTGTACAATTGTCGAGAAGTTGTTGGGGGGGGAACGTTGATGGTAATGAGGACCTGCTTATAGTCAGCGATTTCAGTTTTTGGTTATGGGATCTGATTAAAGATGGGGAAGTAGATTGCCCCCCTCTCGTCTGGTGCCGATTTGATGAGAGCCCCTGCGAGCCAAGATCTCCGTTTTGCAAGTCGTTTTTTTGACAGTTTTTTTAGTTTCTTTTTTTCTTTTCTAGAGGCAGTTGGTTTTGTTGGGAGATAAATGTAGGATTGATGGGCACTTGCTGAGGCTAGATCGTCATTCCTGGGCTGGTTTGGATCCAGCGAGGCTGGTAAAGCCGTCGGACTGTGGATGCTGATTGGCTTGATTCCAGGTAAGGCTAAGGCTTGCTGCTGGAGCTCCGCGGGCGGGACCGATATGGTATCGGCTCGAAGAGTAGTGCCCTTTCTCCGGGGTATCAGTTTCTTTGCTGGCATGACCGCTTGGCCTTCCATATGGCCGGCTGGCCTTTTCCAGTGGAAGGTTGTGATGATGTTTGATTGATTAATTGTGATGGACTATAATAGGGTGCAACGCCTTCTTGAGGATCCCGTGAGTGACCTCCTTGACTCCCCGGGACTTCCTGGGCTTTCTGTGTTCTTTCTTCACCCTCCAGGTCCCTACTGCCTCTGTATTCTTTCTTCTCCCTCCAGGTCCCTCCTGCCTCTGTCATGTGCTTCAGTGCGCAGGGTCCGGTAACTATGTGGGGGGGGAGGGGAGGTCAGCAATTGAATTGAGGTCAGCAGGGGGAAAGGTCCACTAGCAGCCGGAAGCAGGCCACACCGGTGTAGTCCTGGCCGCCTCTGTCCGGGGGCCCCCATGCCTCACCACCTTCCTTCTACCACCCGCACATGATTGCGGTGCCTCTCTGGCTTGCGGCTTTAACCGTCGTCAGGCCGCAGGTCCTTGCCGCACTATACACCCGGCTGGCTGCAACCCAGGTGCTCACCAAACCACTGGGCTGATCCCACTGCTCTCCGGTTCCACTCAGCAGGCTCAGCTGCCCAGATAACTTGGAGAGGCTTAAGGCTGAAGGTTATGCGTGAAAAATGCTGTCAGTCCTTTCTGCTCTGCACAAATCCCTCTTTTTTCCTGGTGGTAGGTGAAGGAGGTAGATAGGTGGCCTCCTCCCACCCCCTGGGGAGGAAAAAGAGTCAGGAGGATGTAAAGAATGAGGCAAGGACGGAGCGGGGCACGGCGCGCAGGCGTGGGACGGGAGCGGCCCTCACCCTTCATAGAAGCCGCACCGACGGACGAGAGGAGCCACGGCACTAGCCTCGTCTGCCCGCCCTCGCGACACAACTCGCTTGCCTCGCCACCTCTCTGCCCACGGGCACATCCTGGGGTTGCGGTAGTCTTTCCTGCCTGTCCGCCTCAGCCTGCCTCCGCTCGTCCGTCGTTTCGGTTCTCCGCAGCTCGCACCGTCACTGGTTGTTCTCTCAGGGTCAGTAGCAGTCCAAACTCGATTCCCAGACCTTAAGACAGGCTGATTGGACCTTGTTTCAGTACTTCTCATGCATCATGTGAGGGAATGCCACAGGTCCAACGGGGAAATGTAAACCCGGTCTGACAAAGCATACCGCCCTATGAGATAATGCAGGCACAACACCCTGGAGTAAGGGCTGCAGGTGAAAAGACATGGATGGACGAGAGGCATTGTATGGAAGGGAGTCAGATGCCTCAGCCGCGGTGTTGGCGGAAGCTGGATCCTTCCACCTTTTCTAGTACTGTCATGTACATCACCCATGCTGCTTGAGGCTCCCTATACAGACCTGGCTATCTGGCCTGCATTGAGGTTTAGACCTTGAAGATTGGTGTCTCTGGTGGAGGTGAGACTACAACGATATTGCCAAAGGGGAAGCATCAGGTTGTCCTGGACATAATTGCTGCATGAGACACAGCTGGTCGCGCGTTCTGGGGGAAATGTTTACTGGGGAGGAGAATCCACTGACTTAGTGAAACATTGTATCCAGAAGGGAGGCTGATGTGGATACAGCTTTAATTGAAGACAATTGTATCTTCCTCTGGCAACCTAACGTTGGAAAGTACATCACCCTGCACAGCTTTCGATTCCCCTCAGCGGAAAGTGCAGAGATGGCAAATGTTTTTGCTGCTATTCCCAATTGTACCACCTCTTTGACTGTGGTGGTAGCTTTCTTTGATATGTTTTAGAGACAGTATACTTTCAAGTAATCCCCAGCCTCGAACATTTACCTGGCACACCACCTATCTAGTTGGCTTGGTGTTTACCCAACATTAAGGACCCCCTACCAATTAGGGTGGCTATGAACAAGGTTTTTTCGCTGTGGAAAAAGAACTAGGGGCCAGATGTACGACCCACCAATTAGCGACTCGCAAATTGCGTCGCATTTGCGACTCGCAATTTGCGACTCACAAATTGGGATGTACAACAGTGTCTCAGACACTCTTTGCGATTCTTAATGGAGTCGCAAATTGCATGCCTCAATAATATTAATGAGGCAGGCGCAATTTGCGACCCCATTAGGAATGGCTAGCACTCACAGGGATGGTGGCCTGCTGGGGTCAGCAGACCTCCATGTCTCTGACTGTTTTTTAATAAAGCAGTCTTTTTTTGTAAATGCAGCCCGTTTTCCTTACAGGAAAACGGGCTGCATTTAAAAAAGAAAAATGAAACTTTTCAGTTTCAGTTTTTTAAGGGCAGGCAGTGGTCCCTGGGAAATATTTTCTCACATACTCACAAAGGGGAAGGTGTCCTTGATTCTGCTAGGTTATATCAACCCACCCAGCATGGGAAACTGGGAGACCCTTAGTCCCCAGTCCTGGTCACAACAGACAGAAGTCGAGCTGAGCTTCTCCACACTGATGTACAGCTGTTTGACAATTTGGGAGTCTTAAGCTCCCCTTTTTATAATCCTTTTCCAGACACAAATCTGATATAGCTTTTCTTGTCTTTAAGTTTGTATTTTCGGGGTTGCCCACTTTGAACGCCCATTCCTGTCTTGCTCTTCCTCCAGGGAGCAGCCTATCACAGCAGAAGCATCTCCAAAACTGATAATCCCAAACACAGACCATTGTAGTGACTAGAGGATCACAGGTGAATGTCAGCCTAAATGATCTGTGTATCAAAGGGTTGCAAAGACCCCCCAACCTTTTATTTATGATTCCCTTCCCAGCCCGATCTCCTTCCTGAGATGTGCCCAGGACCCTTAGACCACTGACCTCTGGTTAGAATCAATGAGCCCTTTTTGAAGTGTACTGAAGAGCCTGACTCATCCCTCTTCTAGGATGCATATCCCACCCACTAGTCTGGAATGCAGCAATCCACAAATCTGTCTGGGGCAGGGGTTCATCTACCTCCAAAATCTCATCCAGCTAGCCCTAGGTATCCCAAAATGGCGTCCAGAGACACATATTGTATCCTTCACAGGTGCACATACAGCCCAGCACACACATGCACCCACGCCCATTGACTCATGTACTGTATCCTTTCACAAGAAAAACAAAAAACAGGAGTAAACCTGTTAACCCAGTTGAGACCGGGTAAGTATTACATCAATAAAACAGCGTCTCAACAGGTATATCAAGCGGGGGGACTGTTCAAAAAGGTGTATCAATCACACAGCACAGGAAAGAAATAAGGGAGACCAATGAGATTGAAAAGGTTGTTATTTGCATACAGAAGCACAGAAATCAACTAAATTGCAGTAACCATAACAACCAGATGTGCACTGGAAGTGTTGTAGTGAATAAACGGCGCAGTGACACACGTGATAAAAAACAACGTGAGGCGGCGAAAAATTATAATAATAATCAGTGTAGGTCAAACAAAAATATTTACAATCACAAACATAATTCCATTATTTGTGAATGACCCTTTGGTTGCCGCAATTGGCGTTGTAGAGTCGACGGCGTTTCGACCTCTCTAACTCAAGGTCATCATCAGGACGATGGTTACACGATTCATTTAAAGTGCTCTATAGAATCAAGAGGGAAGGGAGAAAAATCAATAGGACTGAAACCCAGAGAGAAAAGATTAAAATACGGGAAGGAAAGTCAGGGCAATACCTGGTGGCACTAGGTGGGGAGGGGGAAATCCAGAAGGTGAGTCCTACACGTCTGGAACTGCAAGCGGTGTGATTTGGGGAAGTCTTCAATGGCTGGGATGTCGTCTAGAGAAGGGAAGGAAAATAAGAAGGCAATGGCTATCAAGGAACAAGGGCCGAGTAAAAAGACCAGAGGTTTAAACGGCGCCGTGGACTTACCAATTATGGAAAGTCCTGCGTCAAGGGGGAGAGCATGCGGAAAGCTGGGCAGCGCTCTGAAAAGAAGCGAGATAAGAAAAGGAAAGGGGAGGGGAGGGACGATTAGACATAGGGATAGACCGAAGGTTTATATGTTGGTACGAAAGGACAAAAACCGCTGTGGTCTTACCGGAGAAAAATTCCGATGGGCAGCGGGTGGTTGGGTCCACTGATTCATCGCGTTTGGAGGAGTATGGGATCAGGATGCCGGGATAAATCCAAAGTGCGGGTAGGACGAGTGAAGCGTCTCAAGCGTGCTGCACGGCATGTCTAAGATATAGAAGCCGGCAGGGTCACGTGAGAATGCTTAACGCACGGGTCCTGGCGATAAGAACTAGAGCGTGGTACAAGTATTCAATGCCCCTGGGGGACGGGAAAGGATAGAAATAAAAAACGGCACAAAACAATGGCCGTATGTGAAAGACACAGAGAAAGAGTGACATAAAATACATATTCAGACAACATTCAAGGGTATTATTACAGTAAAAACAGTAAATTGCAGTATCAGAGGATAATAGTATAACTACACAGTTATTCGGTAGACTGCAACGCGATACATATAAATGGTAATACGGAGGCTACCGAGTATACTCTACAACGCCAATTGCGGCAACCAAAGGGTCATTCACAAATAATGGAATTATGTTTGTGATTGTAAATATTTTTGTTTGACCTACACTGATTATTATTATAATTTTTCGCCGCCTCACGTTATTTTTAATCACGTGTGTCACTGCGCCGTTTATTCACTACAACACTTCCAGTGCACATCTGGTTGTTATGGTTACTGCAATTTAGTTGATTTCTGTGCTTCTATATGCAAATAACAACCTTTTCAATCTCATTGGTCTCCCTTATTTCTTTCCTGTGCTGTGTGATTGATACACCTTTTTGAATGAAATGAAATGAAATGAAATGAAATTTGTACTTGTAAAGCGCACTTATACCCCCAAAGGGGTGTCCTGGCGCTGTACGCATACCGCTGTGGAACCCTTCCTGGCTTTTCCCTGTGAAATGTCCACTCCTGGGCACCCCCAGGGTGAAGCCAGGCATCCCAGCGCTGTTGGGGCCGTTGTGGAGATTAAGCAAGCTATTGCCCAGAGTTGCAGAGTGGGACCCATGATTAGAATAGGCACCGAGGCGAGAATTATCAGGTCCGAGGAAATTGAGCCCAAGACCCGCCGAGGCGGGAATTGAACCCTGGTCCCGGGCCAGATCTCTGCATCAGGGTCTGCCGCTCTAACCATTGAGCCACACTTCTCCCTTCGGCACCCAACACTTCTAGGGTACTATTCGAGAGACTAGAAAATCTCAAGAAAAAACCAATTCGCACCGACCTGCATGCTCGCATGCTTACTGAGTACCTCAAATCTAACACCATACCTCTAGGACTACAAATACATAACGTCCCTGCTATTTTTACCCAGGACCCCAAGTTTCGTACTGGCTTTAGTCATCTGGCTACTACTTGCTCCAGGCACTGGATGGTCCTGGGTATTGATACGGCGATAGAACACAGTAAGAAAGAGTTGGAAGAGATAGCAGAGTTAGAGAAGCTTGTCCTAGCTGACACTACCATCACTGACGCTAAGGGCCTCCTAGACAGAGTAAACGCTACTATCGCAACCTTCCATACTTTCGAACAAAATAAAAAAGTAAACAAAATTCAGAAGGATATTAAGAACTACAATAGAGACCAGACGTATCCATATTTACACGACACATTCTACAACACACCCTACCAGCCACTTAGAAATAGAAAACTGGGGCAGGTACCGCAATAATCAGCTTATAACTTTCTCTGATTCCTCCAATACATCCATCGAGGACTCAGACGGTGGTGAGGGCACAAGCTCAGGTGCACATAGGCGTCCTCAACCACCGCCACTCCTCCCTACTGGTTTTTTAGGAGTGGACCGCGGACGTGGCCGCAGAAAACAAAACTACCAAAGCCAATACGCAGGCGAGAGACAGACCCGCCAAAAATTCTACCAATGGGGGCCCCAGCAATGATAGGTGGAACACAGCCTGACACTATGACACTCTTATCGAGGGATATTTCCATCCCTTCCAACTCTAATAATGAAAACAGGATTCCATCCACCATCTCCAGGCCATCTATTACCACTCCCGATCTACCCATGAACAATGTGGCTGCACAACCAGTAATTCCTTTAACACTTCAGACTTCATCTCCCCCCAACCTGTCCATACCCATCTTCAATCTCTCCACCCATCTTCTATCCTCTGATGAAATCTCCCTACTCAGTAAAGGCCTTTCCTTGGTCCCCACTGCACGCAGTAATTTTTTCAAGCTTCAGGAAGATTTACTCCTGTTTTTCAGACGTATCCGTCTGAAACAGTTTTTCTCTGACAAACCTGAAACCAATATGCCTTTTGTAAGACAATTCAGACCGGCCTCCACCTTCTTGCCACCTACTTCAATGATGCCGCCAGAGATTTTAACCTTTGAGAAACTCGTCCTACACGAGGTGAAGGAACTCCAAAACCAATCCGAATTTGTACCCTACAATTTGCCACTCACGGAAAAACTTGCCATAAACATTTTAAGTGACAACAAGAATATAGTCATCAAACCCACCGATAAGGGTGGGGGTATAGTTGTAATGGATCATGACTAATATGATGGCGAGATCCTTCGCCAGCTCAACAATGCCACACACTACCGCAAGTTGACTTCAGACCCACTCACTACTATCCAAAAGAAAATATCCACAATCACCTCTCAGGCTCTTCACAGTGGCATCATCAGTAAAAAAGAACATGCTTTCCTCAATAACCCACATCCCAGAACACCTGTGATCTATACTTTGCCTAAAATACATAAAAACCCATCGACCCCACCCGGCCGACCCATAGTCTCTGGTTGTGGTTCCATCTTGGAACCTTTGGGCAAATACATTGACGCCATCTTGAAAGAATTTGTTCCACTCACCAATACCTTTGTCAAAGACAGCACCCACTTGATCAATATCATTGAGGATCTCCCATTCAACACCGATACTGACCTCATGGCCGGCCTCGATATTGAATCGCTGTATACCAACATTCCCCAGACAGAGGGCCTGGCAGTGATTGAACATCTATTGAATACACGATTGAGACCCATGCATATTCCGACCGAGTTCATAATTCAACTTCTTAACATTGCATTGACCGACAATTACTTCCTGTACAAAGACACGTACTACCTCCAAATTAAGGGAGTTTCCATGGGCGCTTGTTTCGCCCCCAATTTTGCTGTCCTTTATGTTCACCACTTGGAATCGACATTCATCTTGTCAATTCAAAACCCTTTCTTGAATAACATTATATTATGGCGTCGCTACATAGACGACATCCTCCTCCTATGGCAAGGACAACAAGAAGACCTTTCCTCTTTTGTCACTTGGCTTAACATCAACCAACCCCACCTTACTTTTCCCTCTGACATCAGAAGAAATGATCTTCCCTTCCTTGATCTCACATTACACGCTGAGGAGGGCACCATTGGCACTATCTTGTACCGAAAACCCACTGAACGCAATACCTTGTTGCTTTATTCTAGCTACCATCCACGCGGCCTGCGTGACGGCCTACCATATGGGCAATTCCTCCGCATACGGCGGAATTGTAAATGGCGCAAGGACTATTTCCGTGAGGCAGCTATCCTCTCCGAGAAATTGACTAGCAGAGGCTACCCTAAACACCTAGTAAAAAGGGCGCTCAAGCGTGCTTGGTACAGTCATAGAGAGATAATCTTGACACCATCAATCAAACGCCAAAACACACGTATTCCTTTTGTCTCAACCTACAGTCCTTGTAGTAACAAGGTTGGCAAAATAATCAAGAAAAACTGGACATTGCTCCATACCTTTGCACATTTTTCTGAACCCCTTTACTTTCTTACAAAAGAGGAGACAATCTCTCGGACAAACTGGTCCATGCCATTACATGGCCTTCTAAAGTAAAGAATGACCAATCAGTGACATCATTGTGGGGTCTCCCACCCATCATAGGCCATTATAAATGCCATAATTGTAATGTTTGTGACCTTACCAGTAACACCAAGGTATTTGTCACCACAGACCGTACCTACCAACTAAAGCATTTTTCCAACTGTCGCACCAATAATGTCATCTATACGATTCGTTGCCCTTGCAATCTACTTTACATAGGCCAGACCACACAGATGGTGAAACAACGCATCTCCCAGCACAAGAGTCGCATTAGATGCAATGTCACCACTGCACCATTGGTAACACACTACAAAGAAAACAATCACTCAGAAACAGATTTGACATAGCAGGTCATAGACCGTCCACTACTACCCATCCGTGGCGGTAACCTCCAACTCTTACTGAACAAATGTGAGTGTAGATGGATCACACGATGCAACTCTGTAGCCCAAGGCCTGAATTCACTTGATGAGTGGAACACAGTGATCACTACAACATAGAACTCCTAGTCTTACATTCATCGTGTGATAGCTGTTTCTTGCTCTAATTCTGTATGTTCTTTCTCTCCGAACTGGAACCTAATGCATAAACTTTTTTCAAATTGTTTTTATTCACATTATATGTTTTAACACCTACATTGGTAGTGTAACACTTGTCAACACAGTTGGTCGCAATACACAAGCTCAGAGTTCGCCAAATACATCAGTGATTGTTTCCGCTGTTTTTGTAAACTGTTTATGTATTCGATTTCATTCTTTTGACTATTTTGCAAGTCACACAAGATGCATCACGTTGTTTTTATTCCCTCCTACATGGTATAAACTTCCTGTGAAAGATCATCCAAATGGACTTGGTAGCCAGTATATCATTGTTTCCGCTTTTTGTAAATTGTTTAATGTATCTGCTTTCGCTTAACTTTCCCCCCCTTTACCTTGATCATCAGATGCAATATGTTGGTTTAATTTCCTAGTGCATGGCACACAATTCCCATTTAGGTTCATCCGAATATACTCGGTAGCCTCCGTATTACCATTTATATGTATCGCGTTGCAGTCTACCGAATAACTGTGTAGTTATACTATTATCCTCTGATACTGCAATTCACTGTTTTTACTGTAATAATACCCTTGAATGTTGTCTGAATATGTATTTTATGTCACTCCTTCTCGGTGTCTTTCACATACGGCCATTGTTTTGTGCCGTTTTTTATTTCTATCCTTTCCCGTCCCCCAGGGGCATTGAATACTTTTACCACGCTCTAGTTCTTATCTCCAGGACCCGTGCGTTAAGCATTCTCACGTGACCCTGCCGGCTTCTATATCTTAGACATGCCGTGCAGCATGCTTGAGACGCTTCACTCGTCCTACCCGTACTTTGGATTTATCCCGGCATCCTGATCCCATACTCCTCCAAACGCGACGAATCAGTGGACCCAACCACCCGCTGCCCATCGGAATTTTTCTCCGGTAAGACCACGGCGGTTTTTGACCTTTCGTACCAACATATAAACCTTCGGTCTATCCCTATGTCTAATCGTCCCTCCCCTCCCCTTTCCTTTTCTTATCTCGCTTCTTTTCAGAGCGCTGCCCAGCTTTCCGCATGCTCTCCCCCTTGACGCAGGACTTTCCATAATTGGTAAGTCCACGGCGCCGTTTAAACCTCTGGTCTTTTTACTCGGCCCTTGTTCCTTGATAGCCATTGCCTTCTTATTTTCCTTCCCTTCTCTAGACGACATCCCAGCCATTGAAGGCTTCCCCAAATCACACCGCTTGCAGTTCCAGACGTGTAGGACTCGCCTTCTGGATTTCCCCCTCCCCACCTAGTGCCACCAGGTATTGCCCTGACTTTCCTTCCCGTATTTTAATCTTTTCTCTCTGGGTTTCAGTCCTATTGATTTTCCTCCCTTCCATCTTGATTCTATAGAGCACTTTAAATGAATCGTGTAACCATCGTCCTGATGATGACCTTGAGTTAGAGAGGTCGAAACGCCGTCGACTCTACAACGCCAATTGCGGCAACCAATGGGTCATTCACAAATAATGGAATTATGTTTGTGATTGTAAATATTTTTGTTTGACCTACACTGATTATTATTATAATTTTTCGCCGCCTCACGTTGTTTTTAATCACGTGTGTCACTGCGCCGTTTATTCACTACAACACTTCCAGTGCACATCTGGTTGTTATGGTTACTGCAATTTAGTTGATTTCTGTGCTTCTATATGCAAATAACAACCTTTTCAATCTCATTGGTCTCCCTTATTTCTTTCCTGTGCTGTGTGATTGATACACCTTTTTGAACAGTCCCCCGGCTTGATATACCTGTTGAGACGCTGTTTTATTGATGTTTCCTTTCACAAGCACACATACACCCCAGCGTACAGACATAACCACATGCACTGATTCTCATTTACTGCACAATTTAACAGGCATACATACATTGCCCAGAGTTCTAACAAGGCGATACCAGGTAAGTCTTTTTGAGAAAGTTTAGAAAGACTTTAACTTGCTGCTTGCGTGATTTTTGGGCTGGCGTCGTTTCCGGTTCACTTGGATCCAAAGAAAACGTATCAAAGTTCATGAAGTAGCCAGAAGCAGTTCGATCAATTGTAGGAATTGCATCGGGATTTGTTGAAATCGCATTTTGCTCTTGTCGAGGCATGTTGACGTAGACGTCTGTATTTGGTCTAATTGCAACTTGTGTGTTATTTTGAATTGAATTTTGAAGTTGAACTTCTGGTTCAAGGGGAACGAGTTCCATAGCATTGTTGCATAATCCTTCATTCCGCACAGGAGGCTCTTCCAAAGTGATGAGTCTTTCTGTTTGAACTTCTTGGATTGTAGCTAGAGGAGGTCGTCTGCTACTGTGGAGTCCACGAGGCCTACTATTCAGTATCGGCCACATAGTGTGGTTTGATTAAGTCGATTGAGACAAATCTTTTCTCCTTTTTCCCGGCAAGAGGCGGCAAAAGCACAGTTCTTGTTCCTTGAACTGCTAGGACAGGTACAGGCTTTCTGTATGAAGGTCCAAATTCTTTTTTGTCCGCTATTTTCTCTCTGACCAGATCCCCGACTTTTGGGATCCAGACAGGTCTTGCCGTATTTGCCTTGACTTCCCCAGTGGCGGTCTGTTTCTGGAGGACGTTACTTTGTTGTGTCCTGGATTCATTTAGATCCTGTAAAACAGCCAAACGATCATGGATATCAAATGGTTTCTCATCCGCCACTGTGCCTTCACAATCAAGATCAGGTACCCCCATTCTTGTCCCAAATAGGACCTCATATGGAGTGACACCCCCGAGAGAATTTCTTGGCTGGTTATTGAGTGCTCGTTGTACCCCATATATATGATTGACCCAACTACCGCCCTTGCCTAATACCCTAGCTGTTAAAGATTGCTTTAGGTCCCGATTCTTCCTCTCCACAACCGAATTTCCCTCAGGATGGTACGGAGAGGAGTACCGCAATGCTACGCCATACTTTCCATGGCCTCTTTTTAAGCCCGAGAGCTAAACGCCGGGCCACGGTCAGAATGTAACGTGCCAACTGCGTATGTCCCTATAAAGACTCGCAAATCTTTGATAAAAGTTTGAGCATCAGCCGAGCGCTGAGGCCATACCCATAGGAATCTTGAGCAGGAATCCACTGCAACCATGATATACTTGTAAGTCCCATCCGATTGTAAGGGGTCGCAGTGGTCCAGATACACACACGCGAGAGGTCTGTCTGATTTTAGTAACGGTGTCTGTGCCGGGCGTGTTATGGTGGAGCCTTTCATCTGTTGGCAGATGTCACATTTCAAGACTATGGGGCCGATTCCGATCTCGGCCGGTAGTGCACCGAATCGGATTCGGCTTTACCGGATCCGATTCGGAGCCCTATTTCCCGACCGAGTCGTACGTGCGTCCGGGCGAGCGAGTACGATGCGTGCGCTCGCGAAATCTCCGACCGACTCGTTCGCAGGACCGGACCACTCCGACCGACTCGCACGGGGACGACTCGCACCGCGCAATGGAGACGTTCCCCGGCCGGGTAAGTACGATGCGCACCTCGACCGCTCCGACCGACTCGCGCAGTCCGGCTCCAAGGAGCTGTCGGAGCCGCACTTTGGGGGTCCGTGTCGGACCCCCCTGTAAGCGTAGCCGCGCGAGTCGCACACAGGGGGGACCCATGGGTCCCCCCTACACGTGCATGTACGGCGCGACCCGCATCGATGCGAACCCGCTGTAGGGGGCGCCCTTGTTCACGTCGTGCCCATTGAGTCAATGGGAGCCCGTGTACGCGTCGTACGACTGGCTCCCATTGACTTCAATGGGAGTCCGACCGAATCGAGTCCGATAGCATACGTGCGCATCGTACTCGTTCGGTCGGGCTGCTAGGGTCCGATTCGGTCGGTAATCTCTCCGGGTCCGGCTCGGTCGGGGAGATTTCCGGCCTGAATCGGAATCGGCCCCATAGTCTTTAGTTTGCTTTGTTAGACCTGGCTACCAATAGCGCTGTTTCAACAATGAAATAGTTGCTGTAACGCCTGTATGTGCAGAGCCCAAACCCTTGTGTGCAGCAATAATTAAACCTTGCCTACGATCCATATTTGGTATCACTCTATCCCCCACTCCAGGAATCTGAGCATATGGAATGTTGTTTGCATCTAACTTGTAGGAGTACTTGAGTGGAAATTTCTTTGGTACGGCTGAGCTGCCTTTGCGCAAAGCATTGACAGCAACCATTATCTCACCGTCTATCCTCGTTTTTGAATGAGTGATTGCAGCTAAGGAAGCGGTTCATACAGCCCCCTTTGCGGATTCATCAGCCAATGAATTCCCTTCAACGTGAACGCCATCACGTTGATGACTCAGTGTATGAATCACGTGAGCCCTCGGTAGTTCGTTCTTCAACTCAGCTACCTGTTCCCATAGCATTTTATGCTTAATTGTGCCACCTTTTGCGTCTTTGAACCCGTTTTGTTCCCAATGATGTAAATATTCATTGTATGATTGCACACAGTAAAAAGAATCACACACTATCAGTGTGGGGAATTCGTGATCCGTATTCACCAGTGCTAGTATCAGTGCTTTTAACTCTGCCAACTGAGCCGTGCAGTCTTATAGAGATTGCGTTTTGGTGCAACTTGGATGGAACTTTCCATCCCGCATGCGACCTTTAACGATTGCACATGCTGCGCTGTATTGTTGCTTACTATGGCCGGTTGAGCAGATCCGTCAGTGTAAATAATATATTCATACTGATCTAGAGGCAAAATTTCATTTGGTAGAGGATATTCTTGTTCGTATTGCAGGAATGCCTGTGTTTTTGAACTTGAATCAAATCTGTATTCAACATCCGTTGCAGTAAGGGTATTAGCCCATTGTATCCACCTCGGATGTAAGGCTTTTGCATTTGGAATGCTAGCCTTTGTAACAGCTTCTAAAGCTGGTACTGGGGGTCACGACAATTATGCGTTTTCCCTGAGCCAGGGCTCTTTCTCTTGCCACAGCGATCTGAACTGCTGTCAGGATTTTTTCTGTTGAAGTGAAACGCATTTCTGCGTTTGTGTACAGGTGTGATTTGTAAGCGATTGGTACCGTTTCGCCTTCATTGAAGGTTAAGTAAGTGTACCCACATTGACCCGCTATTACACGGATCACTAAGTTGCGTACGTTTACTCGCGTCTGTAGGTGTTATGAAGCTATCATATCTTCTTGTAGTGAACGTAGGATGTTTGTGTGTTCCTGTGTCCATTGTCTAACTGAAAAGTCAGGTTTTATTAAGTCGTAGAAAGGTTTTACTCTTTCTGCGTAATCCAAAATGTATGTTCTGCCGAAATTTAGGAATCCCAGTATCGATTGTAGATTTTTCAATGATTTTGGAGGCTGGAGCAGCGCACATTTTCTAAAAAGTTAGCTGCCAGACTTTTCCCTTCACTTGAAAGCTCATATCCTAAAAACAGGACATTGAGGTGGGCAATTTTTGATTTTTTTAAATTAAATTTGTAGCCCTCAGAGGCGAATCCCATAATTATGGTGCTCACCCTGGTCAAGTGCCTTTTTAAGTCATCGTCCGTCAGATAAATATCATCCACATATGACAATGCTTCCTCATCAAAATTTTGGAGTAATTCAGTTACTCTTGCTGAGAATACCACCGGGCTGTTCTTATATCCCTGGGGGAGGCGACAAAATTGTCGCTGGGACCCCAACACTGAGAATGCGGTCAAATACCTGCTTTCAGGCGCTATATTTTGGCAGAAAAATCCATTTGAGATATCAAGTGTAGTTTTGTATTTTTTCCGCACAATGTTATTCATTAATACGCACTGTGTGCGTTTTGGACAGCGAATGTCTTTGTGCATGTGTTAAAATGTCTGTAATCTAAAACTAGACGATATGAGTTGTCCGGTTTTGATACAGGAAACAAAGTATTGTTCATTGGTGAGGTGCATGATTCAATCACCCCTTGGTATTCAAGTTGATCTAAGATCTCCCTGACCTGTTTTTTAGCTTCTTGCTATATTGGATATTGTCTCTGTGCATTTGGTGAAACTTTTAATGGGATCACGTGATGGGTTGAATCTTCATTCCATCCGGCACGATTTTTGTACAATGCTGGAGCTAGGGCAACTGCCCACTCCCATGCATATGCATGTTTAAGATGAATGGGAACGAGGTCGGAGAATGCTGGAAAAATTACAGTTTCTCCCCTAGGGCACTCCATAACGAATGCTGGCGGCCAATCTTGTTCAGCTAATAGGATGTCATAACCAGATGATAGGTTTTTCCAAAAGAGACCTTTAACTTTCCTGGGCTTGTCCCCCTCCATTTGGAGTGTTATTTTGTGTAACTTATGTGGGACGCTCATCCTTGTATCTGGTGTTTCCACCGTGATATAATCATTCAAGCCCGCTGTCACCAGAAATTCCATCAGGTTCTGGCAAGCTATTGTTACCTCTGCCGCACTGTCTAGCATTGTCAGAGCACATTCCCCGTTCAGAAGTTGTGTCCTCAGAATTCTGGGCATGTCTGATCTTCAGGCCTGCAACTTTCTTCTTCTTAAACTGAGGTTTTGATTTTGGCTTTTCTTCTTTTTTGGAAGTATAGTCTTGAGCGTGCTGTTTGTCTCTGTACTTTGTACGCTCTTCTTTGTGTTCTGACCATCCTTCTCTCTCTGAGTTTTTCGTCGAAGCCCTGAAAGGAACGAGAGGAACGTTTATCAGTATCCTGATACCTGTCAGGTTTCCTAATATTATCCCTATTCCTGAGGTTGTACCTCTTTTCAGAGGGCTCCTGTGGAGGAGATCTGCCTCGGGATTGAGATCTGTTTCCTTTAAAGTTTTGTTGTTTTTATTATCCCACTTCTTTTTAGAAGAAGCAGGTGTCTGCTTAGAATTGTCCTTTTCAGGACTGCCCATCAGTTGGGGTTTTAAAACTTTCCCACCCAAACTGTCTCTGCCTAATTCTGCATATGCAGTTTCAATTATTTTGAGGAGTTCGTGTTGTTGATCTAATGAACTGTACTCCCTTAGTCGTTGGCGGATTGCCACTGAAGCTGCTTCCCCTTTAATATTAGCTAGTATTATGGCTGATACCTGGTCATAGTTATTTAGTAACTTCATCCCCAAGTTCAGAGCAGGTTCTGCTCCGTACTCGTTTTGTATTTGTCGTAATACATCTGGTATCACTGCTAATGAAGGAATACCATGTGTCCTGGTATATATGGCAGCAAAGACTGTACCCCAAGAGGTGCAATCCTCTACTTGTGGTGTTATCCCCATGGGCAAGCAGATTGTTAGCATTCAGTGTTTTTCAAACGGGGTAGTATTCGGGAATACTGCCTCGAGCTGAGTTATTTTCTGAGCTACCCAGATTGGCATTTGTTCACGTTTCGTGGGCATTTTGCCCATTACTGCTTGTAATGTTTGTGGTGTGATTTTAGTTGCTGTACCCTGAGATTGAGTTCCATTTGTTGCAACTGTTGCTGGTTGGTCTGTGAAAGTCCTCATGACGAATTGCGTCAAGTTTCTGTAGATTTTAATTAAATCCTTGTGTTGTATGAGTAAGTCTGCCTGCGGCATTGTTTCAATGTCAGGATGTGGTGTGTAGGCTGCTAATATCGGCCATGTTGCCCCCTCTCCTCCGAGCGGGCCTAATCTTACTCTGGGGCATATTAGCAAGGGCACTATCGCCGCTTTAGCGGCACTTTTTGCCGCTAAAGCGGCGATATTCTTATCGCCCTATCAGCAAACTGTCTCTAACAGCAGTTAGAGACAGTTTTCGGGCATTAGCGCCCGTATCTTTACCGCTTTGCATGTCAGTGATATTTATCGCTAATGACATGCAAAGTGGGCGTTCCCGACGAACAAACCTGGGAAACACCCGCTAACAGGCCTATCGCCTATTAGCAAGGTGGCCATGGCCCCAGTTAGCGACGTGAAAAGTCGCGCTAACCGGGGTCATCGCCATTTATTTAACACCTGCAATTTTCAGGTGTTAGCCATATCTAACATGGGGGGTGGATTATGCTGATACGACCACAGGGTCGTATCAGCAAGGTTATCGCCGTTTTCCATGAAACATCGCTGGAAAACCAGCGATGTTTCATGGAAAACACCGCTATGGCTGGAATAATTATCGCCATAGAGCTAAATGTCGCTAATACAGCGTTAGCATGGCAAATTATTCCGACGATAGCCGGCGATAACAAAGTGCTCGCTAAACACGCTTTGCGATGTTTAGCGCACTTTTTAGATAATATGCCCCTCTGTTTCTTATGTGGGGTAGGGCGCCTTTAAACCACTATAAGTGTTCCTGGTATGTGAGTGGAACCCCTATGTCCTCGAACGGACCATATTCCACTGGTGCATCTCCTTCTGTATAGTAGTGAAATGTGTGTGTTCTTGCATCTGCTTTTAGGAATGTAACCCACGAATAGAATACCTCTGTTTTGTTTGATTCGTGTGCCTCAATCATGAAAGCTACTAACCCACCCCTAGCTTGTAAACCATTTTCTAATAGTTTCAGGGTGATTGTATGTCTGAATTTAGGTGCAATTTGAATTGCGTTTGAATCTTCTTCTCCGTCTGAGACGTGTAGATTTACTACTGTGTTATTTTCGCCCTCAGTCATTTTTGTAAAGAAGAAGTTTGTTCAAGGGAACTAAGATAAGGTTTTATTTGCACAATTTTAGGAACACTGTGTCCTTCAAACTTGATTAACCAACAGCTAATAAATAGGATTTTTAGCCTACTCAGCTGCGGCGGAGTTTGTGCCCACCCACTCCAGACGTCTCTGGTGTTTTGTGAGTAGGGGTCTCTGAGAATAGCACGACTGAACTACTTAGATTCTTCTGTTAAATAAGTACCCAACCAACGTTGGTGGTGCCATGTCGTGTAGTTCCTATATATAACCTATACAGAATCTGCGCGTTCGGATAACATGAACTGTGGGCTTGGTGGCAGACTGACTCTGAACACCCCCACCGCAAATGTTAGCCTGTTTGCATTAGCTAGCTCACAGTGCCACTAGTGTCTCCTCTTATCAGGGAGAGAATAGTTTTTGGCAACCTTAGAACATGACAATCCTGATCCCTCAGGATCGTGGAAACAATGTACTACTTTTCGCTCAGTCACTCGTGCTCATTTATTTGGTCTCAGAGAGTTACACAGAAGAAACAGTCTGGCGTGTTACAATAAGAATTTATTGCACAGTTGTTCTTCTAGTGTAAAATAGATGTGCTGCAATAATTGTTAGACTGTAGCAGATATATATAATCAGCAGTATAGTGAATATAAATGGTTAGTACAGTTCTACCATTTTGCAATAATCGTAAATGAATACATGAATATAAAATGCATGATAAAAGAAAGCGCGTACTCCTACGGTGCCTATCTAGATGTACCTAAGTGTACCTAGCATGTGAGTAGGTGTGAAGCCAAGAATCCCGCTAGGATTTAGTCAAACTCCATTACCTGAAGTGTGAGAATGTAGGAGCCCGTCCTGGTCTCGAGTTGGACACCCCGCGAGGGATGTTTAGACCACTGTCAGCTGGAGCGTCTGCATGCAGGAGCCTCAGCGTCTCTGGTCAGTGTGTCAGCCTGGAAGTCTCGGTTCCCTCTAACTAACACTAGCAAGATGTGCTATATTTATGCAGAAAGTATCTAGGGTTCCTTTGTCCCTGGTTTCTTGTGTTAGCCATTGTTGGATTTGAGGATGACGTATGGGATGAACCTTGTACGTAGATATTATGCAGGTGGTGTAGCCCCAGCATGGTTTTGAAGAACCCTTATGAATATTCATTCATACTGTGTGAGTCTATTGATGAAGTTTATAGGACACTATTGTTCAGGGAGAAACCCTCCTTCTGCGCCCAGGACTAGAACTAGGTAAAGGTTCAATCCTAAAAGGTCCGTTATTCTGTAGTGTAGGGGAGGTAGTGTACGTGAAGGTGTATGATATTACCCGGGCCTATATTAGGGTACCTATATGAAACATAACAGTGCCCTGTCCGGTGCTGCATACAACACATTCTAGGCTAAGGGTGAGTTAAGCACACTGCAGTGGAACTTTACACGAGTGAGCCAGAAGGCACCACTCTAGTGAAAAAGGCTTGCTCACTCTCCTGATAGCTATTACTGAAGACATGTTATGTGGTCGCCACCTCATTCTTGCTACTTAACTTCAGGTGAAGGCAGTAGCGTTTCACCACCCGAGGGTAGCGCTTTGGGCGCCCCACCCGGTCTTAGGAAGACCAAAATCTGTGAAGCAGGCTTAGGTCATGGTGGACACACATGATCAGTGTTCTTCCATGACCAACAAATTGTCACCAATGATGCAGATATCACCGCAGTTGGGGCCTTTAGGACAAGGATACACGCCCATTATCTTTTGTTCAAGGTACAGACTCAAACAGTGATAACCTAAGCTAGTTTCTCCTGAAACAAAAACACAAACATTGGCATAGCATGTAAGTGCCTACAAAAGGACACTATCTTTTTTATTTTATCTACTGATCCGAGATGGATAGATGGGTGTGAAGTGGGGGTGAATCAACAGGACAGCTATGCGGGGGAGAAGCAACAAGAACTTGGGTGAAAGACAGCAACATGGAGCCGGGTATGTGGGGACCTGGGGGCATAAACACATGGGCGAGAGAGAGCAGCACGACTGCTGGGGGGGGGGGAGAGACACACATGAAAGAGACAGATGGAAAACACATCCACTTTGATGGAGTACTTAAACAAAAAGAAAAAAAAGTAGTTCCCTAAAAGTGAGCAGAGGAAGCCCAGAAGAGAGCCAATTAAAGAGATGGTAAAGCAGTTATGCTCCACGACAGGGACAAACACAAGATTGACAAAAAAGCTATCAAAAAAGCAGCCAAATAAGAATGACAGGAAGGCCAACCAATGGTAAGCAATGGGCGGTCTCCAAGCCCCAGTATGTTCTTTTTTTTTTTTGGCAAACTTTTTACTAAACAAAGCTCATCATACAATGCAGTACGGAAAAAGACACTGTAATCAAGAGAATTTGGTACCGTGCTGAGATTGGCAAATGGTACTGGTAACAAGTACTGGGCATTGAACAGTGGGTCTTCCTCCACACTTTTACGGCCATGCAGTATATCTGGTCCAGCTACCTCCATAATCTTACAGCCACCCAGCCTGGCTCCATTGCCTCAATGCACCTCCATGTCGGTGCCCCAGTATTCTCACCAGGCTCCCCACACTTTTTCCCACTTTCTGGGGCATGCTCGGCCTCGGTAAACCACCTCCTCCGCCCTCTAACACCAGTCTAGATCCATCTCCCACTCTGCAACACTCGGAAGGAGACTCGTCCCCCCCCATCGTCTAGCGACATTTCTTTTCACCACTCCGGCTGCCACTGTCAGCCAAATCTTTGTGTAACAAGGCCAGGCCTTCTCCCCCTGCACCACTAATAAAAGCCCCTTGACGTCAAGGGGCACCCGCGGTGACACAGCCCGGGACATCACTTCCGTCACCCCCCGCCAGAAGCCCCAGATCACAGGGCACTCCCAAAAATGTGAAAGAAGATGCCCTCTTGTGTGCAACCCCTGATGCACTGCGACGTATCAGTCCCAATTTGGCCCAATTAATACGGTAGCCTGAGTAGCCACTGAAGAGGTCAAAAATGTTTAAAATTCTTGCTATGGAGAAGTATGGCCGGGAGACGTACAGTAAAATATCGTTGGAATATAGGGAGACGTGTTCCTCCCAGCTGCCATCTGTTCTGATTCCCCATATTAATGGTTTCCGATGATTCCAGGATGCCAGAGGCTCTAGCGCCAGGGCAAAGATCAAGGACAAGAGGGGGCATCACTGCTGGGTGCCCTTCCGCAATGTAAAGGCTTTGGACATTGTCCCATTAACTCTCACCCAAGCAGTAGGGGCCTGGTAGAGCAGTCTCGTCCATTTGCAGAATTTCGGGCCAAAGCCAAGTCTGGTTAAGGTGGCAAAGATATATGGCCATTCTATTTGGCATCCAACGCCATCAACACAGACTGTTCCACTCGAGTCAAGCCTATTACGTGCAGTATGCCATAGAGTCGTCTCAGATTGAGGCGAGTACTCCTTTGTGGCAAGAAGCCGGACTGATCCACATGGACGATGGTTGCGATTAACCTACTGAGTCGGGTTGCCAGGGCCGTTGCTAGTGTGGAAAACGAGTAATATTTTTACTTAGCATAAGCAACAGCCATTTTGGCTATGGTGTCCATTTAAGTTTCCTTCGTAATTCTTTCGTCTTTTCACTCTGCTTGTGTTATCTATTTTTGTTGACTTCCTGACTCAGCTAAAGCAATGTATGTGCTGAGTGTTTATAGTTGTCAGTGCACCTGGTCTCAGATGTTAACTGTCAACCATTTACTGCTGCCATAAGCATTCCTGCTCCCTCTCCCACTTTGCTGACCACATGGTTATTCATCTGCCCTTGTTTGCTGATAGCTATTCCTAAAACTTGTTCTTCCTATTTCTGTTCACATGCTTGCATTGCAGAAAACCTGTATAAAAGACCTGTGTCCTGTGACTTCAGTGTACTACCTCCTGCAACACTTGAGAGTGTTGTATGGACGTGGTCCCGCTCATGAGTGATTAATAAACTTGTTATTTATTCCAACTACAGTGCTGATCTCTATTTTGTTGGTCTTTGGACCCGTGGACAAGAGGGTGACCCTGCACCAGTGTACCCCTAAAAGGTACATTTCCACAGTTGGCGCCCGACACGTGGGACCCCATCGGAGACGCGGCTGTCCGAAGGAGTGGTCTTGACGGAGGACCGAAATATTACTGAGGAAGCGCACTGCACGAGGAGACCTTTGTCTTTGCAGGCCGATGTGACTTTTCCGGTTTTCCCGATTTGACCCTCCAGGTGGTGGCCGGTCTCGACTGGGGTTTTCTTTGGCGCAAATCTGTAGTGACCATTAGGTTGACCGGAGATCGGCAGGTGGGAGTTGGAGTCTCCTGCTTGGTAAGGTCGCTAAAGCGGCACTCTAGATTTGTTAAGCCTGGGCTTTTTGTTTAAATTTGTTATTCAATCTTTGCAAAGTTTGAAGGCAGGTAATGTAGAGATTTTTCTCCTTTTGGAATATTTGCTTGGAGTAGTAATATTTTACACATATTTTGGTAAAACATGCCTGTTCTCAGCACACTCCGTAAGTGGTGTTGCTGTTCTGGTGGTACCAAAGAAATCTTAGAAAAAAGTCAGCCGGCTCCCCCAGAAGGGCCGCCTAATAGAGATATGTAGTGCCAAGATCCTTTGTCTGACCCACAAGCACATGTATGGAAAAGGCCCGAGATACTGGTCCAAGAAACTATGTTGGTACCAACCACGTAGAATGCTCAGATCCAGTAACAAATTTTTGCTTACCCCTCTCAGAATCCGCACTGCCAGAAAAGGAGGCAGGTCTTTCTCCTTTCTCGCCCCAGCATCATGGAACAAAATTCCCTCCCACTTACGTTCCATCTCCGATCACAACTCCTTTCGTAAGAGGCTGAAGTCATGGCTATTTGACAACTGATCTATCATCTCCATCAGAGCCGTCTGCCAGCGCCATGAGACTTCCGAGTGATGTGAGCGCTATACAAATGTCCCTGATTTGATTTGATTTGAAATATGGTATTTCTTCCATAATGTACGGTCCACTGTGGAACAAATACACAAAGAAAGATTCCGATCTGCAATGGCCAGTGAATGGGTCATTTGATCTTAAAAAGGTTCAATATGTAGAGCAGTGTTTGTTTAAAAGAAGAAGTCGACAGGATATGTTTGATTGTGTGCGTATGTGGGAGAAAGAAGTGCGCGAGAGAGCGAAGAGAGCGGAAGCTATAGCAGAAAAAGTACAACGTAAAACGATATATCAAAAAGCGCTAGAATTAAAAAATAAAGAAAAGAAGGAAAAAACAGAAAAAGAAGATAGAGAACGTTGATTAGAGATAAACGGCCAGTATCCTATTAGGCGCCCTCTCTATTCCATACTTGATACAACTAAGGATGATTGCATCCTATTAGAACGTCCCCCACCCCCGTATAAACATCACACTTCAAGTGCCCCTGATGAGGCTTCTGACGATGAGCATTTGTCTTCAGACGACAAAGAACAAGATAAACAAGATGGGCGACAGACTCGCTCTACTTTGACTAAAGCAGAAAAAGATAAATTAAAAACTGCTGCTAGGGAGAAGGCTTGTCGGTCTCACGCGGCATCGCTCATTGTAACTATGGTTCAACAGTGGAACAGTGCAGAGCAATTTTATTTTGTAGAAAAATTCGTTTCGGAGGTAATATTTGATTATAGACAAATTTCTCAGGAAACTAGAGCCAGCTGATATAAATACTGATTACAAACGATTAACAGAGGGGACTTTTCCTTTTTCAAACCTATCTGTTATGATTAGATGAGTGGTTAAAATACGAGACGCAACATTGCGTTTACGAAAGGAGCAAGAATTAGCTAGAAAACAGAGAGGTATAGAAGCGGTTCAATCTCAAGCACAGAATGTAGATGCTCCGGTGGAAGAGGCTGCACCCAGTAGTACTACAGTTACTGTAAAACCTATGAGTGAAGCTGCACCCCTGTATGTTCCTCCGAAGGGTGCGGGAACAAATGATGACAAAACTTCGGATGATGCAAAGGGATATTTTATATATAATTGGGTTTACACTCCTTGGAGTAGAGCTGATGTGATGGCTCTTAAAGCTGCTTTGCCCGACCCCCGGAAAAATCCTGCCGCCTTCTATGAGGAGGTGGAAGGAGCCATTAGCTCCTGCACCATGACTTTGCCAGATATTGATATGTTCTTTGGGCTTATTTTGCCCCCTGATATGTGGAGAACGATACGTAAAATAGATGACAATGTAGCATATGGTGATACTTGGGAACATTCAGAACAAATAGATGCGGAAAGGGAGCCTGCGCAGAAACCTCAGAAGGAGATATTAGATCTTCCTAAAGCTATTGTGACTAAGTTAAAGACTCTCATACCTCCTAAGAAAATAGATTGGACTACGTTAGCGTCCTGTAAACAGAAAACGGATGAGTCAGTCTCTGATTTCTTTTCAAGGTTTGAGGAAACATTCCATGATTTTAGTGGTCAGTCATTGGCCGATGATATGGGTAAGCATTTGTTTGTCGATAAATTTGTCGCTAATATGTTACCGGAAATAGCTAGTCGCTTAAAGGCCAGTGAGAGTTCTTGGACTACGTTTTCCCCAGTTTCCTTTTTGACTAGGGCCCAATATTATGAGCGACAGGGACAGGAAGCGAAAGGCAAGGAGGATAAGAAGGATAAAGCTTTAAAGATGAAAGTTATGTTGGCTCAAATATATGGTCCACCATTTAGGGGAGGTGGAAGAGGCGGACGTGCAATGTATACACCTGGAGCACCCCCTCTCCCTCGAGCAAATTTGTCCCCTGATCAGTGTGCTTATTGTAAAGAGACTGGGCATTGGCGTTCTGAGTGCCCTCTTTTGCGAGGTCAGCAGTATCAGCGGGGAAGGGGCAGTATAAGAGGACGCCCAGGGAATTCAGGAAACAGGGGAGGTACAGGAGCTCGTCCCAGGTTTGAGGCAGTTGAACAAGGACCAAATTACTCTAATACTTTTGATAAACGAAATCAATATCAAATGTCTGATTATTCTGATGAGGTCCTTGCAGATTCTGATTACACATAGGGATGCCTAGGACGGGGTAAGGAACCGGTTGAGGTACCAGTAGATCAAATGGGTCCTTATGTTAACGCAAACGTCTTGGGATCTACTGATTGGTTTCTGGTTGATACAGGGGCTACTCGTAGTGCCCTGTCTAAAAAACTGGTTCCTAGGGCTCCCCTCTCCGGCACAATGATAACATCGATAGGATTCGATGGGACACCTACACCTAGCCCACTTTCATAGCCACTTGAATTCAGACTTGATAAATTCACTGCAGCATGTCCATTTTTGCTTTCCCCTACCACACCGGACAACATTGTGGGTATCGATATGCTTAAATATTTTCGTGCCACAATACGTTGTTCTCCGGAAGGTGTGCGTGTTATTTTGAATGATAATTACCCAATGGTAGAGAGATCTTGTCTTATCAATGAGGACGTCACTCTGGCATCCTTACCTAATACTTTGTGGGCTAAATCAGATATTGATGTGGGTCAAATGGTTATTCCACCTGTACATATTCAAGTAAAAGAGGGTGTTTCATTGCCTCGACTGCCTCAATACAAAATATCTCGAGAAGGTGAAGAAGCATTGGCACACATTGTTCAGGATTTGATTAAAGTGGGGGTAGTGGAAGAGGTCCCCTATAACACCTGCAATAGCCCTATCCTTCATATTTTGAAAAAAGACACTGACACTAAAATCTACAGATTCATTATTGATTTGCGAGAGGTTAATAAAATTGTAGTGCCCCAATATCTGGTGGTTTCTGACATCACTACACTTCTCACTATGGTTCCTCCTACTGCCATTACATTTTCGGTGATCGATTTGAAGAATGCTTTCTTCTCGATACCCATCCATCCTGATAGCCGTTATTTGTTCGGGTTCACCCTGAAAAATAGATCATATCGGTTCTGTAGAGCTCCACAGGGCTATACAGAGAGTCCCAGTATTTACAGTCAGGCATTAAAAAGGCAGCTTGATTCTTTTTCTGTACCCAAAGGGGTGGCCCTTATCCAATACATCGATGACATCTTGTTGGCTGCAGATACCCCTGAGCAGTGTGAAGAAGGAACACTGTTATTGTTATCATTTCTTGCATCTCACAATCACAAAGTCTCGCGAAAGAAATTGCAATTTTGTATACAGCAGGTTACCTATTTAGGTCACCTCCTGTCTAAGGAGGGACGTGCACTTACACCAGATCGCATTCAGACCATTTTAGATACTCCTGTGCCCCGTACTCAGAAGGATGTTCGTGCACTGATTGTCCTCACTTCTTTCTGTAGGCAGTGGGTCCCCAGTTTCTCGCACATTATTAAACCTTTATTGACCCTTTTGACTAAAGACACTCCGATGCCCCTCCCATGGACTACTGAATGTCAGAATGCCTTCCAACAGTTACGCCAAGCTCTTTGCTCTGCACCAGTATTAGGAACTCCAGACTACACTAAGACCTTCACACTCTATGTACACGAGAGGGAAGGTTGTGCCCTCTCAGTCTTAACACAAACATACGGTGATAAGCAACGTCCTTGTGCCTATTTCTCAGCTGTTCTTGACCCAGTCGCTCGCCCGCTGCCTGGATGTTTCCGAGCGGTGGCAGCAACGGCTGTATCAATACGTCAGAGTGAAGGAATAGTTTTGTCACATAAGCTGCTTGTGTTAGTACCCCATTCTGTTGATGCTTTGCTAAATCAAACAAAAACACAGCATTTGACTAGTGCCTGTTTGACAGGATATGAATTGACACTTTTGGCCCCTCATATTACACTGAAAGGATGTCTGACCCTAAACCCTGCTACACTATTGCCGTTTCCAGCTACTCAGTCTCAGTCACAATAGTTACATGATTGTATATTCCTTACTGAAGAGCAAACAAAGGGCCGCGTTGACTTGCAAGATACACCACTCTCTAGTGTTGATGGGGAGTTATGGGTTGATGGCTCGTGTCTCAAATTGCCTGATGGCACTACATCTGCTGCCTATGCGATTACAACACTTCAGACAGTAGTAGAAACAGCTCGTATCCCACAGAAGTCAGCCCAAGCGGCCGAATTGATTGCACTAACGAGAGCGTGTGAGCTTAGTACAGATTTGCTTGTTAATATTTTTACTGACAGCCAGTACGCTTTCGGAGTGGCACACAATTTTGGCCGCTTATGGAAAGAAAGGGGTTTTCTCACCTCACATGGGACACAGATAGTGCATGGAGAATTAGTACATAATCTTCTTACTGCTCTAACCTATCCTAAGAAAGTGGCAATTGTTAAGTGTAGTGCACACAAGAAAGTGACTGATAAAATAGGAGCAGGTAATGCCTTCGCAGATTACACAGCCCGTGAAACCGCAATGCAGCGAAGTACCACATCTATGTATGTAGTGAAGTCACAAGCTGAACTTTGGCATGATGCCAGGCAAGAGGTACTGGACATGCAACAATCTGCCTCCACTGATGAACCAGACCAATGGTCTAAGGAGGGAGCACTGGATGATGAGGGCTGTTGGAGGAATAAAGATATGACCAAATGGAAGTTACCCACAGCCTACTTATACCCCATGATTCACATGGTACATGGGCCGGCACATGTTGGAGCATCCTCAATGGCAAAACAACTTATGCAAGTTTGGGATCATCCTGATATTGCCGGCACTGCTAAAAAGATGGTCCAGTCTTGTTTGGTCTGTCTTCAGTATAATCCCGGAAAGGGAACGCGAACTCCAACAGGAGGGTTTGCGACACCAACTGCACTTTTTGAGGTCCTGCAAATGGACTACATTCAGTTTGAGCGCTGTAATAACTTAAAATATGCCCTGGTGGTGGTTTGTGCCTTCAGTAAATGGGTGGAGGCGTATGCTATGAAGGATAATACAGCTCTCACGACAGCGAAAGTTCTCCTAAAGGCGTTCTTTCCTCGATTCGGCATTTTTCGGGTCTTATGGAGTGACAACGGACATCATTTCATTGGGCAAGTTGTCGAATATGTCATGAAAGGGTTAGGGATTAAGCAGAAATTTCATGCCGCTTTTCACCCACAATCAGCAGGCTTGGTGGAGCGTTACAATTCCACTCTGTAACTGAAATTGGCTAAAATACAGGCTTCCACTTCTTTGAAATGGCCTGATGCCCTGCCCCTAGCACTGCTTTCTATCAGATCGATACCACATACACGATCTGGCCATACGCCATATGAGGTTGTGTTTGGCAGGCCCATGAATATTTGGGGCATCCCTAAGCCTCGCCCTATACATGTTGTACCCTATGTGTTGATGAGTGACTATTTGTCCCAGTTAACTGACAGCTTGTCTTCTATTTATCAGCAGGTACGGGAAGCCCTTCCAGACAGGTTGCAGGGTGACGGCCATGATCTGCGGCCTGGCGACTTTGTTTTAACGAAGTCCTTCCAGCGGACCAATTCTTTGGCACACCGTTGGCGTGGACCGGAGCAAGTCCTCTTGGCTACCAGAACTGCGGTACGAGTGACCAACCGGAAGAATTGGGTGCACGCCACCCACTGTCGTAAAGTTCCACATGCCCTTGTGAGTCCAGCTGCGTTGACAGATCACCGCGACATCCTGGTCACCGAGAAAGGACGAGCCGTGTCACCTGAAAGACCTGAGGAAGTCTTCCCGGACCACACGATCCCTGGTACATCCAGATATCTGCTTCGATCCAGGAAGAAAGACATTTCATCGCAGAAAGAGACTGTTTGAGCCACTGTCCTGAGTGGTTAAAGACTGACTACAAAGGGGGGTAGCCTTTTAGTGACTACTCGTCTCAACGTTAGTGAAGAAACCAACGCCTGCCCAGGACCTTAGGGCACCATCTGTTTTGTTGTTTACCAACGAAATAAACATGCCGAAGGAGAAGAAATCGAATGCTGCAAAAGTCTGTAGTAAAAATATGATGGTCGCTATTGGACTAACTTTGACTGTTGTCATCATTGCTGTTATAATGTGGGTTGTAGAGGAAGTAGCTCCGGCTCGAAACTTATTGACTGCTACTACTCCTGTCTCCACCGAACATTATTATTTTACTCTTCCCTATCATGAAAAGAAGCACCGAATGTCGTATCTCAATAACACTTTCATACAAATGTTGCATCATACTCATAATACTACGAACACTACCAACTGCTGGGTATGTGGAATGATGCCAGCACATCAGAAGAAGGGAGGAACGCCTTTCATTCCCTTGCCATTCTCGCATAATGGCTCCTGTAGAGCCTGGTTCGCACTGTTGTGGGCCTCTGAAATTGCTAATATTACTCTAGCTGATGTAGGAGGACTTAAAAAACTCAATAAAGTTTGTTACCCCGATGAGGAAGGGGACCCACAAGCCAAAGGAACTGTATGGGAAATGGAGGAGTATCGCAAAGGAAATTCCTCCACACGTTATGTTTTCCCCAACACTCGAACGGCCAAGGGTAACAGGCCTTTTGTTATCGCTGTTACTAGAGCCCGAGCAAATCTTTGTGTGAGCAGTTTTGGTAGTATCCCAGTGGGAAAAAGTGACTGTACCACAGTATTGAACATTACTGGAACGAACAATAGCAGTTTCCTGTCCTCACACAACACTTATTTCATTTGTGGGAGTAAAGGCTACTATCATCTACCAATTGGATGGTCTGGAACCTGTTATGTGTCCTTTTTGCTTCCTCATGTTCCTAGCACCTGCATCTTATCATAAAGATCAAAAACTGTTTAATGACATTTCCTTGAACCGATTCAAAAGAAATATAAATAATGATGAAGTGGATCAAACTGATACTGCATTACAGCAATATGTTGACTTTAATTTGGGACTCTTTTTCTTTGTTGGTGCGGCTTTAAATAGTAGGAAGATTAGACGCTTAACCCGTGTAGTAGAGGCTGTGACTAATCAGACAGCAATGGCGCTTGGGAATATTACAGAAGAACACCAAATTATGAGAATTATGACTTTGCAAAACCGAATGGTGTTAGACGTGGTTCTAGCTGATCGTGGTGGAGCATGTCGCATTATCAGTAGTAGTTGTTGTGTATTTATCCTTGACCACGCCCCTTCTGTTTATGATGCCATTTCCAAAATGCATAAAATAGCTACTGGGATACATCAAGATTCAGGAACATGGGCTTGGGCTGGATGGTTCTGGAACTTATTTTCTGTATGGGGTTTAAAAATATTATCGGCCTTGTTCATAATTATTGCAATTCTCTTCTCCTGTTATTTATGTATCCAATGCGGACCGATGCTTTGTTCCCTCTGTATTTCCACTTGTACTACTTGTCTACCATCAAAAACGAATGTCCAAAATGTAAATGCCCGTTTAGCAATAGATCGAGAAGTTAGCGACATGATGCTAATTGATATACATGATATTTATCGTACCCCTTTTAAAGCATAAGAAAAATGTCTTAGCTTATGCTAAAAGGGCCGTCTGTGGAAAACGAGTAATATTTTTACTTAGCATAAGCAACAGCCATTTTGGCTATGGTGTCCATTTAAGTTTCCTTCGTAATTCTTTCGTCTTTTCACTCTGCTTGTGTTATCTATTTTTGTTGACTTCCTGACTCAGCTAAAGCAATGTACGTGCTGAGGGTTTATAGTTGTCAGTGCACCTGGTTTCAGATGTTAACTGTCGACCATTTACTGCTGCCATAAGCATTCCTGCTCCCCCTCCCACTTTGCTGACCACATGGTTATTCATCTGCCCTTGTTTGCTGATAGCTATTCCTAAAACTTGTTCTTCCTATTTCTGTTCACATGCTTGCATTGCAGAAAACCTGTATAAAAGATCTGTGTTCTGTTACTTCAGTGTACTACCTCCTGCAACACTTGAGAGTGTTGTATGGATGTGGTCCCGCTCATGAGTGATTAATAAACTTGTTATTTATTCCAACTCCAGTGCTGATCTCTATTTTGTTGGTCTTTGGACCCGTGGACAAGAGGGTGACCCTGCACCAGTGTACCCCTAAAAGGTACATTTCCACACTAGGACCTTTGCCTCTATATTCAGTAAGGATATGGGCCTATAGGAGCTACAGGCCTCTGGAGGCTTTCCTTGTTTGTGAATAACCACTATGATGGCAGTACGCTGGTCCTCCGGCAGGCAACCAGCCACCCTTGCTGCCTGAAACATGTCTAACATGGGCTTGGCAATCTTGTCTGTCATACCCTCGAATAATTCCTGCATAGTGAGTTACAACGACCCACTTTCCCATCCCGTGGAGTGCATGTCGCCCAAACTTGTGCATGTAACAATGAGGGAGCGCTACAGCCACCAACATGAACTGGTAGAAGAATAATACAATAAATATCACATTCCCCTAAAAATTATCTAGTTAGGGGTTTGTTGTGCCCACTGGGCGATTGGGTTGTGTCTTTATGCTTCCAATTAAGGGGCCGATTCCGATCTCGGTCGGAGGCGCACCCAATACCATTCGGTCGGGAAAAAAGCCATGCGAATGCCTGTTTCCCGACCGATCCGTACATTATTCCGAACGAGCAAGTACGATGCGCACAACAGCATAGAATCCGGCCGAGTCGTACTCACCCAATCCAGGTCCTGTTCTCCGACCGAGGCGAATCCGGAAACGCTGAATCGAGTCGCACGGAAGGGAAAATGCAGCCCCGTCCGGCCGGACAAGTACGATGCGCTTTCCGTACGCGCCGAACCCGTCGCTACGTCCGGCACATCAAAGCTTCCGGGAGAGGCGCACATAAGCTCCGATTCGCGCCACAACACGATCCACGGCTACGAGGCGAACACGCCAGCGACGAGGACGACGCGAAGCAACGAGAAAGACGAACGAGATGAACCAACCATGAATCCCTTCGTTCCGATCCTACCAATATTCTACATTTACCACCGGAACAGGCACGGACGCGTACGGCGCAGAAGGTAAGTCAGACACCAACCACAAAAATATCAAACACGTACACGACACATCACACACACACAGAGGGATGCAGAATTTACTTGCAACAGCAGCACCATAGGGGCGGGATGCCCATCACCAATGCCACATATGCACACAGGGGCCTGGATGCGCACCACCACTACCACCCCTACCCCGGGGGGGCTGGATGCCTACCACTACTACCACCCTTAGCCAGGGGGTGCCACATGCCCACCACCACTACCACCCTTACCCAGGGGGGGCTGGATGCCTACCACTACTACCACCCTTAGCCATGGGGGTGCCAGATGCCTACCACTACTACCACCCTTAGCCAGGGGGGCTGGATGCCTACCACTACTACCACCCTTACCCAGGGGTGCCACATGCCCACCACCACTACCACCCTTACCCAGGGGGGGCTGGATGCCTACCACTACTACCACCCTTAGCCAGGGGGGCTGGATGCCTACCACTACTACCACCCTTAGCCAGGGGGTGCCACATGCCCACCACCACTACCACCCTTACCCAGGGGGGGCTGGATACCTACCACTACTACCACCCTTACCCGGGGGGGGGCTGGATGCCTACCACTACTACCACCCTTAGCCATGGGGGTGCCAGATGCCTACCACTACTACCACCCTTACCCAGGTGGGCTGGATGCCTACCACTACTACCACCCTTAGCCAGGGGGGCTGGATGCCTACCACTACTACCACCCTTAGCCATGGGGGTGCCAGATGCCTACCACTACTACCACCCTTAGCCAGGGGGGCTGGATGCCTACCACTACTACCACCCTTACCCAGGGGGTGCCACATGCCCACCACCACTACCACCCTTACCCAGGGGGGGCTGGATGCCTACCACTACTACCACCCTTAGCCATGGGGGTGCCAGATGCCTACCACCACTACCACCCTTACCCAGGGGGGGCTGGATGCCTACCACTACTACCACCCTTAGCCAGGGGGGGCTGGATGCCTACCACTAACAACATCTCCACTCACAGGATGGCTAATACATTTCGCAACAAGCACACACCAACATAAAGAATGCAACATTAAGACATCCCCCCAACACCATGACAAGCGTGTGTAGACTGTGTCAAATGCCTATGACACAGAACATGATCATCAACATACAATGTGACACCCTATCACATGTGCCACACATAAATGTGTGTGGCCCCCACAATGCAAGCAGGCCATGACCATTGTGGCAATGGGGTCCAAACCCCCATCATCACAGTGCCCAAAATGTAAGTGTGGGGTCCTGAGCTGAAGCACATCTTGACCATTGTGGCAATGGGGTCCAAACCCCCATCATCACAGTGACCAAAATGTAAGTGTGGGGTCCTGAGCTGAAGCACATCTTGACCATTGTGGCAATGGGGTCCAAATCCCCATCATCACAGTGCCCAAAATGTAAGTGTGGGGTCCTGAGCTGAAGCACATCTTGACCATTGTGGCAATGGGGTCCAAACCCCCATCATCACAGTGACCAAAATGTAAGTGTGAACAAAGTAGAAGCTGCAACTGCATGGACAAATCCTGGCCACAGAACAACAAACACAACTGTGGCAAAGTAGTGCAGGTGTCCCATTGCAACATAGATTTGGGGAGGCAAACAGTGCAGTGCAAATAATACATACCTCTGGCCAGCTGCATACAAACATCACCCATGGTGTCTGACACCGTCAACATACATCAATGACACAATGACAGAAGTGACCATCACAATGCAGACCCACATATTTGCACCAATGGACACACCAATGCAGATACCCTGTGTAGACTGCAGATGGCAGGTGAACAGATACCATACCATGGCAGCAATGGGACACATAAACAATGATCATTGTGCTGACTGATGACCTAGGAGTCCCAGGGACAGCAGGGCAAACACACCAAACAACATACAGATAATGGCACACCATGAATATGCCAATGCAGTGGCGCTGATGCACAAACACAAACAGGCAGACACACACTGCACATCAAACACAACAGGTGAGGGGGGGGGGACCAGTGTCCCCAGGCAACCACACAACACATGAGGAGGCCTGAAGACCAAACACACAGATGTGCATACAGTGCCACACAAAGGTAACTCAGGGATCCAATTCCCCTATGTGGGCAATCAGGCATTGTCAGATGAGAGGGAGCACAAATAACATGTCACACAAGCATGTAGGAACATCAACCCACACAGTAAGACACCGAGGCACCACAGCACCACTCCCAGGGCCCACACAATGTGGTGACCCTGGGCTGCATTACAATACCACTGTGATGACAAAGCCAAATGTCGTTCACACTGTGAACCACAGTCATGTGTCCTGAGCAACAAACTACCATCACACCTACACAAGCACAAATCAATCAGCATGGCCAGTAAGCCAAGGCCAACATGGAGGCAGGGGTCTTGCCGGGCAACAACTCTCATCTGCACACACTAAACAACACACACCTCGACCACCAACAATGTGCTGCAGTGAAGCTCCCATGCACAGGGGACATTGCGCATGCACCCATGACAATCCCAGGGGGGTGGGTGGGAAGCAAGGTGCAGAAACACAGCACACATGGCCACTCAACAAGACTCCTAAATGTCTGACACACTGCACACTACGCCGTACATGGACATGACGGCAACACCACACCAACCAATGGGATCCCAGCCACAGTCACACACCAATGAAGAAGCCAAGGTCACCCACAAAGAACACACATGGACAACTACCAACATTGCAGCCCTGACCCTGAGGAGTGCCAGCAGTCACACACACAACGTGTCACAAACAATGAAAGCTGACACAAACCGGAAATCACATTACAGGAGTAAACAACAAGTGCTAAGGGGAATCCTAACTGTGACCCACCAGCGCCTGCCCACAAACTCAGCCCTGACAGCAAACACACCTATGGGTGACACCCTGATGACCAGTAATGTGCCATGCACCCACATCACAGAGAACCCAGGGAGTAGACTTTGGGGGAACATAGCTCAACTCAGCAAGCATCACAAACAGGAACATCACTAGGGATCCCAGCACGCATAGCAAAATGGAAGTGAACACACAGACATGCTCATACAACACACACCTTGGGCGCAGGCAATGTCACAGGAGCACACACTGCCATGAGGGGACTCCACTCCTGTGTGAGGAAAGCTGTGCCATATGTCGCATCAGTAGGGCTCCATCATGTCAGCACAACACTTTGTCACACAGTAAACAATTAGCACCAAATCAAGGCTCCCATCACATCAGCCTGGTCATGGGAGTGTCAACAAAATCATCAGCACAGATCCAACACACATGTACAGCAAGTTGCACTAACAACACAGATGAGTCCTTCCCCATTGATGCCCAAACCTGCATGTCCACTGGAGATGGCCACACGGTCAGGGAAGTAGACGAATTGAACAATGGCAAGCACTACAGATGTGCAGGGATGGAAGCCACAGATGTGACATTGCTAATGTAACTAGGAAATTCCATTGCCAAATATTGTACACATGACACCCACAGATGCTGTTAAGGATGACATGGATACACCACAGGATAGGACACTGTCCCTCTGGACCACATGGGGCCCTGCCCAGTGACACTTCATTTTCATGAGACCAAAGATCATCATCCCTGCTGCAAGGGCATGGTCAGCATCATCAACATCATGTACATCAGAAGTAATAGCATTAGAGAACAGAAAGTTGCTTTATTCAGCATATGTGTGTCCAAAAACTCAGAGAACAGTAATGCTCCAACAAAGGCCAATGGCCAGTCCATCAAGTAAGTCAATACAGGGTGACAGTGGCAGATGTCACCCTACGCATGCCTGCACTGCACAAAACCAGGGACAATCCACTAGGAGGGGCAACCGGGGGCAGGCCAGGCACCGCAGGGACAGGATCAGGGCTCACCAGGAGGAGGCAGGGAAGGGGTGGTGGGTGCTGGAGAGCCACTGACAACTGCAGTGGAGGTGTCTGACATGGTGTGTGCCGGCACAACTGGGGGGCATGGCTCAGATGGTGTGTGTGCTGGCACGACTGCAGTGGACCGTGCAGATGGAGTGGACAGGTCCACCACTGCAGTGCCCAAGTCAGACAGGGTGGTAGTGGACTCCACTGCAGTGCCTACCACCAGGGGAGGAGAATGGGGAACAGGCAAGGTGGGCTGGACAGAGGGGGAGGACACCCTCACCACATCAGTGGCACAGACAAGCGCAGCGGGGGTGAGGTGCAGGGAGAGCAAGTGGCAGGGGGAGAAGGCCGGATCCTCTTGGGGATGGTATATCTGTGGGTGGGGGAACCTGGGGCAGGGTGTGGTGGGGCACCTGTGGAGTGGGGGCCTGAGGGATGGAGGAAGGAGACCTGGTGCCTGAGCTGCAGGGCGGCGGCGGGGTCTTGCTCTTATGACTCCGGGGGGACTTGCGGGTGGGGGCCTCAGTCTGTCTGCGCCTGGGGGAGGGTGTCCGGGGGCGAGGGGCACTCTGCTCCGTGTGGGTGGGCTTCCTCTTCCCCCTGGATGCTGGAGCAGCTGGATCGTAGGGGATGAGGCCGAGGTCACAGAGGAAGAGCCGCTGTGACTTTGGGGTTGCAGGTGAGGCAAGGGAGGGTGCTTTGGAGGGAGAGGCAACTGAGGACTGCGCAGTGCTTGTGGATGCGTGTGTGTGTTCCAGGGCCCCATCCCCTGTGAGTCTGGTTTCAGTCCCCTGACTGTGCGTGCGTGTGCGTTTTGTTTGTGGCGTGTGTGTCTGTGTGCTGGACGTGTGTGTGCTGGTGTGTGCCTGTGCCGGTGTGTGTGTGCTTGGGATGGGTAAGGTGCTGGGGAGTGTGGATGGAGCAGAGGCAGGAGGGGTGAGGGACTGTCTGAGGAGGGACACTGCTGCCGTCAGGGAGGAGTCCATGGACCTATTGCCCCTCTGTAGGTCAGACATGCCCGATGAGATGCCCTCCATGAACGACACCAGCTGAGTCAACAGAGCGGTGTGTGCATGGAGGACACTCAGCATGGCTGTCTGCCCTACATGGAGCTGGCGAAGGAGGTACACAGACTCCTCACTCAGGGCAGCAGGGGACACAGGGGCAGGGGGTGCGGTGCCTGGCCCGAAGGAGACACGCTCCCGAACATGGGAGCCTCCACGGACCTGGGGAATGGGAGCCGATGGGAGGGCGGTGGTGGTGCTGGTGGTGGCGGGGACAGCAACACTAGCTGGGGTGTGGTGGCTGCGGACACCCGCCTCCATAAGGGAGTCATCCTCCGAGCCGCTGTGGTCCTCAGCTGAGGTGGATGGTGCTGAGGACTCCTCGGTGTGGCTCCCCTCGCCCTCCGTGCCACTGGGTCCCTCCGACCACTCCTCGGCTGTTGACCCAGTCTGGCTCTCCGGCTCCTCCTGGTCCGTGGAGCTGTCCCCTTCTGTGGCCGTGGATGTATCTGCAATCAATGGGGAAACAGACAGACATCAGTCACCTGCACCAAACGCACACACCACTGTGAGCACAGCACATTACAGAGCAAGCCCTGGCATCATTAGTTGAACATTGCTAAAAGTGCCCTAACTGAACAGGAGAAGCCAATTGTCAGTCTGATGCCAACCATGGCACTCACATCCCACATGGCCTTGCACCCATCTGTCTGCTGTCTGTTGGATAGCAACACCCCAGTGTGGACACATGCACCACCTACACAGTAGTTGGACAGTGCAGAGGACACGGTGTAGCATGTGGACATGAACACATCACAACTCTTGCCACTGAGTCAGTACAGGTTTCCGGATGAAAGGGATGCCCAGAGTCAAATAGGAAATGCATGTGATGCATACCAGCGACAGACACCATGATGCACCCATGTCCTGATAGCCATCGCCACAATGGTGTGCACGTAGCACATGTCACTCCCCTGCAGGATCACCAATAAGTAGACACATGTCATGGCAGAGGCATGACTGCTAAGTCATACATCACTGTCTCAGTGATGTATGACTTGGCAGCCAGACAACAACACTCTGCACTGTGTCACAATAGTAGGTCATGGGGAATGCAAGTCCTGGAGCTGCACAAGTGCACATGTACATCCCCCACACAACACATCATCTGAACCCTCATCTGTCCAGGTCATACTGATTGGACATATGGGAGACCTGTGACACTACCCTCTGAACCTGCGCCCCTCACAATCTGCTGTGAATGGGAAACAGCTGCCTGAACTTCACATTCGCATACCCCAGTCTGCACGGGCAGCTGATCAAACACCTATGTGACACACAAGTATCGTCTCCTATGGTCACATCTCCAGTGGCATGCTGAGCCCCAACCGAGAAACACCCCAGCAGTCCTGGCAACAAATCCACAGCACACTGACACAGAGGCAGACACCTGAGGGGTCAAATCACTGCGCACAACGTGTCAGCTGATACACAGGAGTGGGAGTACAGGTGTATTGGATGGGCTGGAGTAGGCATGACTGTCCTGCCCCACATGAATGAGCGATGAGCCCTGGACAGTGGATAGCTGGCTATGTAAGTGTGACACACGTAATCTGCACACTCCTGGGGCCCAAACATTGTTCCCACCCGCTGCATGGGTGTGTGCCAGATACCCCAGGCACATGTGGTGGCTCAGCTCAGCAAGTGGAACGCATATCAAAGCAACACGCAGATTACATGTCCGAACACAGGCATTGTGTGAACAATGGACCCACCCATGATGCCCACAACAGAGTTAGGGAAACAGATGCTGTCCCCCACCTTGAGTGAAGCAAACTGCAAGGACACAGTCCCAAGTGACACAATTCTCGGAATGTAAGGGCCACACCTGGGTATCAGATGAGGAGTGGGCAGTGCACAATAGAGGGACATGGCTCCTGGACAACATGACTGCTGTACTGTGGCAGTTTAACCAGGCCAGAGGAGGGCACATAGCATGTAATACAGAGTTCACAGTGCAGTCTTTGACTCACCCCCTCCTTGCTGCTGTCTGGCCTTCAGCTGCCCATCCAGGTCTGGAAACACCACCGCCAGGATCTGGAGCATGTGGGGGGTCAGGGTCCGTGTTCCGCCCCTCCTGCGAGGAGGCGACAGCTTCAGCTGGACCCGTGCAATCCTCCGGGTCCAGCCCCAAAGGTCCTGCCACCTCTTCTGGCAGTTGCGGATCCGGCGCTTGTAGACCCCCACGGACCGGACAGCCCGGACGATGTCCTTCCAGATCTCCTGCTTCCGATGGGCATTAACCTGTGAGGATGACAAAGTGAAAAGGCCATTACTACACATGCAACATATCCGTGCATGACACAGTTGTATATACATGTCTCAATCACAGGGGCACATGATGTACACAGGCAGTGCAACGCTGCCCATGGACAGTTTGCCAGAAGTCACTACATGGTATCATTGCATGGGAAGTAAAACCTTGTTCAAATGCACTGTCACTGCACCATACCTGTCCAGTGCATGTCACTACACACTATGGGGGGTGACAACTACTCAGTGAGCCTGCTAGCCAGTGGCGTGCAGACTTTCAGCCTTGCTAGTCAGACAAAATGCACATTCAGAAAGGTAGTGCACAGAACACTCACCTGCTCCCCTGGTGTCCCATACAGCTTGCTGTACTGTGGAAGTAGGCTGTCCAGCAGGGCCTGGTTCTCCTCAAGGCTGAAGGCTGGGGCTCTCTCCACAGTACGTGCCATTGCAGGGTCCAGAGGGGGCAGAGACAGCAGCAGTGCAGTGGCAGATGTCGTCCTGGAGCATGTAGTGCAGGCAAGTGAGCTCTCAGGGGAACAGCCAGCAATATATATGTGCTGCAGAGGCAGATACTGTCCCATGTGTCCAAAGTGATAGGTCCAAGTCGTTTGCATCTTCTGAATCTGGCCAATCCATGGAATTGCAGCACCAATACACGCCCACAGCATCCTTCAAATCTTCAACTTCATGACATACATGATTTTGCAACATTGTTGTGGGTGACCAACTGAATTTCCAGCAACCGACTCGTTCGAATTTCGAAAACGCGTCCGTTGCCAGGCTAGGCCATTGACAATGGGTGCGCACCGATCGGTCCATTGCGGTTCAACGCGTACAGGGGTACAACGCGTACCCGCACACATTGAATGCAAAATTATTAAAGGGCTACAATCCAGTAATGCATCTACACAGGATACCCAGAATGGGATATCTAAGAATCACTGTATCTCCCAGGAATATGAATGGGAAATTACTGAGACTACAGTCGCTTTTGATCAATTTCCAACATTACAAATGGATGATTTTATTAAACTAGCTGTAAGTGTGTCTTCAGGCTCTCCTTTGGACCCATTACCTCATAAATTATGGAAAACCTTAGGAGTTAAACTTCTCCCGGTACTTAGGCTGATCTGTATGCAGTCTTTGGAGAGTGGAGTGGTACCAGTAAGTTGGAAAAAAGCATTGATCACACCACTCTTAAAAAAGATTCATTAGATCCAGCATGCCCGAAGAATTACAGGCCTATTTCATTGCTGCCTTACCCAGTGAAAATCATCGAAAAATTGGTTAGTAGGGAACTTTCTCAGTTCCTAGAAGCCAATGATAAACTGGAGGATGTGCAGTTTGGTTTTCGTCCTGGACATGGGACAGAGACTGCCTTGGTGACCGTATTAGATGATCTTCGAATGCGGACGGACAGGGGACAAGCCTCCGTTTTGATTTTGCTGGACCTGTCCGCCGCATTTGATACGGTTAACCATGCGGTACTCTTGGATAGGCTGGCTAGAATAGGTGTGAGTGGATTGGCACTGAAGTGGTTTCAATCCTACCTCTCAGACAGAGAACAGGCAGTTGCTCTCCCCCCGTATCAATCCATGTATAGGAAAGTTTTACATGGGGTACCACAGGGATCTGCAATCAGCCCCATCCTGTTTAATATTTATATGAAGCCACTGGTGACTGTTATTAAGTCACATAACATTAGCTTAGTGAACTATGCTGATGACACCCAGTTGATTTTATCTCTGGAAGGTTGTCAGGCAACTTCACTAGAAAAATTTCACAATTGTATGCAAGATACGGCTCTTTGGCTTCAAAATAATTATTTGCAATTCAATGGGGAGAAAACTGAGATTCTGTGCTGTTCAGTGGGGAAGGTTCCTTATTCACTACCCACGGGGTTCTGGCCACTACCAGTGACAGCCCCTTTGACCCCGACAAATGTGGTTCGTAATTTGGGTATCAGTTTTGATGGTAAATTAAGCCTTGAGTCTCAAGTGAATCAGACAGTTGGGAAATGCTTTGCCCTGCTGAGGGTGTTACGTAGAATTCTTCCACTGTTGCCTAAGTATACCAGGCCACTGATAGTGAGAAGTATCATCCTTAGCCAACTGGATTATTGCAACGCCCTACTGCTGGAGTCTCCCAAATATTTGATGGAGAAACTCCAGAGAATTCAGTCAATGGCAGCCAAGCTGGCACTTATGAGACCTCGCCAGTCGTCTCTTTCTCAGGCCCTGGCTGAGCTCCATTGGCTCCCAGTTGTACAGAGGGTGCAATTTAAATCCATGTGTATAGTTTTTAAAGCTCTACATGGCATTGGGCCCAAGCCCTTACAAAGTAGATTTGAATGGTATGTTCCTCTACGCAATCTTCGCTCCTCCTCAGCAAAACTGGTGAGAGTGCCTAGGTTCAGAAAAGTCAGATCTGGTGGAAGAGCTTTCTGCGTTGCAGCAGCTTCGGCGTGGAACAAATTACCAACCGAACTTAGACAGATAGATGATCTATTGTCTTTCAGAAAGAAATTGAAGACCTGGCTCTTTCCCAGGGTATAATATAGTGTTTTTAACTGTCCCTATACTCTAAGATAACTGACCTATGTGCTCAAGCGCCAGGATACCCGTGGGGTTGCAGTGCGCTCTATAAATTTTATATATATATACATACAATGGGCCGGCCGGGTGCACCGATCGGTCCATTGCGGTTCGACGCGTACAGGGGTACAACGCGTACCCGCACACATTGAATGCAATGGGCCGGCCGGGTGCACCGATCGGTCCATTGCGGTTCGACGCGTACAGGGGTACAACGCGTACCCGCACACATTGAATGCAATGGGCCGGCCGGGTGCACCGATCGGTCCATTGCGGTTCGACGCGTACAGGGGTACAACGCGTACCCGCACACATTGAATGCAATGGGCCGGCCGGGTGCACCGATCGGTCCATTGCGGTTCAACGCGTACAGGGGTACAACGCGTACCCGCACACATTGAATGCAATGGGCCGGCCGGGTGCACCGATCGGTCCATTGCGGTTCAACGCGTACAGGGGTACAACGCGTACCCGCACACATTGAATGCAATGGGCCGGCCGGGTGCACCGATCGGTCCATTGCTGTTCAACGCATCCCTGTACAAGTGACTGGCATATGTCACCATGCCTGTCTCAGATGAACATATGCCAGCCACAAATAGCTCCCAGGGAGTGAGGGGCACACCTGCAACACCACAGCCTGTCCAAACTGTATCATAAGGCATGTAAGGCTGCATTTCCTATTGTGTGTATGTTGGTGTACATGTTGTCCTGTGGGTGTCACCTGGGGGCAGCCACCCCCAGGCTGTGCACGTGTTCATGGGGACAGGATCCTGGCTGTTACGTGTACATGACCACTGTGATGTGCAACTGTTCATATCTGAGCATGTGCCATGGTCACATTTCACGGTGGTGTATGTGTATGTCATGTCACATACCCCGTGAGTCCCATGTGGGACGGTATGTTTGAGCCAGGGTGACCCAGTGGCACAATAGTGATGGTCCTCCACAGTCTGTGTGCATGTAGTGTTTACAATGTCTCTGATTTCATGTGCACAATGGGAGACAGTCTCCACATCCACGTTGTTTGTGCATGGACTTTGATGTTGTGCGTGTGTGTGTCACAGACGTCCATGTCTGTCCTGCAGAGGCAAGTGGAACCACTACCTGTGGGGGTCATGGTTGTTTTGCTGTGGTGTATACATGATACTCCATGTAATGCCAGTGTCCATGTGGCAATACAGGGTCCCTGGGAATGTACCTGTCGTTGAGCTGTGATGACTGGGGCACATCTGTCCTCACATGTCACTGTGGGGGGTGATTGTGACATGGCAGCAGGAGATGGGAACTGTGACACGGCCTCATGATATCCAATGGGCCAACCTGGGACTAATTGATGCCACTTGTTGAACCGTGGTGACAGATGTTGGCCATGTATGTACCATACATGTCCTTACGGAACTGCACACTTCATGTAGTTGTGCCTCATAATGATGTATGATGTGATATTGAGTGTGTTCAATGCCGCATATGTGGGGTGACTGACAATCTTGCTTTCTTCTCCTCTGCACTGCAGGGCTCCTGCTGTCCATAGACCATTCCCAGACCTGGCAACGATGGTGGAACGGGACAGCATCCGACGGTACCGCTTCACCAGGCAGCTGATTGAGGATTTGGCAGTGCAGTTGGCCCCACATTTGCAGCCTGGCCGGCCGTATCCTACAGCGCTGACCCCCAAGGTGAAGGTGATGGCAGCCCTACACTTCTTTGCCACCGGTACCTTTCAACATACTGTGGCGACTGCTGGTGGGATGTCACAGACCATGTTCAGCAGTGTGCTCCGCGATGTTTTGGAGGCAATGTTGCTATACCTGAACCGGTACATCTATTTCCCTAGACTGCAACGACTCACTGACGTGAAGAGTGACTTCTATGCCCTGGGGAGGATGCCGCATGTCATTGGCTCCATTGATGGGACACATGTGGCTTTGGTACCACCACAGGCACATGAACAGGCCTACCGTAACCGCAAACACTACCACTCGGTCAATGCACTGGTGGTGTGTCTTGCAGATATGACCATCTCACACGTGTGTGCCCGTTTCCCTGGTTCAGCACACGATGCCTTTGTGATGAGGAGTAGTCGCATCCCCAGGATGATGGCACAGATGCAGAACCAGCGTGCCTGGCTTGTCGGTGTGTACTGACTTTGTGCCATTGTGTGTGATCTGATCTGTAGTATTCCGCCCACTTTTCCAAGTCAGCCTAATGTGCACTTGTCTGTCCGTAGGTGACTCGGGATACCCCAACATGCCGTGGTTGCTGACACCCCTCAGGAACCCTGTGACACCAGCCCAGATGCGCTACAATGAGGCACATGGTCGGACCAGGAGAGTGATTGAGCGGACATTTGGTCTCCTGAAGAGCCGCCTCCGCTGCCTCGACAAGACAGGAGGGTCCCTCCCATATGCCCCAGCGAAGGTGTGCAAGATTATCATCGTCTGCTGCATGCTCCACAACCTGGCAGTGCGGAAGGAGTTGCCTCTCATCCAGGATGACAATGACCAACATCCGCCACCTGTGGAGGATCCTGGCCTGGACCACGATGCCAGTGATGATGATGATGATGGTGATGTCCGCACACAGCTCATCACCAACTTCTTTAGCTGAATGTGAGTATCCTGAGGTGTCATGTCAATGATGTGAGTTGGCATGATATGTGTAGGTGGTGCTCTGGTGCTGTTAGAGTGTGTCCCTGGGCTACTTGACTGGATGTGTGTAGCGATGTGTGCTTACAGGTAGTCTGTACTCCCCAACAGTGTTGACATGCTAACTTGGTTCTGGGTGGGTATCTTGTAACATGTATTGTGCATGAGTTTTGCTGTTCTGTCCTGTTCTCCATTGCTTTTGACTGTGTGTCATTTCTGTCCTTCACAGGGTACTTTCAGATTTGTTTGGTCAACTGTGTCCACCGACGACGTGATTGTACTTCCAGGGTGGTAGCTGTTGTGTCCCTACAGGTGATGTGCGCCACACCCATGGACTTCCTTCCTTCTACAGTTGTTGACTGTGTGCCCGCTGCCAGGTGGGATTACCTTGCATCTGTAGTGGTTACGACATGTTGCAACTGTGTAATAAACCTGTGCTTCACTTTGTGATGTGCGTTGTCTGTGGTCACACATTTGACTGACATTTGCTTACTGCACCTGTGGGCTACTTGACTACAACTGGGAATAGGTGTGGTGTCTGTGCATTGCACCGTCTTTCCTGGCCACATCAGTGTAGGCAATGAGTCAGATGGCCTAGGTGTGTATGTGTTGTGTAGCCCTGGTGGTGTGTCTCCCTCATATGTGTCACGTTGCCATTACTCACATGCCTGTGTTGTACTTGCTGTTGCAGTTCGCATACACAGTGTAATTTTGCAGTTCATCATCCCCATGACAGCACCCACGTTGGAATCACAACAGAGGCAAGTATGGTGTATTAGTGTGTTTATTGTGATACATTTGTGTGAATAGTGCACAGGATGGTTAGTGCTGTACATTTATATTGCAATCAGAAGTTCCTAGATGAATTGAAAGTCCTGGTAGACAAAATCCCCAGTATCTGGGCCACAGTTGTCTGAGACATTGGTCCAACTTGTACTCCCCATGTCATGTGTGGGAGTTGTGTTGCCGTCAACAGGGTGAACAGTTTGCGCACAAAGGTGATCATCCAGAACAGGTTCAGGCTTCCTGGGGGTTGCACATGGCCATCGGCCTCTCACTTGCCCCTCCTCGGACGACCCCTCTTCTTTGGGGGGGGCCCCTCAAGTACAGGCTGCTGCGGTGCAGGGGACTCTCCGCCAGAGTCATCCTCCCTCCCTGTGGCAGTTGCAGTTGTTTCAGCCACAGATGTTGTTGGCACACAGGGAGGTGTAGACTGGTTGCTGGTCATCTGGCGGAGGCATTGTAATATGTCCCTATGCACCGCCGGCATCTCTTGCAGTGTGTCCCACTTGGACTCCACGCGGGACATGTGTGAGTCCAAGCGGGCATGATGGGCAGCCTGCTGCTCTTTGATGTCCCTGAGGAGCCCCACTACCTGGCTGAGATCTCCAGTGCTGGACTGGTACGCATCGGCTATGCGTGCCAGTTGTGGGTCATCATGCACACCAGACACCTCTGCAAGCAGCGACCTCTGTCTCCCACCCCTCCCACCACCCCTGCCGACATGTGCAGTGCGTGCAGTGGCACGCACAGATGACCCTGGTCCCCCTTGGGGGTTGGTGGTGGTGGTGGTGTCCATGGCCCCACGTTGGTCCAGGGTCCCTGTGCTGGTGGTGCTCCTTGTTCTGTCCATGTCGGCAGGGATGGTATTTGTGGTGACAGTCGTTGGAGGGGTGGGTGCAGGGGGTGCAGCTGGTGGTCCTGCTGGTGCATCATGATGACTTGCACCGGAGGTGCCAGGTTGGTCTTCTTCATCCGAGGAGGGCAGAGGCTGTTCGACACCAGTGAGCTCCGTATCCTCTTGAGCCTGGGACTGGGACTCCTCAGCGTCTGCTGCTGTGTCCCCATCATCACCTGTTTTTGGGAGACACACACAATGTATGTTATGTTTCTGCAGGCATCAATGGTTGACACACCTGACAGTTGTGACTGTGCCTCTGGGTGCGGGCCTGTACATTGCATTGTCCTAAGTTGTCACAGTCAGGGGTTGATATTGCTGCAGCACATTGTCCTGCATTATTTGGGCATTTCTATGTATTTGTTGGGGTGTGAACATGGTCTGCATTGGTTGTATTTGGTTGACAGCCGGCCCTCCTTCCCACCCAGCCAGTCAGTTATCCCACCATGGGCTGTGCTTGCATTGCAGGGAGTGAAAGTTGTCTTTCAAGATGTCAGTCAGTGGTGTCCTGCTGTTGGTTGTTGCACAGTTGCCAGCGGGGCCTTGTGCTCCCCACAGCAGTTGCCAGTGTCAGCCATCTTGTCAGTTGTTTTCCACTCCCTGTGATGTGAGCATGGTTCAGGGTGGTGTTGATGGGACAGTTGTGGGGGTGAGCTATGTCTGTGACTATGACTCCCATCATGCTATTGCCTCCACCCCCCTTCCCAGCATGCCCATGCTTCCTTCCCTTTGACTCTGCTTCCCTGTGGGGTAGTGTGCCTGTGCTGAAAGGATGGCTGACAGTGTTGTCCTGGCAGTTGTTTGGCTAAAAGTCCCAAGAGTGTCCCTGTGCTTCACACAACATTACCCAGGGTGGTGGTTCTTTGTGGGATCTTGAGTTAGGATGTGAGGCATTGCATTCTCCCAGGTGGGTTATGTGGAGTTTGTGTTGAGGGTGTGTGTAAGGGGAGGTGCTTGTGACTATGGTCAGTGCTGCAAGTCCTCCTTCCCACCCAACCAGATATCCCACCATGGAACGTGCTTGCATTGCAGGGAGTGGAAGTTGTCTTTCAGGATGTCAGTCAGTGGTGTCCTGCTGTTGGTTGTTGCACAGTTGCCAGCAGGGCTTTGAGCTCCCCACAGCAGTAGCCAGTGTCAGCCATCTTGTGAGTCCTTTTCCACTCCCTGTGATGTGAGCATGGTTGTGAATGGTGTTGATGGGCCAGTTGTGAGGCTGTGCAATATCTGTGCCTACTACTCCCATCATGCTATTGCCTCCACCCCCCTTCCCAGCATGCCCATGCTTCCTTCCTTTTGACTCTGCTTCCCTGTGGGGTGGGCTGCCTGTGCTGACAGGATGGCTGGGAGTATTGTCCTGGCAGTTGTTTGGCTAAAAGTCCCAAGAGTGTCCCTGTGCTTCACACAACATTACCCAGGGTGGTGGTTCTTTGTGGGATCTTGAGTTAGGATGTGAGGCATTGCATTCTCCCAGGTGGGTTATGTGGAGTTTGTGTTGAGGGTGTGTGTGAGGGGAGGTGCTTGTGACTATGGTCAGTGCTGCAAGTCCTCCTTCCCACCCAGCCAGATATCCCACCATGGAACGTGCTTGCATTGCAGGGAGTGGAAGTTGTCTTTCAGGATGTCAGTCAGTGGTGTCCTGCTGTTGGTTGTTGCACAGTTGCCAGCAGGGCCTTGTGCTCCCCACAGCAGTAGCCAGTGTCAGCCATCTTGTGAGTCCTTTTCCACTCCCTGTGATGTGAGCATGGTTGTGAGTGGTGTTGATGGGCCAGTTGTGAGGCTGAGCAATATCTGTGCCTACTACTCCCATCATGCTATTGCCTCCACCCCCTTCCCAGCATGCCCATGCTTCCTTCCTTTTGACTCTGCTTCCCTGTGGGGTGGGCTGCCTGTGCTGACAGGATGGCTGGGAGTGTTGTCCTGGCAGTTGTTTGGCTAAAAGTCCCAAGAGTGTCCCTGTGCTTCACACAACATAACCCAGGGTGGTGGTTCTTTGTGGGATCTTGAGTTGGGATGTGAGGCATTGCATTCTCCCAGGTGGGTTATGTGGAGTTTGTGTTGAGGGTGTGTGTGAGGGGAGGTGCTTGTGACTATGGTCAGTGCTGCAAGTCCTCCTTCCCACCCAGCCAGATATCTCACCATGGAACGTGCTTGCATTGCAGGGAGTGGAAGTAGACTCTCAGGATGTCAGTCAGTGGTGTCCTGCTGTTGGTTGTTGCACAGTTGCCAGCAGGGCCTTGTGCTCCCCACAGCAGTAGCCAGTGTCAGCCATCTTGTGAGTCCTTTTCCACTCCCTGTGATGTGAGCATGGTTGTGAGTGGTGTTGAAGGGCCAGTTGTGAGGCTGAGCAATATCTGTGCCTACTACTCCCATCATGCTATTGCCTCCACCCCCCTTCCCAGCATGCCCATGCTTCCTTCCTTTTGACTCTGCTTCCCTGTGGGGTGGGCTGCCTGTGCTGACAGGATGGCTGGGAGTGTTGTCCTGGCAGTTGTTTGGCTAAAAGTCCCAAGAGTGTCCCTGTGCTTCACACAACATAACCCAGGGTGGTGGTTCTTTGTGGGATCTTGAGTTGGGATGTGAGGCATTGCATTCTCCCAGGTGGGTTATGTGGAGTTTGTGTTGAGGGTGTGTGTGAGGGGAGGTGCTTGTGACTATGGTCAGTGCTGCAAGTCCTCCTTCCCACCCAGCCAGATATCCCACCATGGAACGTGCTTGCATTGCAGGGAGTGGAAGTTGTCTTTCAGGATGTCAGTCAGTGGTGTCCTGCTGTTGGTTGTTGCACAGTTGCCAGCAGGGCCTTGTGCTCCCCATAGCAGTAGCCAGTGTCAGCCATCTTGTGAGTCCTTTTCCACTCCCTGTGATGTGAGCATGGTTGTGAGTGGTGTTGATGGGCCAGTTGTGAGGCTGAGCAATATCTGTGCCTACTACTCCCATCATGCTATTGCCTCCACCCCCTTCCCAGCATGCCCATGCTTCCTTCCTTTGACTCTGCTTCCCTGTGGGGTGGGCTGCCTGTGCTGACAGGATGGCTGGGAGTGTTGTCCTGGCAGTTGTTTGGCTAAAAGTCCCAAGAGTGTCCCTGTGCTTCACACAACATAACCCAGGGTGGTGGTTCTTTGTGGGATCTTGAGTTGGGATGTGAGGCATTGCATTCTCCCAGGTGGGTTATGTGGAGTTTGTGTTGAGGGTGTGTGTGAGGGGAGGTGCTTGTGACTATGGTCAGTGCTGCAAGTCCTCCTTCCCACCCAGCCAGATATCCCACCATGGAACGTGCTTGCATTGCAGGGAGTGGAAGTTGACTCTCAGGATGTCAGTCAGTGGTGTCCTGCTGTTGGTTGTTGCACAGTTGCCAGCAGGGCCTTGTGCTCCCCACAGAAGTACCTAGTGTCAGCCATCTTGTGAGTCCTTTTCCACTCCCTGTGATGTGAGCATGGTTGTGAGTGGTGTTGATGGGCCAGTTGTGAGGCTGAGCAATATCTGTGACTACGACTCCCATGATGCTATTGGCTACACTGACTTGCCCAGCATACACAGAATTCCTTTCTTTCAGTGGTCTTCACTGTGTGTTGGTGTTGTAGTGGTGGCTACATGTCTAGATGTGTTTGTTAGTTATATTTGTGCCACTGCCTAGCTGTAGTTGTAGTTGTGTTTGTACATGTGATGACACGGTTAAATGTAACTTTGAGATGGCATGTGTTGTGTTTATCTGACTGACATACACATTTTGGGATGATTCTGTTCTGGTTGCTGTGTAATTGCTAAGAGTGCATGGTTTGACTCTCCCCTTGACAGTGATGTGTGTGTGTATTGTGGCAGAATATTGTGTACATTTGTTGTGTACTCACCAGGCTCTGGGATGTTTTCTAGTCCATAGACGCTCACTGGCGGTAGGATGGCCCGCACCTTCTCCTCCCAGGGCCTGAGGTATACTGGCTTGGCAGGAGGGCCACTGCCGGTGTGTTTGCTCAGGAGGTAGTCCTTCTTCAGCAGCTCCCGTACCCTCCTGCGCACGTCTTACCACCTGTTCTGGATGTCAGTCTTTGTGCGCAGACATGGTGATTGTGCGTTCACCCTGTTGATGATCCTCTCCCACATCTTTGTTTTCTGGGAGATGGGTGTCTGTTGGACCAGTGCGCCAAACAGCTGTGGCTCTACCCTGAGGATCTCATCTACCAGGATTTCCAATTCACAATCTAGGAACTTGTGATTCTTCTTTGGGGGCATGGTGATGGGTGGTGATGGTGAGTGATGTGTGTGTTGGTGTGCAGGTGAAGGTGTGTGAGTGTGTGTTTTGCTGGGTGTATGTGAGGTAGCTATTTGTTGGTGTGCTGATGGTGTGTGGCTTGTGTGAGGGATGAGCTGTGGGTGTGTGGTTGCTGTCTGTTGAGTGCTGGCAGGTGAATAGGATTTGCAAAGGATCATGGTTGGGATTTGTGTCCTTTATATGGGTGGAGTTGTGGGTGTGTCTTTGTTCTCTGTCCCCACCCCCCAGTATTTATTGGCTTTGTAATTGCTTGTTTGGCCTTTTTTTGTGTATTTTCCCTTAGTACTTTCTGTGCATGTTGGAAACGTTCTTGTGACCGAGTCGGACCCTGCAGTTGTCTCGTACGGTCTTCTCCGTTTCGTTCACGCTGTGTTTGTGCTATTTTCTATGCTGCGTACGCGTCGGTCGCGGTGTTTTGTGTTACTTCGGCTCGCAGTTTTGTATGCGTGTCGGTCGTACGGCTTGTCCTCCGTATGACTCGGTCGTGGTTTTCGCGCCTTGCTTCGTACTTTGCGGTTTGGAGTTCGCGGGTACGTTTCGGTCGGATTTGTTCCGGGTGCGTGTCGGTCGGTTCGATTCGCGTGTTTTTCCGGCCGGATCGTTCGGCTTGGGTTCCGTACGTGTCGGTCGGATTTTGCACGCTTTGCATCGTACTTGGCGGGTCGGGCGCCACAGATACGTGTCGGTCGGAATTAATTCCGGCTCCGAGTCGGTCGGTGCTTTTTCCGGCCCGAATCGGAATCAACCCCTCTGTGTCCCCTCCTCCAGCCAGCCATTAGAAGCATTAATTTGGCAGACCCTTCAATTCAACACCCCCCAACCCACGCCCGACACAGAATTGGACAGTATTACCGGTTCTGAAGGACCATAGAGAATGTCATTCACTTTTCAGAGACTGGCTTCCTGGCATCTGGGCTGTGCGATCGGGGCGATGTGATCCACAATTATTGTCTCTGGGAGGGGTCTCGCGTCCGCGGCCCCTTCTATGTCCTGCAACCCTCCAGCCAGCCCCAGGACTCTTCAGGGGTCATGAAGTGTAGTGTCTTGCTTTCCACTATGAACCAGAGCCTGCCTGGTTATAGCATCATATACTTGATGTTTTGTTCCCAGAGAGCTCCCTTCACCGCTTCAAAGTTTCGCCTTGAACGTTGCACTTGGAGGGTAAAGTCTGGAATGAAATGGATGATCGAGTTCTCAAAATGAAGGTCCCCATGGGATTGAGCCGCCTGGAAGGTTGCATATAGTTGAACACCCTGGCTATGATCGTACGTGGGGGAGCACCCGGGCGCGGCGCAGGGTACGCCCTCTCTATTGAGAAGTAGTTCAAGAGTCTCTTGGGACGGAGAGTCTTTAGGGTGTGGTCTTCTAGAAATAGATCTGTAGACTGACCCTCTGCCCCCTCTGGAACCCCCACCACACGGATGTTGTTGCCCCTGGCCCAGCCTTCCTGGTTCACCCAACGGGCTGCGATAGTGACGTTCTGTTTAGTTAGTTTAGCAACCTGCTCTTCCAGCCTTTTCATTTTGGACAGCAGGTCCCCTATCTGTGTTTCTGCTGGGGTGACCTTTTTGGCTATATTACGGACATCTGCCCTCAACCGATTGACGTCCACTGCGACAGCATCCAGCTTGGGCTCGAGGGTGCCCTGAAGATCCCTTATAACTGCCATGATTTCTCTCAGCGATGGCTCTGGAGCTGAGCCAGTATCGGGCTCAACTCCTGTGTTTACCTCCCCCCCCCCTTGTGTCTCTGGCCGCCGCCATTATGACTGTGTATTTATCCATGTGGTTGAATTGTGCAGGCTGGAGGTCCTTATTTCTCACCATGTCATCAGGGCCCCCTCACAGGCCACAGCAGTGGGTGGGGGCAATTCAGGTCTTTCCTTATGCCGTGATCTCTCGCCCCAGCTCCTTCCGGGGACAGGAAATTCCTGGGCTCCGTCCTCCAGAGGCACTGCAGCCTCAGGTCAAATACCCTTCAAGCAGTGTCTTAAAGCGAGTCAGGTAGGGCAGCCCCCTAGATCTATTGGAGTAAGGCACAGCATTCACGATAAGCAGCTGCATACAGGCACAGGGTTTCGCTCCGACGTTAGGCTAGCGGGCAAGTAGGGCCATAGCAAATGCCCTCCAGAGCAGAGTCCGACGCTCATGAGGACGTTTCCCACCTGGGCGTAGTGGTCCCATCGATTTCCCAACAAGAGGGGGCGAGGGTTTTTCAAGGCCGCTCCAGCGACCGGACAGGGCAGCACCCGAGGCTACCCAGGGCGAGAAGCACAGCCCACCAGAGATATTCTGTATTAAGGCGTAATTCACGGACTAGCGCCAGGCCTATGGGGTCGGGAAGGTCCCAGGGTGGTGCCCCCCCCCTTACTGCTGCTGCCCCACGAGGATGATGATCATGGGCAGAAGTCCTTGGGCCCATCTACCACTGGTACCTCTATAATTCTTCTGAAGAGCGAGGCAGGGCATCTTGCCCGATCCCACCCCCAGACAAGACCCCGGCTTCACGGCCTCCGAAGGCTGGCCCAATTCTATCCTCGGGTGAGGTGGCGACTCCATGTCCTCCACAGGCCTCCTCGTCTCCGTCGTAATGGTGGGAGTATCTTTCCCCGCTCAGTCAGCAGAACACTGGGCCCCTCACTGTCACCCTGAGCTGTCCGCTTCGCTCCTCCGCCATCTTTGCTACACGTTCGCCAGCGCAGCTCGGCCCCAGGCACAGGTCCAGCCATTTTCTGGTCTCCGCCGGCAATCTCACACCATCAGTCGCCTCTCGGTGCTCGTAAGACTGCGGTCGTCAGCTCCTCAGGAGATGGCCGCTGGTACACCGTCTATGTATGGGCTCGAGCACAGGGTGCCGTCATATTTGTTGTACCTCGCAGCACAGTCTCTCTCTGCCAGTCTCTCCGTCTCACAGCGCTGCCAGCTCCAAGAAGTTTCTCTGGTTTGACCAGGACAGTACCAACAAGAATCAGGCCAATGTGGGCAGAGCCCCACACGGATTATGTCGGATGGCAGGAGATTATTCACTGATGGCTACGGGAGCCCGTTCAGTGTGCGACCATCTTGTTTGGCAACTAGTCACGCCCCCCTCGCATGTTCTTGGAAGGCCCACAATATATCATTCACAACCAGAAAGTTTGCATTGTCGAGTGGGCTCGAACTAAAAAAGACGTAGACTTAGGAGCTACATATTATTTTGCATTTCAGAAGTCTGACAGTTGGCACCTTGACATATAACCAGGGCCACCGGAATGATGCATTTCTGCGGCTGAAGCATTTTCCGCATGATCATGGATTTTTCTTATTTGCCACATAATGCACCATCTGTTGCATGATTTGAAAAAATTCACTAAGAAGATTTTTTTCCAGTTCATACAGGTCAAAATCTGTTAAACTAAAACACTACTTGAAATCGGAGTAGGGGCAAACCCTATGTAAAGTTTAATTGGTCACCGTTCAGTACCTGATTGCTGTATTCAGGTGTTAAACTGATTCTAACGTGGTGCAACTTTTCCCAGGCACTTATAATAGTTGCTAAAATGTCAAAATAAAGACATAATACTGCCACAGATTGTGCTGCTTTATGTTACAAAATTTGCCCTTCCCAGCTGCATAAGTTTGTCATCCATGTGACATAATTTGGTGCTCCACTGCCACATAATGCCAGGGCCCTACATATAATACCATCTCATTTGACTCTCCCAGCTTTTCATCCAACAGCATGTTACATTGTGGTGCTTAAAGTTTTGTTTAGAACTCTACCTTTATGGGTTCAAAACCCCAGCATCCAAGGCGTTGTTGGCTACAGTACCAGATTTGTCCTAAGGCACTTGTCAGTTATGTTTTACATTTTTGAAAAGTCATCTAGTCCATTTAAAAAAAGTGCTTGTTACACACATTAAGCCAAAAGTAAACTCTGCTCACACTGTTAGAAAGTTGTCATTCACATCATACATTAAAATAAGCACTGGCAATGGGAATCATTTTGAGTTTTGTGTAGTAGAAAGTTTAATACCAACCTTCATATCAAAATAAAGGTACAGCATGGGCAGCAGCAACGCAACATTCCCTAATACACAAAATAATTATAGAACAGGTTGCAGAAGCAGGAGGGAAAACACATGCAGAAGCAGGAGGGAAAACACATGGGGGCATATTAGCAAGACTGGCGATAATGGGCTTGCTAATAAGCGTTATAGAATTCCAATAGAAGCCCAGGTTAGATGTCCTGCACATCTAACCTGGGCTTCTATAGGAATTCTATAACGCATATTAGCAAGCCCATTATCGCCGTTTTAGCGGCAGTTTCCTGCCGCTAAAACGGCGATAATTTTATCGCCAGTCTTGCTAATATGCCCCATGGTTCTCTCACACATACAAAACTGATATAATACAGGTAGCTAACACACTAAAGAGGGAGTGAGAGAAATTAAAGGACTACAGTACTTTCTAAGTCAACATACAAGTACAACTGTCCTTGAAGAAACAGCCAAACCGCCCAAGTAATTATCACACATTCATGTACTTACAACTCACATAGAATGATGATGATGATTTATCAGCGAGTTCCACCATCTAGCACTGGGAAGAATCTGAAAGTGCTACTGTTCAGTGGTGGTTGTACAGTTTCCTAGTTATGCGTTGCCTAGTTTCTCTAAGGTTATATCCCTAAAGTCGACAATTATGTTCTCCCTTTGTTAAACTCAGACCTATATTAAAATTATGTGTGTGCGAGCAAAAAATGTTTTAGTGGCATCTCCCTACTACAAGATTCAAAACAAAGGGTGTCATAACTCCACCGTGTTTACTGTAGTCCCTCACAGCTGCATAGGATGGGAGGTACTCTGCCACCGAGGTGCTGGCAGTGGCGACACCCAAAGAGCACCTTCTTCCATATTGTCTGGGACTGCCCAATTATCTAAACATACTGTTCACATATTTGCACCATTTTCTCCCTAAACGTGAACAAGTCAAATCCCCTGGATCCGCAAATTAGTCCTCTTGGGCCTGCTGGATACTTGGGGAGGAAGTTGCCATGTTAGGCAGCTTGTTGGACAGGGCCTCATCATTGCAAAGAGGGACATCGCCAGACACTGGCGTTCTAGACTGGCCCCGCCATTCCTTGAATGGGCTCGGGGAATGGACTTTACCGCTGCAGCAGAAAAATATATTTATAAATCCAGGGAGTGCCCAGAAAAGCTGCACAGAATAAAGGGTAAATGGTTGACATATTCGGAATCTCTATCTTTAATGTAACTGATTCAGTTGGGCAGCCTAGTACAAGCTTTCATTGCTCAAAAAACATGCACAGTTAAGACATAAATGACATATAGATGCCAGACAGATTTGTGGTGCGGGTATGTAACTTGCTGGGGGGATGTATATGTGGATGAATGAGTGGATATGAGTTCTGACGCCATTCTCACTTAGGTGATATCCACATCGGCATCCTGAAAATTCTGCTGCTTTCACTCAGAGACTTGCTGTCACTCCTTTATTTTGTAAAAAAACTTTATTAGCATTCAATACAGTGGTAGAGGGCAACCAGTGAAGCATGTACATACAATCCGAATATTAGAAACAACTAGGTAGGCACCAACCGTCCAATGATTAATAACAAACAAGAGGCATCATAGGGGGGCAAATTCGGGTACGCATATTAGGAAATGTCAATCCCACCAGAGACGCTGGGGGCATACCAAGCAGTTGTCTCAGAAGAAAAGGAGGGTCGGTGTCATGGTATCGTTCAGATGTGTCCTCAATTACCCTTATCCCTCCCTCCAACTCCCACGGTGTCTGCTTTCTCCATCCTATAAAATCAGATGAAAGAACTAAGGGGCATATGTACAAGCCTCTATCGCCACCATAACGTCACCTATAGTGATGTTGTGGTGGCGATAGGGGCTGCACCTAATGTACAAGGCAGCGTTAAGCCACTTAACATGGTTTAACGCTGCCTTGTACATAAGGCCCCCTTTCACGCTATGGTTAGCGTGAAAGGGGCGTGCAGTGGGTGTTGTGGTGGGCATTTTCATCGCACCACCCATTGTATTTGACGCTGCCCCCTATGTACAAGGGTGGCGTACATAGGAGACCGCCAAAATTAAGACCAGGAAAACCCTGGTCTTAACTTGGCGAAACGAGGAGAAATGCATTATTTCTCTTCGTTTTTGCTTTTTCCATGTGTGCTGCCTTGTGCAGCACACATGGAAAAAGCTAAATGCCATGATTTGTTTATGTACAGGAAGGTGTCCCTTCCTGTACATAAACAAACCTTTAAAAAATAATCCATTTTGTCACTTTCATGTGTGCTGCATGAAGCGGCACACATGAAAGTGACAGAATGGTATTTTAGTATTGTTTATGTGCAGGAAGGGACACCTTCCTACACATAAACAATTCTCCCCTGCACGCAGACACCCTTGTACTCTGGTGCAAGGGTGTCTGCGTTGGTGCTAAATTGCTAAAGTTTGCGCCATCCCAGGGGGAAACGCAAGGCTGCGCCATATCCTTGTAAATATGGTGCAGCCTTGCGTTTCAGAAGTGGCGGAGCGTGTCATTAAGCCAAGGAGGCTAACAACATGCTCCGCCACTTCCTAGTACATATCCCCCTAAGTGTAGGTGGGCCCATCTCCCAACTACTCCATGCCCAGCCGGGGCCATCAGTGTCCAAGTGTCTCATCAGACCTTTGGGGGTGTAGGCCAGGATCGCAGCGTTGTGTCTGTCCAAGGGTCAGAGAGAGTTTCAGTCCTGGGTCATTCAGTGGTCACCATTCATCACCCCTAATCAGAGAGAGAACCATCATTGTCAGCTGTGTTCCCCTGTAGGTCAGCCAAAAGTGTCTCCCAAGCTTGCGCGCATTCCATATCCCTTTTGCCCTGGCACGCCTCCTAGAACAGCACTCCACCCTCCCAGTCCGCCCATCACAGTAGGTCTGCCCTCCAGTGCTCGATGTTAGGACCCGTCAGCCATTTCCAGTGCATTGTGTTTCTGCACATAGCCAACACGAGGGCCAAATTTATTAACTGTGTTGTGATTTTGTATTTAGCTGGTCGTGGGTAGAGGCCTAAGAGCCAGAATTTAGGAGAGGGGGTCAGGGAGTGATCTGTGACCTCAGCTAGCAGGTGCACCACTTCTGTCCAGTAAGGGGTTAAGCTGATGCAACTCCATAACGTGTATGAGAGCCCCAGTATCAGAATGGCAACAAGGGCACTCTGGGGAAGCTGGTGGGAAATAGACGCTTAGCTTCTGGGGTATGAGATAGGCTTGGGCAGTATATAATAGTGGATAAGCTTGAGACGGGCATTGCAGGATATTTTGGGTGCTGCCTCCCAAATTTTAGCAAAATCTCCTTCTGTCATGGGGGAACCTATGTCTTCCTCCCAACCTTCACGTAGTAGTGTGAGGGGTGACAGCATGTCTGCATGGATCACATTGTATAGGCTCAAAACCAGCCTGCATGTGTTTGTAGTTTTGCATAATAATTGGCAGCTATGGAGCGGCTGTGGTTCGACCTCGTGTCTCCCCCAGAATTCACACGTCACCGCCGTCAGAATACCTCACAGAAGGAACTGCCCTGCCAGGAGGCCAAACACATTGCGCTAGGTTTAAAATGGGCGTAGGGTGCCATCTGCATAAAGTGCGCCCACCCTATCCAGACTGGCTTTGACTCAGTCTAACAAGCAGGCACTCTCAAATTCTTCAATCCGTGCAAGCAGGGCCCTAAGCGGGAGGTTCGGGGAATATGGGGAATGCATTTACGTGCATTGGAGCACCTTTAGCCAGCAGAGCCGAAGCACCAGCAGGTCTTGGCGCCCCTGAGTGATGGCCCACAGTTCCAGCTGCCCAGGGGCTCTCCGCTCTCGGAGCCATCGCATTCCCCACTGCAGCAGCGCCGCCAGGTAATAGACCTCGAAGTCTGGGGCATTCATCCTTCCATCCGTAAAAGGCGTCTGTAACTTAGCCAAAGTGACGCGCCGTCTACTCTTATTCCAAAATCAATAAATCAAGATCCTGTCGATGTCTCGAAACGTACTCCGCGGTGCTACAAGTGGGAGGAGTGCAAAAAAGTAGAGGAGGCGGGGCAGTGATATTTCACTTTGGCTATCCTGCCTGCTACCGATAAGGTGAAACATGAATATTTATTTGAAAAACTGTGCTAATTCAGATAAGTCATTGAGAACCTTAAGACCTAATTTATGTGAAGCAGTCATTCCCAAGAAGTCTTGGTACATGGTGGCCATTGATATAATGGGGCCAATTGGTACACCAGCAAAATATATCATTGTTATCATTGATGTGCTCTCAAGATGGCCTGTAATCAAGGTTGCGGAAAAGGTGGATTCTGCAGAGGTTCTGAAATTTATTGATAAAGTATTTATGGAGGAGAGGTTACCTATGCAAATCATTAGTAACAATGGAGTTCAATTTATGTCACACATAGCAAAGAGTTATTTTGAGAAAGTGGGTGTAAAACATAGAACCACTTCCCTGTATAATCCTAGTGGAAATGGAATGATCGAGAGATTCAACAGAGTTTTGAAGAATGCTATACAATTAGTACAGAATGGAGGAAATAGTGAGGAAAATAGTTTTAAACAAGCATCAGACATATAAAGAAATGTATGATCACAAGAGAGGTACTAAGGGGCAGATTTACAAACCCCTTGTGATACTTTTTCGCTGCTGTTGCATCACTTTTTGTGACGCAACGGCGGCGCAAACAATGTGCCACTTTGCGGCCCATTTACAACGTGACACATCTAGGGAGATGCGTCACGTTGTAAAGCCCTCCGTCACATTCTACCTGTGTCAGGTATAATGTATGCAGGGTGGGCGTTCCCACGCAGGAAAGCTTCGTAGAAGTGACGCAGTGAAATCTACAAGATTTCACTGCGCCACTTCTAGGACGCCGCTGCGTCAAAACCTTACGCCTGCTTGAAGCTGGCGTAAGGAGTGACGCAGTGTATTAGGTATAGGCCTCCCAATGCATTGCTGGAGTAGCTTTGTGCTTGCGACACAACTCCAGCAATGCGTTACTTTTGCGCCAACAGATGCGTCAGAATTTCTGATGCATCTGTTTCTCCTTGTGCCATTGTGTGCCATATTGTAAATATGACACATCCATGGTGGCGCAAGGGTTTTTTGCACGGCGCAAGGAAACTGACGCATCTCTGCTCTAATGCAGAGATTCGTCAGTTTCTTGTAAATCTGCCCCTAAGAGTCTGGAAATCAGTGAAGCAATGTGGGTGAAACTTAAAAAACCAAGGAAGGTGAGAAAAGGAGAAAGCCAATGCTCTGAACCATTGAGGATGGTTAAAGTCCTATGAAATGATATCCAATTGAACGATGGTAAGGTATGGAATCTCAGAAGAATTGCAGTCCTGAAAGAGGACAGCAAGTTATATGAATGGAGTAGCAGGAGGAGCTGTGATGAGTTCTAATTTGTTTCTACAACTGGGATCAGCATTTACATGATGAGAATTTAGAACATGAGAATGGTGGGACAGGACATAATGTAACAAACAGGGAAAATGGAGAAGGAGACATGAATCAAAATATTGACAGGAGTGTCGGTGATTTGGTTTGGCCACAGTATCTCCCCTGAATTTTATCACGGTCATGTTTGTGAAAATGGATACAATGACACCGATACCACCATTTCTACAAGCTCCAGGTGAACCAGCAAGTCCTTGGAAGGAGTGTTATCATGTCTTATAATGTGTGCCTGGGAGCTGTGGTTGGCCATCGCATCTGAGGCAGTAGACAAAGATTTATTTTACAGCAATGTTTGGGAATGCTATTTAGACAGAGTGTTTGCTCATCTTCCAGAAATTGTGCCAGCTGAGGGCGAGTTTAAAACAAATATGAAAATGCCGTTAAAACTTTGAAAAGCTATTCGCATCTCAAAAATGTCTAGTGTACAAGAGAATTAAATATTTCTTGAATCAATGACTAGCTGGTGAACACAAGTATGCACATTGAAAGGTTTGGGCAGTGTAATGCAAATTTGGGCATGTTTAATCAGAGACCAATTAGCTGTCAAATGCTAGAACGAGAATATCCAGGACAGAATCAAGCAAAGACACGTCTTTACAGGAAGGCAAAGTGTATGTTACGGACATGGGTCAAGCCATTTTGGTCCTAATGCACCAATACATGTTAGACATGGTGTTGAAGAAACCGAATGGTATGCTGTTCCTAAAGAATGCAGTAGGTTGATATCAAGTCAGTGATACATAGTTGTAAAATCACGACAGGCAGGAGAACATTTCCTCCTTTCGGAAAAAGACCCTCACACACCCAAGTCACAGGATGTATTGCCTCATCATCGGGTCTGCTCCTTATCGGGTCGGCGCTGCAATACCCGATCGGCGCCCGAATTGGGGCCTCTTAGCGGAGATCTTTATTCCTGATGCCGTAAGATATAGGGGCCGATTCCGATCTCGGTCGGAGGCGCACCCAATACTATTCGGTCGGGAAAAAAGCCATGCGAAAGCCAGTTTCCCGACCGATCCGTACAGCACACCGAACGAGCAAGTACGATGCGCACAACAGCAAAGAATCCGGCCGAGCCGTACTCACCCAAACCAGGTCCTGTTCTCCGACCGAGGCGAATCCGGAAACGCCGAATCGAGTCGCACGGAAGGGAAAATGCAGCCCCGTCCGGCCGGACAAGTACGATGCGCTTTCCGTACGCGCCGAACCCGTCGCTACGCACGGCACGTCAAAGCATCCGGGAGAGGCGCACATAAGCTCCGAATCGCGCCACAACACGATCCACGGCTACGAGACGAACACAGCACAGACGAGGACGACGCGAAGCGACGAGGACGAAGCGAAGCGACGAGGACGAAGCCAAGCGACGAGGACGACGCGAAGCAACGAGAAGGACGAACGACACGAACCAACCATGAATCCCTTCGTCCCGATCATACCAATATTCTACATCTACTACCGGAACAGGCACGGACGCGTACGGCGCAGAAGGTAAGTCAGACACCAACCACAAAACACATACAACACGTACACGACACATCACACACATACACTGGGAATCTGAATATACTTACACCAGCAGCACCATAGGGGCGGGATGCCCATCACCAATGCCACATATGCACACAGGGGCCTGAATGCGCGCCACCACCCCAACCCAGGGGGGCTGGATGCCAACCACCACAACCACCCTTAGCCAGGGGGTGCCAGATGCCCACCACCACTACCACCCTTAGCCAGGGGGCAGGATGCCTACCTCTACTACCACCCTTAGCCAGGGGGACAGGATGCCCACCACTACTACCACCCTCACCCAGGGGGGCAGGATGCCCACCACTACTACCACCCTTAGCCAGGGGGCAGGATGCCCACCACTACTACCACCCTCACCCAGGGGGGCAGGATGCCCACCACTACTACCACCCTCACCCAGGGGGGCAGGATGCCTACCACTACTACCACCCTTAGCCAGGGGGCAGGATGCCTACCACTACTACCACCCTTAGCCAGGGGGCAGGATGCCTACCTCTACTACCACCCTCACCCAGGGGGGCAGGATGCCCACCACTACTACCACCCTCACCCAGGGGGGCAGGATGCCCACCACTACTACCACCCTTAGCCAGGGGGCAGGATGCCTACCTCTACTACCACCCTTAGCCAGGGGGCAGGATGCCTACCTCTACTACCACCCTCACCCAGGGGGGCAGGATGCCCACCACTACTACCACCCTCACCCAGGGGGGCAGGATGCCCACCACTACTACCACCCTTAGCCAGGGGGGCAGGATGCCTACCTCTACTACCACCCTTAGCCAGGGGGCAGGATGCCTACCTCTACTACCACCCTCACCCAGGGGGCAGGATGCCCACCACTACTACCACCCTCACCCAGGGGGGCAGGATGCCCACCACCACTACCACCCTTAGCCAGGGGGCAGGATGCCCACCACTACTACCACCCTCACCCAGGGGGGCAGGATGCCTACCACTACTACCACCCTTAGCCAGGGGGCAGGATGCCCACCACTACTACCACCCTTAGCCAGGGGGCAGGATGCCCACCACTACTACCACCCTCACCCAGGGGGGCAGGATGCCTACCACTACTACCACCCTTAGCCAGGGGGCAGGATGCCCACCACTACTACCACCCTTAGCCAGGGGGCTGGATGCCTACCACTACTACCACCCTCAACCAGGGGGGCAGGATGCCTACCACTACTACCACCCTTAGCCAGGGGGCAGGATGCCTACCACTACTACCACCCTTAGCCAGGGGGCAGGATGCCTACCTCTACTACCACCCTTAGCCAGGGGGCAGGATGCCCACCACTACTACCACCCTCACCCAGGGGGGCAGGATGCCCACCACTACTACCACCCTTAGCCAGGGGGCAGGATGCCTACCACTACTACCACCCTTAGCCAGGGGGCAGGATGCCCACCACTACTACCACCCTTAGCCAGGGGGGCTGGATGCCTACCACTACTACCACCCTCAACCAGGGGGGCAGGATGCCTACCACTACTACCACCCTTAGCCAGGGGGCAGGATGCCTACCTCTACTACCACCCTCACCCAGGGGGGCAGGATGCCCACCACTACTACCACCCTCACCCAGGGGGCAGGATGCCCACCACTACTACCACCCTTAGCCAGGGGGCAGGATGCCCACCACTACTACCACCCTCACCCAGGGGGGCAGGATGCCTACCACTACTACCACCCTTAGCCAGGGGGCAGGATGCCCACCACTACTACCACCCTTAGCCAGGGGGGCTGGATGCCTACCACTACTACCACCCTCAACCAGGGGGGCAGGATGCCTACCACTACTACCACCCTTAGCCAGGGGGCAGGATGCCTACCACTACTACCACCCTTAGCCAGGGGGCTGGATGCCTACCACTACTACCACCCCCACTCATAGGATGGACAATGCATGACACAACAAGCACACCACAACCTAGGGAATGCAAGATTAAGACATCCCCCCACCACCATGACAAGCGTGTGAGCAGGCTGTGTCAAATGCCTACAACACCGAACATGACATTGAACATACAATGTGACCCCCTAGCACATGTGCCACACATATATGTGTGTGGCACCCACAATGCAAGCAGCCCATGACCATTGTGGCAATGGGGCCTAAACCCCCATCATCACAGTGACCAAAAGGCAAGTGTGGGGTCCATAGCTGAAGCACATTTTGACCATTGTGGCAATGGGGTCTAAACCCCCATCATCACAGTGACCAAAAGGCAAGTGTGGGGTCCATAGCTGAAGCACATTTTGACCATTGTGGCAATGGGGTCTAAACCCCCATCATCACAGTGACCAAAAGGGAAGTGTGGGGT